>BMAV01001110.1:644421-820254 GCA_019973955.1 Trichonephila inaurata madagascariensis
GGGGAAGGGGGCACTTTAGTCGAGAGAGAAATATTTTTCACTGAAATGCATTGTTCTGAAAGGCATTAAAGTGTTTACAGCAGTAAAAGAAATCCTGTGTATATATTTTGCATGAACTTGTGAAACCTAAAATTTAGGAGATGTTCTTGCTTAAATTTAGATTTTAACGTCAAATCTGTTGATATGTCAATAAGTTGTTTCGCCTCCTTCATTATAGGTGTTTTTTTCGCAAATGAAAAAAGGTGCATTTTCCATTAGAAAACTATTTATAGTTTTGCAAAACGTTGCACTTAAGAGTACAAAATTATTTCGTTGAATCCGGGATTTCCTTTACTGACTCACATATGTTTGAGAATTAATCAGCGAAGCTGAATCAATTATTTATCTAATGTTTTACTACTAGACAAATATATATTATTACATATATATAAATACTTGAAAATTTATTTGTTGCTGAAGAGAGATTATTATTTAAGAGATTTTATTTGTATAAACCATTTCTTGTTTATTGAATTGCTAAATTATTGTTACATAAATATAAATGAATACTAGTGTAAGAATCTCGCACGAAATTTGGGTTAAGAAAAATAATAAATAAGAAAAGTTGCAAGATTGCTTAAAAATATTTTCCCCCAAACAGTTGGGTTTCCATTCCCTTCTTCAAATTGCTGATTCAATTAAATAGCTCATAATAAAAACAAGTATCCAATTTTTTTTTTAAAAAAATTAAATAAATAATATTTTTAAATATTAGTACTTACGTTGTCCACATAAATAAAGATTTTGGAACTTTGATTAGATTAGTCGAGAGTTGTAGTAGGCTATATGAAATGGGATTCCTTTAAAAACTAAATATTTTTAGTTGACGAACTGATGTTCAACAGACAGATAAGAGCTTCCACAGCAAGGTGGAAAAAATTCTCACCAACCCTTCGTGGGCGTTACTCTTTTTCTTATTACATTCATACTCCAATGCTGGGGAAACTCATTCCTCCGTCCTCCTCTCTGTTAAATTTGGGGTGAATGATTGACGATTGCTGCAGTATGGTCAACTAAAATTTATATTCGAGATTGAAATCCTCACAGTCAAGTCAAAAATAGATAACGCATAAATTATTTAAGCCCCATTCTCTCCCCTCAGATTCCCGGGAATACAAAGAGTACGGAAATCTTACAATTTCCCGGGTTCCGGGAAAGAAACCTTACTTCGTAGAGAACGTGTGTGAATCCACACACATTTTGGATACACTTTTATATTTTTCTTTTTGAATTTTTATTGTGACTCGCGCGCGCGCGTGGAACACCAGTGTGTTCGGTGGAATACAGTTTAAAGACCACTGCTCCATTTTAAATAGTCTCTCAGTTTTTGAAAAAAAAAAAATAACGTATTTTTAGTTTAGAGAACAATATATATTCAAAATTTAAATTTTTCGGCGCCTCAAAACCATTTGTAATTAGAAGATGAATGAAAAAAGAAAAATATTATGATTAGTTCTATTATACTCCTACTTTTACACAATAAATCCTATTCTTACTTTATCAAAAGGTCTCTAAGCCGTTGAAATCACACACAAACCCTTTTTTTTCACCAAGTAATATCTTTATTTTAATTATACTTTACCGCTAATTTCCACCTGCATTGTGTACGTTATCTAATCTAAGTATCGAAGTAAAGCAAAGTTAAAGATTACAATCGATAAAATCAACGCGATTACAAATAAACTATTCAAAACTGCTTGATTAAAAAATCCTTGATTCGAAACAAAAATTCCCTAGAAAGGGGTTGAAAGAATTTCTTTTTAAGAAATAAAAAAAGTGAAAGTAGATAATAATAGCGGTTGCATAGAGTAAAGTTCAGGATATCTTATTATGCTTATCGTTATATATATCTGTCGTTTCACTTTGACTCTTCTACATCGCTGAAAAGAGGGTATTTCAAATCACGTAATATCCAAGTGCATTCATTCACTCTACAGAGGAGAAATACTTAGAATTACAAGGTAATCATTTTATGTTTCTTTTCATAATTTAGCGTTTTTCTTTCTTGTAAGAGCGTGCACACAGTTATAACACATTTCTCTTACATACGATTTTTTAAAGATACTTATAAGTATATGTTATAACTTTTACTTACAAAAAAAGTCATTAAATGGGATATTTTGTTCTTAAAGATATTTAGCTAATTTGAATCACGTTAGTTGTTTAATACATTATGTAATATATTAAAATTTTGTAAGTAACCATTTTCTATAATTTTAACATATACTCATTTTATACTTATTTCATTTCTAATAGTCATTAATTTTCAGCATGCTGTTCTAGAATTTTTCAGACTCGTTAAATATTGAGTAGAAGCAAAGGGCTAGATGTACGTCTTTCGTTAGCCGTAGCTTTGAGCACCATACAGGTGACAGTACGTTTTGGCTCGGTTCCAACCCAATTTTGAGGGAGAACATCTTAGGGATAGTCAGAGGTCTCCCACCTCTCTTCCCTTTCCACCAACCTGACGAGAGGACTTGTGGCTCGACGGCTATTTAGAGTACTCCTCTGCCGCGAAAGCACTATACATTTACAAACATTCATGCCTTATCCGGGACTCGAACCCAGATCCTACAGCACTGCAGTCAGCGTCACTAACCACTATACCAGATTGGCAGCTATAATTTTAATGAGGATGAAAGTTTTTTTTTTTTTTCATTTATCAAGTCCTTTATTAGAATCCTGGAATTAGTCATACATAGTAACTATATTATAAAAGTCTTCATGACTAAGTTATGAATACCTTACGAATAATTATTAAAATACTTGATGAATGATTATTATAAAATACTTAATGAAAATAGGCCATGTGCTAGTACAGCATGAAAAATAAGCATTGCGTTAAATTTTACATTTTAACTATTAAATAACTTGATACATTTTGTAATTTTTATCTATATTTTATTGTGAGGCGCCACTAAAGATCCCCCTTTTAGAGGGACTGAAACATATTAAAAATAAATTGAGGCTCAAAGACCTCACGTTGGCGGGGTGTGAAAGTTTGGGGAGAGTGGTACTAGCTCAGATGTTGTCCTCGTTACTTGACTACAGCCCAAAATTGCGATGTCCTTCTCAAATAGTCCCACTGTAACTTCAAAGTATGATCCAAATCCAAGCTAGCATCATCTTTTCATCTAGCTGTAGGTTTGTAGATACATATCTTGAGACACATCAGCGGCTAACTTCGAAGAAACTTTTTTCGTCCCTCTTGTAATGAATCAGTTATTAGTTTTTTCCCCCTTTACAATTATTTCCTCTTTCTATTATCCAGTTGATCATTTTTAAGTAGTCTGCAACTCTATAATAGTATAAAATACTGCGCGAAACGTTTTTTCATACAATGAGAAAGTTTTAATAAATGTCATGTTTTATTTGATGTCATTATTTTCACAGTGATAAGATTAGAATTAAAAGTTTAACAGAAGTGAAACTTTAAAAAAAAATTATTTTTAAAAGCAATGATTTTTTTAAAGCACTTATTCCTTAATTCATTTTTTGATTTTTAAACGCTTATTTTCAAATAAAACGGGGGAAAAGAGCTTTTTAAAAACAATTTTACGAATTCTGTGATTAGACTTAATTGACTTATAGACTTAGAATTTTTAGATTTAAACTTAAACATGTGCGCCTGCATTAATTTTATTTTTTGTGGAGTAAAGATCCACTAATAATGGGTTTTGCCAGAATCCACTTCGGAAGAGGTGTTAAGGGAACGTAAAAGGACATTTTCTACTACCGTTTTAGATATTCCTGTCCTCTTTAAATCAAAAGGTGAGATTTATAGTTTTTTTTTTTTTTTTTTTTTTTTTTTGCAACACAACCAAACGCTTGACGACAGGCTTAGTAATTTCAAATCAAAATAAATGAGAAGAGAATGTACATGAATTGTAATATTCCCCTTCTTTAACTTCCACAATCCACCACATGAGGACGAAGCTTAATTCAAACTAAGGGTGTGGTCACGGTAGCCAAGAGGTTATTGTCACGAACTGTGCGCGTTCTACGGAAGACCCACCATGTAGAGGAGGCCGTCCTCGTCACTTGACCGAGATTCAAAATTATGACGTCCGCTTTCAATACCCTTCGTGTTGCTGTATAGTGTAATGTTAATATACACTCATGGACAAAAAAAAATTAGAGCACCAAAAAGCAGTCGTCAAATGAAACAAAATTTTACATACGTAATGACTACTTTGATATAAATAAATGATTAGAAAATCAAAAAGGATCATTTATTTCAGAGAAAAATGCAAAAGAACGGAAGATTTAATACCCTGTTGAACCCCCTCTATATAGCGCGAATGCACGATGCAATACGATCGGGCATTGAGGCATAAAAGTTCTGTATGATGTCTTGAGACATTTCGCGTTCCGTATTTGCAGTAACCTTACCTCTAGTTCGTTCATACTCGTGGGAGGCCCAACTCGCCGACCTAAATGATCCCAGATAAGCTCGATTGGAGACAAATATGGGAATCGGACAGGGCAAGGAAGGGTAGTAACAGTACGGAAACAGTCTTGTGACACCCTTGCCGTGTGAGGCCAAGCATTGTCTTGTTGAAAAATGGCTCCAGGGAACCATTGAATGAGTGGCAACACATGTGGTTGCAGTATGTCATGGACATACCGCTGGGCTGTCATGGTGCCACGGATCAATACTAGGGGTGACCGTGTATTGTAGGCAATGGCACCCCAAATCATCACACCAGCTGTGGGAGTGGTGTGTCACTGTAAAGTCAGGATTGAGACGTTCACCACGGGGTCTCCACACACAAACACGATTGTCATACTGCTGATATTGAATCTGGATTCTTCGCTAAAGACGATTGGTTCCATTCCACTGCAGTCCAGTTTCCGTGTGCGCGGCACCACTCTAAACGGAGGCGTTGATGCGTGGGCGTCAAGAGTAGCACAAGTAATGTGTGGGTGCCGCGATACCAAATGTCCTACAGCCAGGCGTCTTGGTATGGTTCAGACAGGGACCCCTAGTGAAGACACGGGGGCCTCTAGAGAAGGCGCTACCTGTGCCTGGATAGCGGCCGATAAAGCAGTTGGCTGTACGCGTGAATTTCTTATGAAGTGTCGGTCTTCTCGACGACTGGACTGTCGAGGGATTCCTAATCCTGGTCTTAGTGTAAATGACATCTCTCGGATCCACTGGTCCCAACACCTCCTCCCAACACAATCAGAGCGGCCTAATTGACGAGCTACTCACCTAGCTGACCACCCAGCTTCCATCATGCCGATGATTCTCCCCCTCTCAAACTGCAACAGCTGCTTGTCTTCGAAAACGGCTTAATGGCATGTCTACCTCAGCTCTTCCTTTGTAAACGAATCAGCACACTCAAACAAGCTTTGGTTACCTGCTTTATACTCCACGGAGAACAACCTTCAACGCCCTCTACCGGTTATACTTAATGCGCAATCACGCTGCATTTCTAATCATTTGCATATCTCCCCGACGTGTACGTTCATGCCAAGTTTCTTTACGATCCTGCGCGATTATTTCTTGGTGCGCTAATTTTTTTATCCATGAGTGTGTAACTCTCATCTTAACCAAGGGGCAACAATCTTCAGCTTTAAGCACTATTGGACTTCAAGAACTCACTGCTCAGTTTTAATATTCAGGGCCAGACTGTTTACATTCCTAAACTGACTCAGTGAACTTTGTTTTTTCCACTCAGGTCTTCCACTTGTCAGCGCCAAAATACTTATCAGATAGGGGATGGAGGATCTATTGCAGATCCATATCCCTGTGACGTGAAGAAACTGTTTACACTCTATTAGAGAGACATAGTCGAATGGGCATGGTCGCATATTTTTGTAGACTAGTGGGCTTGAATTCTGATATTACTAAAGAGTTAAATCTGTCCCGAAGCTCAGTTGCCGAGTGGTTAGTGCATCCCTCTTCCACACCACAGGTCCGCTGTTCAAACCCCCGGGCTGAGAAAGGTTGACTCAGCCTTACATCCCTTCAGTGGGTCGATAAATGAGTAGCAAGCTTGCTTGGGAACTTAACACTGGGGTTTCGCTTCAGATTGATCACCTGACTGGAACACCTGCTCATGCACCTCAGAGCCCAAGATCACGTATTGGGCACAGTAGGCCTTGGCCCTCATGGGTTGTTGCGCCACTGAGTTTTTGTTAAATCTGTCCTTGCACAAATTTTTCATATTAGTGCAATGTCGAAGTTTAAAGGGAGGGGTGTGATCTATCCTTATAACTTAACCGGGCTCAAAATTACGTCCATTACTAGTACAGTGCGCCTCAAAAATTACTTCTAATTAGAATACTATAACCGTTTAAAGTGTAGTTTTTACATGATCTATACCGACTTTTAGAAATTTATACATAAAATAAAAAGAAATAAAGATTAAAAATTCGACTTCACTATTGCTATTTAGTATGTGATGAATTTACACAAAAAGACAAGGATCGCCTCTTTTTGTGATAAAACTGAAAAACATGCACGAGAGAGAGAGAGATCATCTTTGATCAATTGCTTCAATTCATTAAAATATTTTCCAATAGGATTACAAATACGGGTACAATGTATTTAATGAGGTTATTTACGTAATCTTGCGATTAAGAAATTTAGAATATCAAGCTGATCTGAAAAAAAATAGATTTATTATGTGTTATAAGTTAGATACTTCTCCAGTTTAAAAAAAAATTATTATAAAATCTTGGTTAGTAAATTTTTCCTATACCTTTGCATAACAAATCTGGATCAAAGTTTTTCCTTGAAATACTATAAAAATATAACGCAATAGGATTTGAAAATCAAGTGGCTTCAAAATTTGTATTTAGTGCCCAATATAGGTTTACATAAATACAAATATCCCCGACTTTAACAGCATGTTAAATCATAATT
This sequence comes from Trichonephila inaurata madagascariensis, assembly GCA_019973955.1. Lineage (NCBI taxonomy): Eukaryota > Metazoa > Arthropoda > Arachnida > Araneae > Nephilidae > Trichonephila > Trichonephila inaurata. The sequence continues at coordinate 651,335 of BMAV01001110.1, forward strand.
CTTTGAGACATTTCGCAATACAAATTCAACAATGAGAGTTTTGATAAATTTTCCCAAGGTCAGAAATATGATACCTCAATATCTGTGTGATCCTGTCATTATATACCTTAAATCTTCCCTCTTAGAGAAATGCAAGAACCGGATAAAAAATAAGTTTTTAAAAATAATGCAAGTTTGTTCTAACACAGAACAGAATTACCAAGCATAGGCCAAATTTCAGGATATTACATTAAAAAATATACATAATTGAAAAAGCACATACTTTTGTAAAAAAAAAAAAAACTGATGATATCACCATGAAATAAAATTATCTAGAACGCATTATACCGTAGTCTTTCTTTCTACGAAAGGTTTAAAGAGTGTTCTAGAACAATATTAACTTGTTTGAAGTTTTAAAGGTAAAAACACATTGAAAAACTGCCCTTTGTATTAAGAAAATGTTAAGCGCAATACAAAATCACTATTCATGTGTAGTCTAATTCAGAACGAAAAATACTCTCATTTATAATTGCATCTTGCATACCTAGTTTCATACACATATATTAACCCCATTAATTGCACCTTGTATATGTACCCAGTAGGTTTCTTTAAATATTCTTTCACTCAACATTTTGATTATGACATAGTACATTTTTATGCACTCTTCCCTTTTATCCAGATCTAAAGATCCGAAATATATTGAGAGTTGAGCTTTTTATAGAGTTGCTCACTTTTTTAAAAAAAAAAAAAAAAAAAAAAAAACCCGAAATTTTAGTACAGAGAAACAGATTTTTAAATCAAATTCAATCAATTTGAAATTCTAAGGCTCACAGTAGAACAATTAGAATGTTATTTACTTCCCAGCAATTAACTAAATTCCACCCACCCACACACACACAATAACGTATCGATTGAGTGAATCAGACTCAGCACAGCAATAAATAGACAAATGTAAAGAAAACTAAAGTTTTAATACATAAACTGTATACAGCGAAAATAAGCTTACATTAGAATGACTAGAGAAACATTATACATATGAAACAACGAGATGCTATAGGAAAAATACATCAAATCACTTTTCAAACATTAAATATCCAGATGAACATACAGAAACAGTTATCCGAGAAAATATCACTGTTTGTTTTCAACAGCAGGCTTCTCCAGGGTAATGGGTACCACTCGTACATTGCTCGCAGGAGGTTCAATCGCTTTCTTGGGAGCTTCAATGGTCAAAATTCCATTTTTGCTTAGCGACGATTTTATGGTCTGAGCATCCGTACCTTCAGGCAACATATAGCGCCGAGTAAACTCTCTAGACACAAATCCGTGCTCGTCAGTCATTTCTTCGTGCTTCCCGTGGATCACGATGGTGTTGTCGACAGTTTTCACATCAATCTCGCTGGGCTTGAAGTGGCTGACATTCAACATCACTCTGAATTTGTCCGGGTCATTTTTCACCTCCGATTGGCCGGAACGATCGATGTTCAGCTGAGTTCTTGGTCTCAAAAGGAAACCGCTGTACAGCGAGGGTGATTGAAGATCACTGTCGAGTAGTCCCGTGCCGAAATGCTGGTCCGCAATGCGAGATGGGTAGTCCCAGGAATCCCACCATCCACGAGATAGGAGCGGAAGCAAAGACATCGTTGAAGAAACAGCGGCAAAAATTAAATAGATTAGAACAAACACTGCGATCGACACGAGTTTTCAATTCTATCGGTGGTTCAAATTCGGCGGCTTTATATAGTTCCGACACATATGCCAGAAAATTCGCCGATCTTCTAGTAATCACCATGGCAACCCAGTTGGCGATTGATTATTAGGTGGATCTCGCCACTTTGGTGATTGGTTAGCCTTCATCGAACTTTCTCCAACTTTCTAGTAGCTACAGATTTAGCTCTTTATCGCCGAAATGGACAGACATGGATTGATTGATTGAATATTAAGGTCGCACTGTTCAGCTACACGAGGGCTTTTGGCGACGGACCACGTCATTTTGAACCATGGTCAAGTGACGTGGACGACACTTGAGCTGGTACCCCTCTCCTAACTACCACACCATACCAACGGGAGGACGTTTCAGCTCTCGACAGATTTAAGACAGACATGGAACGGACGTATTTAATATTCTTTGTTTTTATATTCCTTTCACACATATTTCAGTTTATTTAAGACGAGCGTACAAATGATTTTTTTTTTTAATATTTAGTATCAGTTGTGGACATACAAAATTGTTTTAAGTATATATATATTTTTCTTCTTTCTAATGGGGCTGCGGATTGGTAATTATCATTGCAAACCTAATGCCACTGGCATAGCTAGTCCCAAGTGGGTTCTGTATCCAAAATTTCTTGGGGACCCCTTTAAAATTTCACGATTTTTTGCTTACATATGAGTGAGTGAGTGAATGTTAACGTCGCACTCTTCTGCTATTCGAGGGCTTTTGGCGACGGACCGCGTCATTTTGAACCACGGTCAAATGACGAGGACGACACCTGAACTGCCCCTTCCCTCCTAACTTCCACCTACTTGGCATAAATGGTGCGTCTAAGAGCCAGTCTATAAGCTCTAGGCTTCTTCTACAGTTAGGTTGTCGTGAAAAAGGGGACCGGTTCAGTGAACCAGTAGAAAGATCATCAGCTGACGCGTCAGCTGATTGTCCCACAACAACGGGAGGATGTTTGAGCTCTCGGCAGATTTAACGTGCATCGTCCCCCCCTACATGGTGGGCCTTCAGTGGTTCTTGGCTCAAACTCATGACATGCCGGCCTCTAGTCCGTTACCTTGACCACTAAGCTACCACGGCCTCTCTTTGTCACCGAAATGGAGTGTCATGGAACGGTTGTATTTAACATTCCTTGACTTTTTTTATATTGCAATCATACATATTTCAATTTATTGAAAGTGATTACGTTCGGAACTGGGATTTTGAAATAGCATACAAATGGTTTATTTATTTATTATATTTAGCATCAGTTGAATTAAAATAATCATATTAAACTGTTTTAAGTGTAATAGTACAAGAAAAATATTTAAATGCAATTTTTTGTCAAAAAATGAAGAAAAATGACATATTTCCAAGACCTCCTTTTATAAAAAATGCTTTGAAAAAGATATTTTGGCTATATATTGTTGCTATACCGGAGTTAAACTAAACTTTTTTAAAACTCATATATTTTCAGAGTTACGATCGAATGAAATAAAAACAGATTTTTTTTTTTTTTTTTTTTGGTTACTATTGCTCTATTCTAATATAATAAAATAAAAATAAATCTACTTCAAAATTATTTTTTTCCCCAAAATTTTAATTCACCCTGGTATATAAAAGGCCTAGTTACATATATAGACAAAATCTTAATATTATACAGGTCTTTTTCAGAAAAATACAATGTTTTGAAAATATGTAACTAATTTCTTTATTTTTTGCGAGAAAATTGCATTTAAATAGTTTTTTTTTCTTGAAAAAATGTTCTTAAAACAAGTTTTTATTATGTATGTTCTAATTCAACTAACACTAAATATCAAAAAAAGTTATCCATTTATACGCTTTTCCAAAATCGCGGTTTCGAAGGTAGTCCATCAACCTGTGGTATTTCGTATTTTTATTCGGTTGACTTCAAAAAACGAAATATATTTCCAAAAATTTTCTTTCTTTTTTCTTCTACAATTATAAATTAATATTCATGATTAATTTTTAAATACTTGAGATGGTAATGATTTGGGAAAAACCATCCACTTCACAGAAAACTGTACGGAATTATTTTTAGCGAGACTAAAAATCTCTAAATTGTGATTTGAAACTAAATTTTGGAACATATATATTTATACAGCTTTTATTAATTGCCCTGTCAATTTACCTTCTGAAAATAAAAAATAAAAATTTGAAAACTGCATAGAGTAAATTGAACATTCTTTTGAAATATATATATATTTTTCTTCTGAGTAATAATTCCGGAGAAAATTTTGAAACATAATCTGACGAAATTCTAAATGAATTAATAATGAAAAATAATTGATTGGTTAACTATAGATCAGGGGTGGCGAACCTTTATGGAACAACGTGCCATTTTTTCTAAAGAAATTCTGTTAAATAATTTTGACTTGTGATTATTGGGAAAATAATAAAACTAAATACTAACACAAAACTCTTTATTTACTGCAGAAAAATACATTTTGTATTTTATATATAGTAAATGTGTTTTATTTAAACGTGTATATAATTCAAATTATATGAAGTAACAGTAGTGTAATTTCTGCTGTTGCAGAGATTAGATAACAAATTATATACTGGGATTGGGTAAAATGTTACTTTTAACAGAATGCATGCTGAATTGGAGTCATCTGCCACAAATGGTTTCTAAGCGAGTCTCTTTAATGTTATTCATCTCTGAAAATAATGACTCGTAGGCATAGGTTGATGAAAGTATGGTTAAAATAGCATGATCCTGCTTCTTCAAACAGTTAAACGTATCTGGAATCGAATTTAATGTTTCCAAAATTTCGTTACTGGCACTTTTACTTTTTTATTGCTTTTTGTTTCAATCAATTCTAACCTTTCCCTTATTTCAATACATTTTTGAATCCATATTGAACTAGACTAGAAATCAATAAATTGCAAATTCTACAATTTCCAATGTCGAATTGGGGCAAGTTGAGTTTATCAAATGATGTCACATTAGGGTACATAATAAACTTGAGCATTTCTGATAATTCTTTGAACTGGGAAAATCTCGCTGAAAATTCCTTGATAGAAGAATCAATCGTGGTTGATCATTTTGATCGGTGGCGTGCCCAAAATATTGTGCCGGGTGCCAATGGTTCGCCATCCCTGCTATAGATAAACAGTTCGTTTCAGTTTTGTTTTGTATTTTTGTGATCTATCCAAAACTTAGGGCTATAAAAAATTAAATATTTCGTTATTTTGTCTGGCCTTATAATATGATATATACTGAACTTTAAGACAAATTATAGATTCCTTTCCGAAATCAATTTAGGCATGTTTTCAAGTTTGGAAATTAAGTTTGAAAATTAAGGCTGAGAAAAGTTACAATCAAATATTTGAAAGCTATATAACTCATATTGCGTTATCAGTTGGAGTGAATTTGGATTTTTTGCGAAAATATATAAGGTTTTAAAATTATCATGTATTTGTAAGCTTTACTGAAATGGAAGTGGTAGAGAACTTGTGGACGGCATTATTGCAGTTGAGTTGTTGATTCGAGTCTTGGTGCCTCTTACAGTCTTGCGAGGTAGTGGGGCTCATGCATTGAGATCTTTCGTAGCGCAGGTGCCGTTCTCGTTACTTCACTGTGATTCAGAAAAACGAGGTATGTTGCAAATAAACGTATTACTTCTAGGAATGACTAGTGGCCGCGGTAGCCTAGTGGTCAAGGTATCGGATCGGGGCTGGCATGTCACGAGCTCGAGTCCAGTACCACTAAAGACCCTCCGTGTAGGGGAGTGATGAACGTTAAATCTGTCGAGAACTCAAACGTCCTCCCGTTGGTGTGGTAGTTAGGAGAGGGGGTGCCAGCTCAGGGGTTACTCTCGTCACTTGACCAGGGTTAAAAATTACGAGGTCAGTCGCCAAAAGTCCTCGTGTAGCTGAACAGTGGGACGTGGATATTCACTCACTCACTCTAGGAGTGACTTGTGACCGCGGTAGGTGAGTAGATTTGGTCACGAACTTGTGTCATTAGTTCGACACCTAGTGCCAACTGAAGACCCACCGTGTAGAGGAGCTGAAGGCTCAAAAGTCTTGGTCTCTCTGTATTGGCTCAAAGTCTCCCCGTTAGTATGATGTGAAATTCCGAAGAATTTTCAGGAATTGTTGGAAATAATGTATATCGTGTTCTATTTATAAAAATTATTGGCTGTACACACTAGCGTAGCTTGTTCGGAGTGGACCCCGTATCAAAACTCCATCTCGGGGTCCTTTTTTTAGAAAAGAAAGCTACACGTGTGCAAAACTTAACAACAGGTGGGTTTATTGCCATAACTACGAAAAATCATCTGAGAGACAAAGAAATTCTGAAATGATTGAGATTATTACGTACGTAAGGATGACGAAAGCATCGGCGCTGAAAAAAGGGAATACAACGCATACGGTATGGAATCAAACAAAACAAGCTTTATTGAACGCATAGTATCGTGACTCATGATTGTCTATCCAAAAGGAAAAAACAAAAACGATGTTCCTTAATATGGTATTCCCCCCTTTACAATGGTTGCTTTGCACCGTCCCCGCATACTCAGAAACGGGAACATTTTTGATGGAGTGCCCATTCCTCAAAAATTTCTGTTTGAGTTGTTGGTTGTACCCGGATGATGAGCGTGTGGCAATACGTCTCCCCAAAGCATCCCACACATGTTCGAGGGGATTTAAATCGGGGGAGTACGCTGGCCAATTTCGGGGGGATATCTTCACTTTCCCAGCAGCCCTAAACAGCAAGAGTCGTGTGGCAGTGCATTGTCATCCATAAAGTGGTCTGGGAATGGCACCCGGAAAAGATGCAGATGGGGAAAAGTACCTCCTCACAATGGTCCCCGGGTTTCAGACCCTCTGTCGAAAATGGGAAGCTCAGTTCCGCCGTTCAGCATAATGCCAACAAAAAGAAACCCGGACCACCGTAACGAGTCTTTTATTTTTGGGTTTCTGGGATAAAAAAGGTTCGTCTCTTCCCAAAACAAAAAGGTGGAATCCGGGACGAACCGACCCCTCCTTAAAGAACAACTCCCGGGGTCGTTGTCCGTTTTGTCTCTCTGTCCCACTGAAACGGTGGCTTCGGTGGCCATCCTGGGGGGCAGGTTCAGGACGGGGTGAAAAGGCCCCTTTTTGGGGGTCTGGCCCGTAAAACCCTAACTTTCGCCGGCGCGCGGCGGGTCCCGACTGCGGAACTTTTTCCCCCGGAGAAAATCGGTCATCTCCCGGTTGTCGTCCCGGGCGGCCCCCCCAACCTTTTTAACAGCTGTACCGGGTTTAACCTTTCCCAAGGGGCGAAACGAAATTTTGTTGATTCGAACCTGCGCCACACGGTGACATTTTCCCCCCCTTCCGCTTTTTCCCACTTTTTGGTGAAGTCATCAGATGATTTCTTCACCATATTTCAGAACTGACTCACTGGCACTTTTCGAATATGGTGAAGCCCAGTCCTCTTTTATTCTCCCGTTGAGCGCGCGCCCGACATCACGCGTTTTGCGTACGCTCACATCGCTTCGACGTTTTGTTCTGATATTTGTGCATGACGTTTTTTGATTTTACGTGTTTCCTCTACTGATTCCAGACCTCCTTTTCTGCAATTTCATGGCTATCCCCAAATTTTTACATTGTTGTTAAGTTTTGCACACCAGGTAGTTAGTAGCACTGTAGTTTAAAATGTTGGGGCCCCCTATTCCCCAAAAATAGGCTGATGGTGGTAACTACGCCCTGCTTACAGTAAAAAACGCTTAAGGCGAAACTGAAGGACTAAGAGAAAATTGTTTGCGTGTTAAAAAATATTGCAAAAAAAAATTATATCAACAAAATTAAGTTTATTAGAGTATTTTATTTACATGATATGTAAAGCATGAATTTAATAAAAAACGATGAAACAAAAACATTACAAGAAAATTTAAAACAAAAAAATTTTTAAATTTTTGAAAAATAAAAAAGTTTGTGTTTTTGGGAAAAAAATCTGATATCTTTTTTTGCATTGTTTTTGGAATTAATTTTTAACATTTTTCGATATCGTCCTTTTTTTATTCATTGCACCATGGGAATGTGGTCTATATAACCCCTACTTTTCATGACGTTCCTCATTTCGATGATTTGGGGAAAGGGGGCTGCATTATTCATTTTTTTATTGTCAGAATCTATAATATTTTTTTTACTTTTAACAAACTCCCCAATGTCTTTGTTGCCATAATTGGGGGTCCCGAATTTTCATCCCCCTGCAATGAAATTTTTTTCCATACAATAGAGCAGTTCAATCCAGTCGGTGTTCATTCCCAGAAAGGAACTCTTTCCGCGTGTTAAGAGAAAAAAAATGCATGAGAATACATAGTGGTTTGTAGGGACCGTTGTATTATTTCATGTTAACCGATATTTCGTCTTAAGTATATTTCACTGTAATTAAAACAAAAGAAATTTTAATATATCAAAAACGAGTATTGGTATTATTCACGATGTTTTATTCGAAAGTAAAGTACAGATATATTCTAAGGAATTTTGAAATTATTTAAGGGTAAAAAGTACGAAAAATATTTTATATAATATTTTATATAATACTCGTTTTAAGGAAACTTTAAGGAAAAGAGAAGAAAAAAAAAGAAGCGTTCCTACAAATTTAGAAGAAGGGAGATCTGGATTCTCAGGGCACTTCCCTTAATTTCATAATTGGCGAAAAATCTTATTTTTGTGAATAATTTAATTGTTGGGTACTGAAAGTGGAGGCAGCGGGGTAACCTCGTGGTCAGGGTAAGGGACTCATTTCCGGAGTGTCATGAGTTCGAGCCTAGTATACTACTGAAGACCCGCTGAGCAGAGTGGTCTTCAGCGGTACCCGCCGATGCTCGTTAAAAATGTCGAGGCGCAAACATCCACCCTTTGGCGTGGTGTGGAAGTTAGAAGACGGGGGTGCCAGCTCAGGTGTCATCCTCGTCACTTGATCATGGTTCACCCTCTCCGAGATCACAACTTTATCTTCAGGCTCTCGCTTTCATACCAACCGTAAATTTTTTTTAAATTAATTTTTAACCGTAAATTCTTCAAATTCGCACCTGCAATTGATATTAAACGCTATCACTTGTCTACAACACGCCTCTGGGATCCTCAAAGAGAAATTATTTTCACTGCTTATCCAAACCCCGGGCTCGTCTCAATATGTTCAGAAATTCTGTATATCGAGAAAGTATAGCAAGTATACTTGTATATGTCGCTCGATCAACATTAATTTTGAAGTGTGTAAAATAAATTATCAATGGGTTGCAAATTCCGTCTTGATTCACTGGATTCAGTTGTTGTGGTGGTGGTGTGTTTTTTTTTTATCTAGGGAACATATGAAATACAAGTGAAGAACAGAAAGCATACTATACAACAGATAAATATGCACATTTATTACAGATGATGACAGGGCCGGCTCTAGCAGTTTTGCCGCCCCGGACAAAAATAGAAAATGCCGCCCCTCTCTCCCCCCAATGCCACCTCTCTCTCTCTCTCTCTCTAAATATATACAAAAATTGTATATACAAATATATTATTTTAAGTCTTAAAAGATTCAAAAAAATTCGAAATTGAGGACATAATTACTTGTTATTATATCAAGCGAGTGAAATGTAAGAGAAGGAATCGTCCATTTCAGCAGGCCAATTTCTTCGAAAAATAGTCTACTGATGGTGAGGATCACAAGCGTATGTTTATCTTATAGTAACTACACTCAGGACTAAAATAAAACACCTCCTGTAACTCTCTATCAATCAGAACCTCTTATTGCCCTTGTCCTCTTTTGGATAGATGACACCGGACATTGTAAGGGTGAAAGGAATGTCCGTTGTGACCTCACTCCGGGATGGGAAGAAATTTACAAGTGAAAGATGTGTAAACATATTAAATTTTATGCTTTAACATATACTCCCGCCTCAAACCCTTCAAGTTTAAACACAAAAGAAAAATGTCATTAAATATACATTGTAAAAAATGAAAAAAAAAGAAACGTTAAATATGCACAATACCAAATTCACACCCAATAATGTTTCAGAAAATATAACAAATTCTTTGTAACAAAAAAAAGTATTTTTCAAATTCAATCCAAATGCCGCCCTTAAAATTTGCCGCCCCGGGCAGGGGTCCGGATTGTCCGGCCCTAGAGCCGCCCCTGATGATGATTCCAGCATATAATAAGAAGAGGTGCGCTGCTTTTCCTTTCGAGACGGGAATCCATTACAGGCGAAAGACCGACTTCTTTCCCGAAGAGGATACAACCATGCCTTACTCGGGATTCGAACCAGAACCCACTCGGTTACAAGCCGAGGGTCATAGCCACCATACTGGCTGGGCGACCACTGGATTCAGTAACACACTGGATAGCCGCACAAAGACCATCTATCCCCAAAAATATTGTTATTAAAGCTTCGGACAATATTGTTATTAAAGCTATTGTTATTAAACGTTTTAGTACGACACCGTAAACAGATTTGTATACCAGGTAGGATTTAAAAGTTCTCGGACTGAGCCTATAACGTGGAAAATCTTTGTAGTAGAACGTCTATGATAACTTTTCTGAGTTATTGCATTCTTCCCCTTTTCTAAGAAATGTTTGTTCCAAATCACTTGGTCTGTGGCTTGCCACGGCATCGTATTTTGTAGGCGCATGCATTTATTCTTCGGCGATAAAAAAGAAATTGCGTTTGTTGGGCAGATAATGAATATTAAATTTTGTGTTCGTTTGGGAAAAGTACTAGGAGACTACGAAATTTTGAATCCTGTGTAAGGCTGTGATACATTGCCGTAAAAGAAAGATTTTGAGTGGCATCGACGTTTCAGAGAAGGCAGGGAAAGTGTCGAAGACGACAAATGCTCTGGACGTCCACAGTCTTCCTGCACCGCTGAAAACATCGAAAAGGTTTCTGTGGTGGAACGTAAGAACAGGCTTCAAATAATAGCAGAATCAGTTGGGATATCCTCGGCCACTTGTTGCGGCCGCGGTAGCCGAGTGGTATAGGTATCGGATCGTGGCTTGCCTTGTCACGAGTTCGAGCCCAGTACCACTAAAGACCCGCCGTGTAGGGCAGCGATGCACGTTAAATCTGTCGAGAGCTGAAACGTCCTCCCGTTGGTGTGGTGTGGTAGTTAGGAGAGGGGTGTGCCAGCTCAGGTGTCGTCCACGTCACTTGACCATGGTTCAAAATTACATGGTCCGTCGCCAAAAGCCCTCGTGTAGCTTAACAGTGCGACGTTAATAATCAATCAATCAATCAATCGGCCACTTGTCAATGGATACTGATCAGTGGTGCACACAAGGGGGGAGGTCCTGGGGGACCGGACCTCCCAAAGCCCTTGATTTTTTTCCGATTGGTTATAATTCTAAGTATATAATACATAAAATTTAATTAAAAATTTGTTATTAATGATTAATTTTATTAATTAATGCTAATTATTTATTCAATAATTAGCTTTTTACTGTGTTTTGTTCCTGAAAATCGACAAAATCAAAAATAGCATGATACAAGAATGGTGAACTTTCAACCCCGGACTCCCCCCCCCTTGAAAATTCCTGTATGCGCTACTGATACCGACTAAGGATCTCAATATGCATAGGGTGTGTCAGCATATCGTTCCTCGCATGTTAAACGAAGACCAATCTGCTGATGAAGTTAAATTGCATCGCAGGCTGAATTAAAGGGCACGGCTAAAAAGGAATTCCAGAAATGTTTCGATGACCTTTACAAGCCATGGCAAAAGTGTGTTGTTACTCAAGGGTCTTATTTCGAAGGTGAATGTGTTTCAGCAGTTTAATTGGTAATATTTTTTAAGTTACAGACTCAAAAATGTTACAGTTTTGATAAAGAGTTTCATTATCAATTTCTGCAACAGAATCGCTGTTCATTCGCTTCGACAAATTAACAATTTCCTAAGCCTCAGTTGCTGAAAAAGGCAGTTCGTCATAAAATGTAACATAATCCTTAAAATCTCAAGATATCCTCTGCGTTATAGAGTGGAATGAAATACGAAAAACACACACCCACTACTGAATTCACTCGATAGGTTGCACTCATGACTCATCTGCACCTGTAAAGTTTAATAACGTTCCCGTCCGTTCCTATCCCGTAGAAATTTGTTTCTTACAAAACAAAACTTCTTTCAGTTCTGCATAAAAAAGGACGTCATTTGAAAAAGAAAAATGTGTGTACTTATGTACGCACGTAAGAAGTTATGCTTCTTTGGCGTAACAAAATTAAAATATTTCTAAAAATCTTGAGCAGGGCAAGTTGGGCCAAGGACGAAAGGCAGTCACGAGCACAATCGGACCAGCCAAACCAGAGATAATCACGATTTAAATAAATTTAAACACCCCCGCACAGGGACAATAGGACCAATAACATGGGGGGTATCAGACTTTCTCTGGAGATGAAGTGAACCGAATGTGAAACCTGAAAACCCGTATTGAATCTCTCGTCGGGAAGAATCATTCCTGAGAAAATTAAGACATCCGCCTGAAGAGCTCCCAAGTAATGGTCATTTTAAAATAATTAAAACATTTAAAACAATTAAATAAAATAGAAGCAAGGCACACCCAGAAACTCGAATTTGGGACTGGTAGTGAGCGAACACAAGAGTAATCCATTAGAACCGATCCGGAGTCTGTAGTTGCAAATGAGGCGGTGCTAGTTCGGGGAAGGAAAACGAAACTAACTCCCCCGGTGGGAGGGAATAACTGTGATGTAAATGGTCATGTCCATCCCAACGATATACAGAGTAGTAGGTGATCCCAAAGTTTTATCCTTCTATCTCTGTAATATTTTTACGTCATCAAAAGATCGAACCCCATAGGAATATATAATATGGGAATTCTCTCTCTCCCTCTCTAATTTTAGTGATAACGCCCTCCTAAGCCCACTATCTACACACGAATTATAACAGATGAAACAGCTCAACGAAGAGAAGCTATGGTTCGAGTTTCATTGACGAATCTCAAAATTCCTCGGAGCTATGCGGGATTTAAAAAAAATTATAACTAAAATAATTTTTAAATGTTAAATATGGGTAAAGAAATGGGGCTATGGTCCTGAAAAAGTATATCTAGGATGCTCATAGAAACGCAAAGCAAAGGTTAGCTGACGCGGGGGTATAGCTCAGTGGTAGAGCATTCGACTGCAAATCGAGAGGTCCCCTTCTTCAGGTAAGTAAAGAGAAATATTTTTCAGAGAATTTCGAAGCCGGGAATTATCTGTGTGTCCTGTTCTATATATTTCTAGACAAAGCGTTTTCGCATCCGTGATGGTGTGCGCAGGCATCGTAAAAATTTAGCCTCATCCTATTTCTTTAACACCCCAAAAGAAGTATATAACTTCAAAAATCAAATTTTTTCTAACACAAACTAAAAAAGAAACTTTTTTTAGCTGTTAAAATAATTCGTTAATTCGGGGTTTATTATTCTTTAAGTAGAGAGTTTCGTCTTCATTTCAATCGGGAAGAGAAAAATGCGTTAAATAGTGAGATTCGTTAAATCGGGGCCGACTATTATTATTTCATTTGATAGATGCGTGGAGGAGCTCAAGCTTTGTACCATAGGGAATACAATACAAACAATTGTGGACTTTCTCGATAAGCATTTCTGGCTGACCATTATAATCATCAGTATGGGCTAGTTAGAACAGCAAATTTATAATTTTTAAGCTGTTAAGGGGTAGAATTTTTTTTTTTTAAAAAAAGGAAAAATATATTTTTGATTTTTTTTAAGCAAATCTCAAGAACTTATTTAGAATACACTTAAAACATAACACTTGGGGACAAAATTTAAGGACAAAGAATAAATGTGTATTTAAAGGAAAATCTATGTATGGCTGTTGACGAAGAGGCAAATAATGGTACGGACAGCATGTTCTTCAATGGCGCGAAAACCCAGGGTGGGCCTTGACTTTCTCAAGAATTTTTCTCCGGTCCTCTTTTTCTTTTTTCTTTTTTTTCGGCTATGGTCTTCTAATTAGTCACTGTTAGGGGCAGTCAACCCACCTGAGGTTGAGGCGACCCTTAGTTTTTGATCCAGTGAGTTTGGCCCAAAAGATTTTCTTTGTTGAACGTTGTTCATTCTAATAACACTGCCAGCTCATTTAATTCTTTAGATTTTATGATAATATTTTCAACACATACACACAGGATTTAACCTTTTATCTACCGCATTATAATCTACCGAAGTTTTTTTCCAGCAATATTTTTTTTAAATTACTACATTGAAAATTAAGTGATATACATAAACAAAATACTCAAACTTGGGAAATTTAATCCATTAGAGCTAATTAATTAATCAAAGATATTCAACTGTAAAATTAATTATATGCAATTTTAAGTAAGATAAAAAGGGCAAATCATTTTTTAAAGGTTTTATTAACATTCCCCAAAAAAAAGGCACTTAAATTTTGGGCATTAACTATTTTTTTGGGACAAAAATTTATAAACCTTTTTTAATTCGCTGAAAAAGCCGTCAGCTGAAAACGCAGTTTCTGCTTTTTGGGAAATATTCAACCCTTTTCCGCAAAAAAACTCCCTCATAAAAACCCCTGATGCCATATATTTCTTGGGAAAAGGGATTTCAAAAAACCCCGCTAAGTATCGTCAAAAATATTCAAAAAATGGTTATTCTATGTAATTTTAAAGTGAGTGGTACTTATAAGTACCGTTGGTAGATAAAAAGTTAATATAAAAATGCTACACTGAAAAGATGTGTACGGGGATGTCACAAAATGTTGTTCTTGTATTAAGTACATATCATCTGAATGTATGGGTGTACAAAGAAAACGTAGTTAGTATCCGACCGTAGTTCGTATCCACTTGTAACAAATTATCAACAAGGTCATTTCAAAAATGGACGTGATCCCTGAACAGTGCGAGGCAACTTTCAACATGGCATGGCATATGTAGAACATGTTCAAATGAGGCGGTTACTGTGTGAGGCAAGTTATTCCACTCCTCTTTCACAGAACAAATGAAGGTTTCTTTGTTTGTGGGTGGAAATTCTCTTGCAGCAATTCGTCTCCCCAAGACATCCCATACATTTTGAATGGGATTCAGCTTGGCTAAACATCATGGCCAGACTATAAGAAAGATATCTACGGCAGGAAAATAATTCTGTATATTCTATATGTTATGATAAAGTCGAGTTATCATCCTTTATTACACGAAGCGTCTCCAACAACACATGGGAAAAGTCCAAAATGCGGGAACAGAAAGTCAACAACGTATTGTAAGTAGCTTATAGGCCCTTGGTCAAGCATATAAAGTCCATGCTGCCATAATTTATGTCCAGTGCCGATTTAAGCTCATTTAGGGCCCTGGGTGCAGAAGATCTGCAGGTCCCCTTGGCACTGAATTATCAAAATTTATAACCAGAAAATCTGGTTAAGTCCAGTTTATCTGGGCCCCTGGGTTTCCACCCCAAGCGCCGAATGGATAAACCGGCATTTTTATGCCTACCCCGTTATACTGAAAGTTCGATCTCATTCTGAAATATTTTATGATAACAAGCTTTATCTACCTCGTAGCGTATCAACTTAGGTTTATAACGCCATAAACTGAATCTACCCATCTGAGGAGCATGGTGAACCGTAACCAATTTTTCCCCGATCGATTCCATTGCAAATGGGCGTTTCGGTGACATCTCGATAATGAGAAACACACTGCAGGTTTTCGGGTATATACCACCCTTCTGTGAACATCTTGCAACAGTTTCTCAATATATTTGAATTCTAGTAGCAACACGAAGTTAATTTTCCAGTTGACCAACTGTACTGCGTCGGTTCCTTTTTGCAGAAATAATCGTACGAAGTAGGATTCATTAATTCGCTCTCTCCCCATATATACAGTCGAACCTCCATATAACATACCTCTATATTGCGAATTTTTCTATGTAGCGAACTTTTTCCTGGAACCAAGAACATTTCCATTTTTGAAAATAGCCCCCCCAATAAGAAATGCATTTTCATACAACGAACTTTTTCTGGGTTCCAATTTTTTCCCTTTTTTTGGGGGTCAATTTTTACTAAAATCTCCTCTTTGGGGTTTTTTGGGGGAAAAAGGGAAATTCTTTTCCCAAACCCAAAACCCGAAGCGAAACGGGAACATGCAAATTAGAAACCTTTTTTAAAAAAACAGAAGTTTAACGTGCGTAAGACCCAGGGAGGTTTTGCTAGTCTGTTTTTAAACGCGTGAACTGAAGGAAGAAAGAAACCGTCGTTGATTTTGAAACATTGTGATAGAACGATCTCAAAGTGGGTCCAATTCCACGCGAGTTACCCATAGATATTGAGGATCCGAAGGTTGGATTAAGCAAGAAATATTAAAGGGAGGATAATTCTAGTATCCATTGTAACGTGATATAAAACAGAGATTAGGAATAGAAGGAAAGTGAAATATAGTGGTTAAGATCGCGCTTATTTGGTTACGTAGTGGGTTTTTCACTTTAATCCACAAGTTATAATATAAATATTATCAGTTATGTTGTTTAAAATCTTAATAAAAAATTTTTAAAACATGACAACGTCTGGTTCTTCCCAACCCACCCTCTAGATCACGAAGTTAACTTAGGGTGAGGTATCACCAACAGGGGGAAAACTTCAAACCTTTTTTTTAAAGTATTTCTGGAGTTTCAAGTTATTATTTCTTTTAACTCATTTTTTGGTGGTCATAAATCTTGAACTGGATTTTTTATAAAACTGCCGAGAGCGATAAATTTTTGGGGGTTTATCCAAAAAATGCAACTTTTTTAAACCCTTTATCGTCCAGTTCACTGGAAACATCTTCGATATAACCCGCTTTTAATTGAGTTGTCTCGTGTCCCCGTGTCCTTGAACTAGTCTCTATCTCATTTGTTGATCAGTCAGTTGGTAACTTCTGTTTTTGTAGCTCGCTGAAAATGTCGTAAGTGCTTGAGCATCAAAGAAAAAAATTAATTCTTTAGGAAGTGCATAAAGGCGTCAAGAAACTTTCCTTGCAGTTTTTCTTTTTCTTTTTGATAGGTAAGATGTATAAATAAATATTATTAATTTACAAAAAGGTGTCACAATAATTACTTTTTTTTAACATGTAGTGCTTACGAATTTAAAATTTGTTTTATGTGGTTCACACATAAAAACAATTGAAAGATGAACTTCTGTATAACGGACTTTTTTTCGGGATAAAGCGACTTCGTTATATAGAGGTCCGACTGTATATATATATATATATATATATATATATATCTTGTTCGAATTTTAAATCGTTAATAAAATGCTTTCTATTCATCCATTTAACTTCAAATACTTTTTTTAAACTTATAGAGTTTATGCAATTTGATGTTAATACAGTTTTTCCAAATATTTTAATTCATTAATTAAATTATAAAGTGAATAATTAGTAACAAACAAAAATAATAGTGTAACAACATATATAGAAAGGAAAATAGTTCGTTGTGTCCCTGTAGCGCAATTTATAACACGTTTGACTTCTAATCCAATGGTCGTGGTTTTGAATCCCACTTGGAATGGCCTAATTTCTGAGAATAAGATTCCTTTTTTTACTATACTATATAGAGAATAATTAAATTAGAATAATTATTAGAATAATTAAATTTGATTAATGAATAAATAGTAACAAACAAAAAAATATTGTCCAACAACCTATATAGAAAGGAAGATGGATAATTGCAAGGAAAATAGCTTTCTATTTTGTCACTTCATATTGTGATTCTGTCATATGTATATACTGACGGACCTCTATATAACGAAGTCGCTAAATCCCGAAAAAAAGTTCGTTATATGAAAAATTCATTATATAGAGGTTCATCTTTCAATTTTCTTCAATTTCACTTAAAACAAATTTTAAATTCATAAACACTATATATTTAAAAAAGTAATTATTCACACCTTTTTGTTATTAATATATATTTATTTTATATATCTTACCCATAAAAAAAAAACAAAAAAAAACAGCAAGGGACGTTTTTTATCCACTTCCTAAAGAATTAAATGTTTTTCTATAATGCTCAAGCCCTTACGTTTAAACATTTGTGAGCTACAAGAAACGTAGCTACCTGTACTACTGATCAACACTACAAATGAACGGAAACTAGGTCAAGGACACGGAGACACGAAACAACTTCATTGAGAGTGAAAAGGGATATCGAAGATGCTTATATTGAACTGGACAATGGGGTTAAAGGAAATGGATGCATTTCTTTGATGAAACGCCCAAAATTCTATTCTCTCGGCTATTTAGGCATCTAATTAAACCAGTTTAAGGTTTATGACCACCAAAAAGTGTGTTAAAAGAGAGAATAAATTGAAATCTCCAGAAATACTTTAAAAATAGGGAGAAAAAAAAATGGAATCACAAGAGAAAAAGTCGCTGTATAGAAAATGCACTTCACTACTGGGAGGTTATTTTAAGAAGAAAATCATGAAATGTTCCTGGTTCTAGGAAAAAGTTTACTACATAGAAAAATTCGCAATATAGAGGCTTCGTAATATGGAGGTTCGACTGTACATATATATATTGTAATAATTTAATTAAAAGTTACTAAAATAAAATTTTTCTTTGTTGACCTGTAGGAATTGACTTAATTTTTCAATTCCTACAATTAGCTCACAATTACAATTTATTTATCTTCGTGAAATTTTCAATCGTTAATGAAATACATTTTAAAGCGCTCAATTGAGCTGATATTTTATATTCATGATTATTTTGGATGACAATACAGTAATTTAATTATAATTAATAAAAATTAACTGATTAAAACTAATTACTTAAAGAATTACAGATACAGCCACGTTGGTTTCATTTTTAGCGACATGGGTCAAAACTTTAAAAGATTTTTTTTCTCACGTTTTAAAGCATTCAGTTGAACTGAAATTTTATATACACGATTGTTTTGGATGACAAAACGATACATTAATGATAATTAATAAAAATTAATTACCACTTAATGTTGTGATTCTATCCTATGTATATACATATTTATATTAATTGTAACTATTTAATAAAAAGTAGCTAAAATAAAATTTTTCTTTGTTAATCTAATAGGAATTGACTTAATTTTTTTATATAATCTTGTTATGCTTTACATTGTTTGGAAACTGTGAAAACATACCTTATGCAGAAAGCTGTAAATGACGCAGTATTTTCTTCTCAGTATAAAGCCGAAAAAAAAAAACTCTTTCGAATCAGGAATCAAAAAGATTTTCAAAAATCTATTAATCAGTATTTTAAAATTCCTTATTAATTGGTGCGTAATATAATTCAGAAATAGTATTTTTAACTGTTGAATAGAAAGAAAATGAGTGGATAACAAAGAAGAATGAACATTGATCTGAATATTTCGAGTCAACACGTGTTGGTGTCCAAGTGAAATCTTGTTGATAGAAAAATATTGTTACGAATTTTGCGTCAAATAGTGTAAATAATTTGTATTTGGATGTGTCATGCCTTTATCTTACTCTAAATCAGGTTTAATTTACGTTAAAACTGTAATACTCACAAGCAAACGCCACCCTTTACGTTATAATGGTTATAAGACTTGGCGATCACATTGGCGACCATTTTTGGCGAGTTCGGAACCTTCTGGATTCTTCTAGTAATTAGTAGAGAAACCCCTAATTTCAAGACCTATAACGCCAGCGGGTCTTTCTCGAATTATCCGCGAGGGATATAAATAGAGAGATGTTCGTCGAAAGTCAGTTGAAATTTCTCGGACTTAGAACAGGATGTTGAGCATCCACTCCCGACTGATAGTAATGTAACTTCCGATGAAGTTACCCCACGACTAAACTCCCCCGTCATGCTTAAAATCAAAAAGAAATTCCGCGATCAAATTAAATTAATTTTCGGAAAATTCCCAAAAATTCGCAATAGAACTGCCGGTGATGTAATTAAAATTTTCACAAATGATCTTGAAGAATATCGAACTCTTATCCACTTCTTGGAAGCGGATAAAGAATTCGAATTCTATGTAAATAACCGTAAACCTAACAAACCAATAAAAGCTGTAATAAAAGGTCTCCCGAGTTCCTCTAAAACTGAAGATATCACAAACGATTTAGCTGAAGAAGGTTTTGTAATTGAAAGCTGCACGCAGCTTATCTCGAAAAGAACAAAAAATACCCTCACATATTTTTTAGTAATTCTCCCGAGAAACGCCAATAATAGTAAAATATTTGATTTAACAAAATTAGGTTACTTGCAAGTGAAAGTAGATGGTTACCCCCTCGTAAGAGGAATAACCCAATGTTTCAACTGTAATAACTTTTTTCATACTGCCGCGAACTGCCATATGAAACCCAGATGTTTAAAATGCGGTAATAGCACGCTACGAGAAACTGCCAAATCAAAGAAAGACAGGAAAACCCCTTTTGTATTAACTGCCAGGACTACGGTCACTCGGCATGTTATACAAAATGTCCCAAATTCCCTCAACCAAAGAAAGGTGCCCCCTTCGCTGACCCAATGAAAAGAAAAATTTCGCAAGTAAATGGATTAAAGAGGGAGAATTTCCTTCGCTAACATTGTTAGTGGAGAAATCTCCAGTGAAACCCCTACTGAAAACGAAAATAAAAATGATAACAAAAAAGAAGATTCCCCCCGTGGATTCTTTAGCCAAGAAAATAATACCTCAGACTTAGTACAAGTTTTGGAACTTTTTAATATCATTTCGAACCCCTAGTAAAGAAAAATCCTAAAATTCTCGATCTTCTCTCTAAATTTAAAAATGCAAATTCGGACGAAGAAAAAACCTGCCTTCTAGCAGAAGCACTCATGGATAAAGTTTAATTTGCTCATATTATCATAACCTTTAAATTCTCTCCTAATTATTTTTCTTCTTCAGTTTAATAGTTGTCAAATTTTTTCTAATTTTCTGTACTAAGTTTTAAAATATTTTTTAAGTTAAAGATAGTGCAGTCACTCCTAAAAGCTCACTTCCAACCTCCAATCAAAGCCCACTTCCAAAGTAGATGTCTCCTCCACTCTCATTGGATTTGCACTCCTGAAGTCACGCCCTCCTCTCCCAACCAAAGCTGCAACACCAAGAACATCGCAGAACCAGATAGAGGGTTGAAGACTGCTGGCGCAGTTTAGGTACCTCGTACTCAAAATCATCCGAAAAAAAAATCATCCGAAAGTCAGTCAGTCTGATTTTGACTAGCGATCAGTTAGTATTGCTCTGGTTGTTGAAGCGATTAGTGATTACTTCGGCTGTTGAACGAGTGATTGCTTGTGAATAATCTTTTATATACGTGTATTTTAGAGATCGATAATTGTGTCTAAATGCTGTTGAAGGTGTGATGACCTTCTGAGATTTATTTTGTGAATATTGCTGCTGAATCCTGTATTTAAAGGATTGGATTTTCTACAATAAATTCTAATCGCTCTTAAAGAACTGTCTTGTCTTGTTCTTTGCGACTGATTGGCATAAAATCTCGAACCCCGATCAACGTAGTAATATTTTTTGTTAAAAATGTTTCTAGTTGATAAAACAATTACCATTGATTATTATATGGAGAAAAATATAGCTCCTTTAAGTATATTTTTTTCTTAGAAGGGTTTTAAATATTTTAAATATTAATGTGATTAATTTTTTAATTAAAAGATAATTGCATTTAGGTAGATAATAACAAATTATGTTCTTCCCTTAGGTGCTTACTTTCTTCAATCGAGTACGGGATTCACGATTCCAAGGTGTGAAGTCCCTGTAACTAGCTCCCCTTGTTGAGCTCTTTGGTGGTGGAGGACAATCAAGACGAATAGAATCTTGTTATCATGGATTCTTCTCATTTTGTACAACACAATAAATGCTCGAATTTGTCGACCTCCCAAGAAATATCTGAAAAAACAGCTGTTGACGAAAAAGATAATGAACTAATTAAAGACACTTTGGATCTTTTAAATGCTGGAGAAAGAAAATCAAATTATGTGATGAATATAAAAGCATAGTTTTAACATTGGGTAACACAGGAAGTGGTAAAAGTACATTCATCCAATGGATTGCTGGGGATAATACTAAACTAATAGCAAATGAAGTGAAAGAAGGTACTGGTGAATATATAATAGAAGATAATGATAGAATTGGTGATTCCACCATTAACTCTAAAACGATTTTTCCAGAATTGGTAGTAGAGAAGAAGACTAATTCAGCATATTATGACTGCCCAGGATTCAATGATACTAGGAGCACGAACTATGACATAGCTACAACTTACTTCATAAAAAAAATATTGAATCATGCTGAAAGAGTTAAAATGATTCTTATTATCAACCATCCGTCTGTCAAGAAATGCATCGACAGACAGGATTTCATGAGCTTAATAAAACATGTTACTGATCTTGTAAAGGATTGTAATAAATTTAAAAACAGTATCGCTGTCGTAGCAACAAAAGTTGATAACCATTACATTAAACGAGAATCGTCTTTTGTTCTGGTCGAAGATGATAAAATCATAGAAGGCATTGCTGATTTTCTTTGGGAAGTTAGGCAAGATTTGGAAAAGCTCACAAACAATCCTGGAATTTCTGCTAACGAGAAACAATTTCTTGATAATGCAATAAATTTAATTGATACACTGTTAGTAAAAGACGGTAATCACTACGCAAAGATAGGAATTTTTAGAAGACCTGACAAGTCGGGACAAGTTAATGATATTTCTTTATTGCAAGCAGGAAAAAAGACTACTATAGACTTGCTGAATGAAAACTTGAACTTCACGAGCAAATACGAGGAGGATTTTGGTTATACAATAAGTGAGAAGTCTAAAAACGAAATCAATGCTTTAGTGGAAGAAATTAACCAAATCATTTGGTCTAATGTTAGTAATATTGTTCTAAAAATTGATGAAAAATTTCAATGCGTTGTAGGGCAATTGCGAAATAAAATTAAATCCTTTATCAGCAATACAAATCTTCTTAATAGAGATCAGCTGGAAACGCGAATTCTTTTTTCT
The DNA here is from genome assembly GCA_019973955.1 of Trichonephila inaurata madagascariensis. Lineage (NCBI taxonomy): Eukaryota > Metazoa > Arthropoda > Arachnida > Araneae > Nephilidae > Trichonephila > Trichonephila inaurata. The sequence goes on from BMAV01001110.1 coordinate 673,967, forward strand.
GAGTTTGAAAAGGGATGTGAAGCAATATTCAATATGGTAGGAGAAATTCGGGTGCTAAAAAACCCTGAAACATTGGCAAGAAAAATGGATAATATTATCACAAGCTTAGGTATTGATATATCCAAAGAAAAGGTAATAAGAATTTCAAATGGAGGAAAATATGTTAGCTTCCTGCAAGTTGTGAGTGATAAGGAGTTGAGTATGAGGCCGTGGGTCGATTTGTTTAAAAATACATTAACATTTATTTCGGAATCGAAAAAGAACATTCGAGACGATATTAATGAAGCAGCAGAAAAAATAGACACTCGAATGCTGTCTGAACTCGAAGCTATTGCAAAGTTCATGCAAGAACAATATATTGAAAAAATGAAGCAACTGGAAATTCAGGAATTGCCAGATATTTTAGGCACACAAAACAATGCTATATTAAACTTCATAGAAAAAATACAAACTTTAACAACTCCAAGTGAATTTCTAACGGCAATTCAAAATATTTCAAATTGTATTAGAATCGATATGCCCAAGGAAAATATGTCGAATGTCAAGATTTTTGGTGAATGTTTAGAGTTTCTACAAATTATAAGTGGAGAAGAACCAAATATTGGATCATCAACGTGGGCACATCCATTTAAAAACTTGGCAAAAGATCTTAATGAATCAGAAAAATGGTACCGATTTCTCTGGGATCTTTACATCAAGTTCTCTCAGTTTGAAATTCAGAAAGACAGACACAGGTATAACGTTGCCAACATAGATGACTGGGGGGAAACAGAAAAAGCACAAGGAATAGCTATCACTGCAAGCAATTTCGAGCAGTTTTTAAGCAAAATAGCTAATTACAATATAAAAGAGTATCATAATGTTAAAAATATTGCTGTAAATGGACTGAAACTCGATGAATTAAATCATGTCTTAACTTTAACGTTAAAACACAAAATAGACATACGATGCAAATATTCTGAGATACTTGTAACAGGAGACTACATCAGCATTGAAGAACTTATGACTGTTGAACTAAAACGTGATAAATATAAAGACTATCCATCCTTACTGAAATCTGGCAAATACAAATTTATAAATATTTTTGCTTTGAACACAATATTTATTGATTACGATGTATCCTTCAAAGGACTCGAACTACCAGTCATTTGTGTAGCACCCAAATGGAAAGTAGTAGGTACCAAAAGGATAGACTTAAACGGTACTGATGGAGAACCTTATTGCGAACCGAAAGCAAGGGATGGCACTTCTCCGGGATGTGCTGGAGAAGACGGCCAACCAGGTAGACCAGGAGGACCTGGCGGGATTTTTTGGGGTATTGGCGAAATATTTGAGAATGGAGCCAATTTAACAATTTCTGCTAATGGTGGAAGAGGTGGCCCGGGTCAAAATGGTGGAAATGGAAGCAAAGGATATGATGGAAGTACACCAACCAACCTTAATTTTACATGCGAATCAGATTATAAGACAATTAGTGGCTTTAAATGTGAACTAATTACTTACCATGTCCTTCCTGGACGTACTGTAGGAATTGGTGCCTGCCGAGAATACATTCCCGACAGGGGTCACTGTAGATATAGAATATTTGGTACATATGGAGGAAAAGGTGGCAACGGAGGACATGGTGGTAAAAGAGGGAAAGGAGGGTACCCAGGAAATATACAAATTCTTGAATTAAATGGGGATTCAAAGATATTAAAGGTCTTTCGCGAAGGCAGAGATGGTGAAAATGGCAAAGAGGGAACAGGGGGAAATGGTGGTAGAAATGGAGATGATATAGTTGCAGAATATGTAATCAACAGTAAAGGATATACTGTGGTGGAGAGAAGAAATAATGGTAGACGCCTCCCTGGAAATAGTGGTAAGAACGGCAGCAATGATAAAGGTATAGAGAGTCCTCAGAAACCTGTTTTGAAGAAGGAACTGGTAGATTTGATAACAGTATTTGAGAACTGCTCAGTAAAAAATTTGACAGATCGTTTCAAAAAATGTACTTTAAATACATTTCTGAAGCATTTGAATAGAACCAAATATGTGCTAACGTTTTAAAACAATAATATTTAAAAATTAATTTTGAATTTTTTTTTTAAATCAGTATGTAAGACAAATTAAATGCTATGCATATATTCTAATGGATGTTGAAATTTTTTTGCAAGTGCAAGAAAAAAAGTTTATGTATACAGCTGTTTTAAACAAAATTAAAAATTTGAAATAAAATAAAAAATGCTTTTTAATAGCAGATAACTACGAACTCTTTGGAATGTAATAAACAGTACACTGAAACTTAAAAATTTACTTAGGATTTCCAAATGTATACTTTTGGATCAAAAAAGTAATAAAAGCTAGTATAATGAAATCAGTAATCAAAAAAGATGTTATAAAGTGAAATTCTTTTTTCTGAAAAATTTGGATAAATTTAAAACTTTAACCCTAATATATATTATAAACACGAAAGTTTGTGAGGATGCTTGGTCGTCTTTCACGCAAAAACAACTGAATGGATTTTAATGAAATTTTACAATAATATAGCTTATAAATCAGAATAACACATAGGGTATAATTTATAAAGATATTGTGTGAAGGTTTCAAAATATAACGACAATTGTCAAGAAAGTAGGAAAAAATTCTGCCATTTGCAAAAAAGCCCGTGAGAGCATTCATCTATCTTTTTTATCCCTTTTGTTTTGTCTACGCCATGCCTCAGTGCGCTCTCACTTTTAATTTATTCCGTTCATCAGTGTAATCACTATTTTTTTTTATTTCATAATAAAACTAGATTTCGAAGGGAGAGATGGTGGCAAGATTTTAACATAAAATAAATACAACAAAAAGTAATAAATTGAATAAGTTATATATTTATTACAATCATTTTCAGATTATTTTTTTTAAAAAAAAGGCTGAATTAGCCTTAAATACTCTTAATTTGTTAATGTATGTATTTTATACAAGTGAGTTTTAAGCATAAATACATTGATTTTTTATTTGCAATGTGATGCAGGTTAGATTGCAGTAGAAGCAATTAAATTCATGCCACTAATATAACTTTATTATCGTTTTTGTTTTTGAATTTTTATCCATTCTGACCCTCCACCCCTTTTTGTTTTCTTATTGTTCATATTTCAAAAAAATATAACTTTAACTTTTGAATTTGGATAATACAATAAAACTGCCCAATTATGCAAATTTTAGTAGGTTTTTCCTTGCAACCTTTTTTTCTTGAAATGTAATAAAGTATCAAACACAGAGAGAGAGAGGAGAGGAGTTATTACTGGTATTCACACCATTTACGAAATATACAGATTTTAAAAATTGAGCTATCAAAATCTAGTTCGTTGTGGGACTATTCATTTGTACCACTAAAAAAGTACTTTGGACCAGTTTTATGGCTGTTTTGGAATTATTTATTTCGTAGCATATTCATAGTGAATAGTGGAATAATAGCCTTTGTGTTGCTCCACACATCCCATAAAACCAGAACTGAACCAAATAGTGAATAGAATATCGGAATTTTTAACAACTGACTACAATATGTGACCGCGGTAGCAAAGTGGTCAAGGTATCGGATCGTGGCTTGCTTGTTACGAGTTCAAGCCCAGTACCACTAAAGACCTGCCGTGTAAGGAAACGATGCACGTTGAATCTGTCGAGAACTTAAGCGTCCACCCATTAGTGTGGCGTGGTAGTTAGGAGCGGGGGTGCCAGCTCAGGTGTCATCCACGTCACTTGACCATGGTTCAAAATTACGAAGTCCATCCTCAACAGTGCGACGTTAACATTCACTCACTCACGTTTTATATAATGTGGTTCTAGTATTATTTGATTGTACTAAGGTCTTCTCTTTAAATGTATAAAAGCAAGAGGCGGCTCTAGGGCCGGACAAACCAGACCCTTGCCCGGGGCGGCAAATTCTAAGGGCGGCATTTGGATTGAATTTGAAAAAAAAATATATATATATTATTGCAAAAAACTTGATATATTTTCTGAAACACTATTGAGCGTGAATTTGGCATTTCCTTTATTGTATCTTACTTCCTTATTTTGTGCTCTAATGTTTAATGTCAGCTTTCTTTTATGTTGAAACTTAAGGGTTAGAGGCGTGAATATATGTTCAATCGGGAAATTTGAAAAGTTTACACATTTTTATCTAGTAACTCTTCCCCCATCCCGAAGTAGGGTCATCACGGACATTCCTTTCACCCATACAACGTTCGGTGTCAACTATCCAAAAGGGGACAGGGGTAATAAGTTTTTTGTAGATAGAGAGTTACAGGAAGAGTGTTACATTTTCGTCTTGAGTGTAGTTACTATAAGGTAAAATAAATTTTTGTAATCCCCACCATCAGTAGATTCTTTTTAGAAAAAATTGTCATGCTGAAATGGGCGATTCCTTCTTTTACATTTTATTCGTTTGAATTAATAATAGGTAACTATGTCCTTAATTTCGAATTATTTTGTATTATTTTTTGTATGTATATAATACTGTAATGCTGCCTTTTTGTTTGCAAGAATTATTCGTTTTAAATGTGTGTATCTATGTGAACAATTTTTTTTAAAATATAATTTTTTGCTTTTGAGAGAGAGGGGCGGCATTTTCCATTTCTGTCCGGGGCGGCAAAACTGCGAGAGCCGGATCTGATAAAAGCAAATGTTTAAAATTATCATTCTGTTTCTGAATTGATTTCACATGATCGGATTGTTTTGTTAATGTTGTGTTAGAAGGGACACCGTAAGACTATAAGCACTCCAAATTCTGAACTGTAGTCGAGTGAAGAAGTCCAATAACTCTATACTGGTATTCAAAAAGTTAAGAGAATTTTTAGATTTTGCCGATTATATCTAGAACTAATAGACAGATTTTAATGGGATTTGGTGTGTGTATATAGGGTCTTGGCCCTCATGGGCTGTTGCACCACTGAGTTTAGTGTAATTTGGTGTGCATATAGGGCTGTTATAATGCAAAAAATAACCATTCAACAGTTAAAATATACACGTATGATCGTGCATATCACTCATCGAAGTCGGAAGGTATGAAATAGCAGTTGCAGAATATAACGAACAACAAAACAAAACAAAAATCGTTAATGAGGGGCATGGTTTTCTCTTTCAGATAAACAAGCCTCACACCGAGATTTTATACCGGAAAGAAGGGAATTTATGAGTTCCTGTGGCAATTAATGCCACTCCAATAACTGTTTTTTTGGCCTTGGAAAATTCTTGGAGGAGGTTAGCGCATTGCAATTCCCCTCCACGGAATGTCCAAGACATGCTCTGTACCAGACACCAGCAACCTATGGTACGCGGTACGATTCTCATTGTCCTTCTACACTACTCAACAAATTCGTTCATATTTGAGTGGATGGAAGTTGATAAATTTGTAATGGATCTTATTTAACATACATCTTCCAAATTGTGGACATTTATGAAATAAAAATAAAAAACTGAAAGATAACTCTAACGTCAAATTTATAGCTTATTTTGTAAATTATTGAATACCATTGCTGTGAAAAGATTCAATTGTTTGAAGAGAGAAAATTGCTTGCACTCTGTGTGCTTTCCGCTCTACATATCTAAGTAATAAATCTTACCTTGTATGAAAAATATTTTGAATCCGTAAAGAAATTGTATAGCAAATGGTTGCTCAGAATCGTGTCAAATTGAAAGTCACACATTACATCCCTGATTTTGAGATATAAAATAGAGCGGTGCAAGCACTAGGTTCGCATTAAAATTTTTATTTATCTTTGTATTTAACTATAATGATGGGGAAATACTTATATTTCATGTTGTCTATTTCTTATTTTTTTTTTAATAAATTTAAGTCAAACCATTATATTAAGAGCCTCTATATTATGAATTTTTCTATATAGCGAAATTTTTCCAAGACTGCCTTGCTACTTAAACAGACTTTTTTAACAGTTCTTTTTTTTCCTTTTAAGAAAACAGTAAACATTTAACTATATACACACGAGTATATATATACAGTCTAACCTCCATACGAGCCTCTATATTGCGAATTTTTCTGTATAGCGAACTTTTTCCTGGAACCAAGAACATTTCACGATTTTCTTCGTAAAATAACCTCCCAATAACGATGTGCATTTTCTATATAACGAACTTTTTCTCTTACGATTCAATTTTTTTTTCCTCCCTATTTTTTAAGTATTTCTGGACATTTCAAATTGTTTTCTCTTTTAACACATTTTATGGTGGTCATAAATGTTAAACGGGTTTTATTAGGTGCCTAATTTACAAGAGCAATAGAATTCTGGGCATTTTATCCAAAAAGAGCAACTTTTAACCCTCATTGTCCAGTTCACAAGAAACAACTTCGATATCCCCTTTCACCCTCAGTGGACTTGTCACGTATCCCTGTTTGATCAGTGCAGATAACTTCGTTTCTTGTAGCTCGAAAATATCAGAACGTAAGTGCTTGAGTATCAAAGAAAAAAATTTGATTCTTCAGGAAGTGGACAAAGGCGTCAAGAAACTTTCCTTGCAGTTTTTCTTTCCTGATAGGTAATATATATAAAATAAATACACTCATGGACAAAAAAAAATTAGCGCACCAAGAAATAATTGCGGGAGCGTAACGGAACTTGGTATAAATCGGAGAGATATGCAAATGATTAGAAATGCAGCGTGATTGCGCATTACGTATAGCCGGTAGAGGGTGTTTAACGTCGTTCTTCGTGGAATATAAAACAGGTAACCAAAGCTTGTTTGAGTGTGCTGAATCGTTCACAAAGGAAGAGCAGAGGTAGACATGCCATTACGCCATTTTCGAAGACAATATGAGCAGCTGTCGCAGTTTGAGAAGGAGAGAATCATCGACATGATGGAAGCTGGGTGGGCAGCTCGTCAATTAGGCCGCTCTGATTGTGTTGTGACCGGTGGATCCGAGAGATGTCATTTACACGATGACCAGGCTCAGGACACCCACGATAGACCAGTCGTCGAGAAGACCGCCACATCGTAAGAAAATGCACGCGTACAGCCAACTGCTTCATCGGCCACCCTCCAGGCACAGGTAGCACCTTCACTAGGGCCTCTGAGTCTTCTCGAACCATACGAAGGCGCCTGAAGGACACTTGGGATCGCGGCGCCCATTACGTGTGCTGCCCTTGACGCCCTCCGTTCTTTTGTCTTCTCTGAAATAAATGATCCTTTTTCTTTGATTTTCTAATCACTTACTTATATCAAAGTAGTCATTACGTATGTAAAATTTCGTTTCATTTTGATGACTGCTTCTTGGTGCGCTTAATTTTTTTGTCCATGAGTGTATCTTTAAATGATGCAAAATTAATACGTAATAAATCTGTATCATTACGTTTTCAATTAGTTCAAAAGAAGTCAAATACTTCAAACATTAAACACATTAGCTGCCACAGAGAGTAATATTGATATATCAATCCTCAGAAGCCGACATTTCCATGGTGTCCATCGCTATCTCCTTCCGATTCGCTAGTAGAATCCCAACCGTTATCTTCATCGTTTGTGCGGTCATAATCAGAAAGATCTCTTCTCAAGTAATTCGCACACAATTCAAGCACATAAAAATAATGCTTCCCTAACATGTCTCAAAAATCTCTTCGTTCAACCTCCAAAGCAGCACTAAAAATAAAGCATATAACTTATAGTCGATCGTCATCCCAGATTGATTAACGTCGCACTGTTTAGCTACACGAGGGCTTTTGGCGACGGACCGCGTCATTTTGAACCATGGTCAAGTGACGTGGACAACACCTGAGCTGGCACCCCCTCTCCTAACTACCACACCTCACCAACGGGAGGACGTTTCAGCTCCGACAGATTTAACGTGCATCGCTGCCCTACACGGCGGGTCTTTAGTGGTACTGGGCTCGAACTCGTGACAAGGCAAGCCACGGTCCGATACCTATACCACTCGTCTACCGCGGCCACGATCGTCATCTCAGAGCGGCGCTGGCATGAGAGATAGCATCATGCTGACGCGGCAGCGAACGTGTTAATTCATTAAAGAATAACAAAAATGTTTTCCATTTTATTTTAAAATTTATTCCTGAATTTTGGTTACACACTTAAGACTGTGTTTTTAAAAAAATATTAATTTGATAAATTAAAAATTGACAATTGTTATGCATAAAAATAGGAGCAAGTGTAATATCATTTTGGAATAAACAAAACCTAACTTAATAAAATTTGGTATGTATGTATCTTTTATTGTGCTGAAATCCGCTCAGAGCGACTCTTACGGAAATCAACTCTCAAACGGGGGCATGTTAATAAAAAAAATTCCGTTTTTGAACTTAAGACGAAATTTGGCAGAGTGCTTATTTTGAGTAGAGATCCACTAAAAAATTGGTTTCGCGGAAATCCATTTTGGGACAGGGGTTACGTTAATGCAAAAAGATAATATTTTGTTACAAATCGTCCTGACGAAGAAAATGCTCATTCACTGTATATTAGAATACTTTGTCATTAAATAGGGATATGTTCTTTCCAGGTAGTCACTACGCTCCCTCCATTTTCAAAAAGAGACATTTCGTTTTGAATTTTTGATGACAGTGTCTCAAATCTAATACTTTATCTAGCTCTTCTGCTACGCTTAATAGTTTTTGTGTACAAATTGATTCAGAATGTGAATCAATTTGAAGTGTTACCTCATTTGAAATAGAAAATCCGGTTGCATGAGCTGTTAGTAATGCATTGGGATTTGAGGTGTCTGATCTTTCAAGCAGGTCCACTAATAATTTATGGTATTTAATTGAAGAAGGAACTGTGACCAAATCTATTCCTGAGATATTGCTTATACCATTGAGCAAGTATTGCACTAAACAGCTTAAGAGATGAGTGACATTCCCCCATACGAGAAATGAGAACTGTATATAATTGTTTACTTATAGCACTGCTTGAATCTTTTAAACTTCTTCAGCATAAAATTTACAGCTATGTCTTCTGTAAACAGATTACTACCTCGGTGGCAGAGTGCTTCGACAGTTTTTACTGATATAAGAGCAATAATTATTTCATCTAACATTTCAATATCATGAAATAAATTGTGATTTATCTGTATTTTTTATGTCTATTAATGCTTTTTGTATGCAATCTTGAGTAAATAGAAACATTCAAACATTAACAAAAGACTGTTCCATTTCATCTAGTAGTCTTTTAATAATACAATGTCCTTGCCAAATTCTGTTCAGAGATATGCTGTCGTTATAAATCATTCTTTGTTGGTGACCTTCTGAACATTGATATGATTTTTCTTACCTTAGGTAAGGTATAATTTCAAGGTAATTTAAAGGTATAATTTCAAAAATAAAAAAACAGGAAATGAAAATTATATTAATTGCTAGCTTTTTTGTATAATAGAGATGTATTGGTCTCTTAAATGTATTCAAATCATTAGAGACTTAAATAATGAATAGTCTTTGAAAAAGCCAGTAAACATATATAATTTTTGATATATTTAATAATAGTGTGTAATATGATTTGTTAAGAAATGAAGACAAATAAAGGTGAAAAATTTATTCTGCAAAATAGCCATCGCACTGTGAGAGCTCACATATACAAAATATTCAAAATAGCTCTTGATACTTTTCTGTAATCTTATATAAAATCAGTAACAATCATTCATTAATTCTACATAGTTAAATTAATTATGGTAAATCTAATAAATAATGAAATGAAAATATATTTTTAAAACAGACATTGCAAAAATTTATGTGTACACACAACAGATACCATTTGTCATATAAATATAATACTGATAAATACTATTTTTTTTAAGTAATACAATTTGGCATATTTTATATTTTGCAATAATGTCATACACAAAATATCAATTTGATAAATATTAAAAAACCATTTTTTATTTTAAAAACACAAAATGTTTTAGATATAATTAATAGATCAATTTACGAAATAAAATTCATTTCCCTGAAAAGTACAAGAAAGCGCTGAAATTTATTTAAAACAAGATTTTTCCAACTATCTTTAATTACAATTATAACAATCTTCTTATAATTTAAAAAGATATACAATTTTACTAAAATCTGAGCTACAAAATATTAATTTGTGCATGAATAATAATAAAAATCACTAATCTTGCATCTTAATTAAACAAGTAATCCAATAAATATATATAGCTTTCATTTGAAAATCAATTTTTAAATACAAAGTTTATTTCAATTAATAAATACCTCTTTGGAGGTGAAAAGTAAATCACAAACACAATAAATAAATGTGTAGCAAAAAAACAAAACCCATCAAACTATTCACAAACTCAGCAAGATTAAAATATAATTTATGAAAAAAAAGAACAGAAAAATATACAATATGTTTCAGAAAACAAAATTTTTCAGACAGACCCTACAGTAACATTTTTCAGATAGACCAGACACAATTGTCAGCAACTTATTGATTCTAAAAAGGTCATACTGACAAAATCAGTAATTTGACCAATTGTTTGTGAGGGAAAGCAATCATAGAAATACTTACGTAAAGAAAAATACCTTGAACCTTTCCTCACAAATAACAATTCGAAACATCTTTTACAAATTAGGAAACACCAATTTACCATGCTTCAATAATAAATTTAAAAGCTTAAGAATTGTGAAGAATAACTTTAAACAAAAAACCAATTTAGATTTGGTTTTAATAAAAATTAACCCTAATTTAGGAGAGTGCAAGATGACAGTCCTTATAATTCTAAATCTAATCAAGTGATGAAGATAATATCCAAGCTGGTAATTCATTTTGTTACCCTGCTTTGTGAGGATTTTGAGGCTCAAATGAATTTAACATGCCTCTATAATAACAAAAAAATTTAAAGTTTGTAATTTAAACAAAATGTACATATTTTATATCTTCTTTTTAAGTTCAATTAACATTAGCTAATGCAGCATAAGTTCAGAATAAAAAAAATAATCTAATCAGAAAAATACAGACGATTCACAAATTATATTGCTTTATACACATATATTAAGTACAGAAGCATAGATTCATATGTTCAACAGTTGATTGTATGTACATGGACGAGTTTTTTAATTGACAGCTTTGTTACATTTATTTCTTAATTTGACTATCCACAATATATCTCTATCTTTTCCATACATTTAAAAATATCTAGTTATTAAAAAGGAAAGAAATTTTTAAAAAATATTCTTAAAACAATTTGCATTTGCATAAAAAAATATTTGTATAAAATATAATGTTGGAATTTTCAATTATTGAAAGTGAGCTTAAAAGTAATGGAAATAATTTTTCCAGTTGTAAAAGCTATAGCTCTCACAGGACATTCTTCTACTGGTAACTAATTAATTAACAAAAAAAGCAATCATTAGTAATAAAGAATTGATGAGCAAATCAAGCAGATTTTTATTTTTTAAAGACTAATCTCAATCTTCATAAATTGCATCAAACAAAAAAGAAATTTCTAAGTAAAAAAATAAAGAATCAAGGAAGAAAACTTAAGAGATTGAAAAGAAGTTATGTAAGCATAAAATTACGATATAAACATGTAAAACAATGGTTTCTAATTAATAGTTTTTACTCCAGTATTTCTTAACTATTTTATAAATTGATTTTAAAAATTAATTTAGGCAAAGTACGGAATTTTTAACCATCTAAAATTTCAAGTAGTTAAATATTGTCATTTATATTGCTAGACTGAGGAGAATATTGAATTAGGAAGAGACTAGATTTTATGCATCTAAAATGTAACACGCATTAAAAAAATTTACTTAAAAAAACTATATGCAAACTTTAAAAAAAATAAGCCAAGAGTTTTAAGCTTTATAAACAACAGAGCTTCATTTACTCATTTTATCGAGATGTATTATAAGAAATTAAGTATGATAGGAGTTCTTAAAAAATTAGATACAGTAAATTATTACTCAAATAACAATGAATAAAGTTTAAAAAAAATTACTAACAGATATTAAAAATCTACAACTTGCATGAACTACTAGAATCTAGGTTTGAAACCATTTAATTTTTATAATAAACTGTTTTACTGTTAATGTAAAATAAGTCATATCCTGGATGTATAAAAATGTATATAATTACATAAACTCTTACAAAATAAAAAAGAAAAAACATTTTATATTAAAATTTACAGATATAAAGTTTAAAAAAATTTATAAAAGAAAGTAAATTAAAAAGTAAAGACAACACAAAAAACCTAATCAAAAATTCTTTTTACAAATAACATATCAATTAACTCAAATATAATGATTTTATCAAAGAATATAAAATTATAAATCATAGATATAATGTTCAACTTTGAGGAATACGACTTTGAAGGAACTCTAACAAAGCTGGAGTTCCTTTAGAAAGAATTGCGGGTCTTGGATTAGCGAAACAAATTTCCATCCAACAAAAGGGATCTAGAGAAGAAAACACAAAGTACATTTATAACAAATTTTATGAAATGAAATTAAAGTTTTTACTTAAAATACATGTTTTCAATCTATTATAAAACACTAATATATATTCCTATAGAGCATTAATACATTAAAATCTCTTGATGATAAGGAATTCAAGTACCATAAAATCCAGTGTATAACATGCACCAGTACCTTCAAGCTGCATTTTTTAATTTTTAGATGCATTCGCCATATAACGCATCCCTTTTTTTAGCAAGAAATCTGAAATATTAGTATACAATGCTCTCAAGATTTGAAGTCATTTATTCGAAGTATTATCCTATACTTTTGAAAAAATAGTATATTTCTAGAGCTACAAATTTTTTTTGTTCATAAGCCATGCCCTTTCTTTTAAATTAACAGTATTTCGATACATGTAGAGGTAAATTTTTTTTATGCTCATCTCTTTTGTTATTTTTAAAGCTCTTGTTTTTATACCCGGCATATAATGTGCATCCTTAAGTTTTGATCTTATTTTTAGTGTTAAAAGTGTGCATTATATGCCGGATTTTACAATAATTTTTTTTTACAGATTTTTTAAAATTTAACAGAATAGTATTACGGTTCTTAAGAAACATTTTAGGATCAAATTCTGTACTAACCTAAATAAAATAGTCTTGGGGCACAATGAATGACTAGTGATATAATTGCAAATAAAAATCAAGTTTCTTAATGCATCATCTATTAACTAATAGGCTGTAAATATGCCAAACAAACTTCCCTTGTATTTTAGATATTTAATGAAATTACACAAGTAACAGACCAGTCTTTTCATATAAATAAAAATTCTTTCCTCAGTAAATTTATAACCAGTTTGAAAAAAAATTCTACCCAAATTAGTACTTTATAAAAAACTCAATGAAAAATATATTTCAAAATTTTATCACTATTTACAGACAAATTGTCATTAATGTTACTTAATTATCTCGTTTTGCCCATTTTACTACATTTAAAGTGTAATTTTGATGAATACTGACTCCCAAACCCTATTGGCCGCCTCTTTGTGGTAGAAGAGTGCCTCTGGATGGAATGTGTGAAATACATTGAAAGTGGATTTTTCTATATGGTCACTCACAGCATGCAGGTCATGCTGTTAGTTGGTCTGTCTAGTCTAATTTCTATCTTTGGGATTACAGATTTTTGGACTAACAGAAGCTATCTTAGACAATATTCTATGAGTTTTGTTGATATTGTTATTTGCAAGCAGATGATGTCTTAAACCACCAGGGAGTCCCATCCATAAAGTTTAATGAAATATTTTGGAAAACTCCATCTATACATGATATATTTTGCTACTTCACCAAGCAGAATGTTCATATTTCTAGGAGCTTTTTTCCTAGTTGATACCTAGGGAGCTTTAGATTCATGGAAATCAATAAGACTTTTCTCATCTTCAGCTCAAGAGTTCCAGTTCATATTGTAGTATGCATACATTTGACAACACACACAATTGACTTCATCACCTGGTTTTCTCTGAGGATAGATTTTCTCTACATTAATGAGCTCTTGGAGGTTAGACAAGAAATGTGTTAAAATCAGTTATAATTTGTCTTATTTCTGCAATAAAATAATACAGTTGCAAAAGCTGTAATCACTATAAATTCAAAATGAAGTAAACATTAACAAACAGTTAAAAAAAGTACAGAAGCAACATTACTTTTAAAAAAAATTCTAACTTTATAGCTTTTTAAAAAATATTTTTGATTAGCTATGATTAAAAAGTACTTGATTAAGCCATTGTTGTTTTCAGACAGTGTACCTTCATTTATTTATACAAAAAAACTCAATTTGGAAATGTGAACAGTTGAAGCAAGACTATATAAAAAGAAAACTGGTAAAATAACAGATTCAAATTATTTTTTATTTGTAAAAATTTTTCAAGTTATAACAAACCTTAACTGCCTTAAGTTTCCAAGCTCAGGAGGAACAACCTTTATGCTATTATTATGAAGATCAAGCACAGCTAGTGCAGGTATCTGTGACAAGCCAGAAACATCAATATCTTCAATTTGATTATCTGAAGCCAAAATGATTTCCAATTTTTTTAAACCATACAAGGCAGTAGGTAATGAATGAAATCTATGAAATGTGAAAAAAATTTTTTTTATAAAAATGTGTGTGTGTGATTCAAGCTTTATTGACATCTATTTTAAACAAAGTTTAAAATATAAATTTTCATAAAATTCTAAGATTTATTAACAAAAAGGTAGCATAATATAATGATTAATCTATAGAAATAATGAACCTGTAGTGTTTAGTATACAAAGCAATATATTACAAAAAAAAGGAAGAGTATAAAAATAACTATTTAGACGTAGTTAACAAATAGTAAATAATTCATTATAATTCTGAACTATACAAACAAAGTATCTAAATGTGATAAATTTAGAATATTTGATAAATAATCTAATATTTTAATGGCAATACAAGCTTAATGTATGCTATATAGAAATGCAATGAAGAATACAACACATGAATATATATAACCTGAAATAGTGAATATCTGAATATAGTATATATCTGTGGCAATAGTTGAATGCAATCAGCATAAGTAGTACAGTTAAACTGTATGACATAGATATCATCTTTAGAAATAGTTTCAATAACACATCCACTATATTCAGTCTGAATGTATAGGCTTAGACAGTAGATTTTTGATCAAAATAAAATTTGTATAATCTAGGTGTGTCGAATCTCAGTTTAAACACCATGCACATATTCTCACAATTGTCCTATGTATTACTCTGTGATTATATAATTGGGACCTTTTGTTTCCACATTTGAAGAATGCAAAGAAAAGTACGCATTTTGAAATCCAAGAATGTGTGCTAACAATTACACGATTTATTGCAAAAAATTTGCGCTAATTAATTCTCAGTTTTATAAATGCAACCAAAGAGGGCTGTGAAGAATGATTACTTGGAACAGCAATAAAGGTTAATTTATGTCACTTGATTTGCTCATTTCTTTTTGCTAAATTGGCTTGCTTAATCAATGTTTCAGATATAAAAAAAAAGGCTTTTCTTTTCATTGCTTTTTAGTTTAAACTCGATTTATTTTATGCCTTTTGCAAGTTTTTTTATATAATTGTTAGGGTTTACATCTTCAGATCTTGATGAAATTATATGGTGTCTGTTATGGTTGTCATTATTTGAAAAAAGATTTTTCATATTTTTGGTAATTTAGAAATTATTTAACTGGTACTATATCTTCATTTCTAAATTAAAAAGGAAAGTTGCAATTGAAATATAAATTTCATGAATATAATTCTTTAATGGTAGTGATGGCAACAGCATTAAAAAAAAACTCAAAAGGATACAACTCATTCTTATAACTTTTTCAAATATGATATGACTGAACATTAGCCAACACAGTACAATAGTTATCATAAGTAATTAGTTACCATAAGACCTACTTATTGAAACAAATGTTGATTTCCCTCAGAGTAGATATATTTGCAACTTCAGCAGGTAAAGTTTGTAACTGATTGTTTCTAATGAAGTAAGAAAAAAAGGGATTAATAAACTGACTTAAAAAAAAGTTTATCATAGAAAATTTAGAAATATTTCTAAAACTGAAAAAATTATGATTTTAACTATTTTTTCAAAAACAAATTTTTATGTAAATTAAATCATGATAAAAACCTTACTCTTAATGCTAACAGACTAAAATGTATACACAAATATTAAGGAAATAACATACAAGAAACAATTATTTACTTAACTATTGGACTTATATTTAAAAAAAAAATGATTTGTAATCTAAAAAAGTTTCCTTCTGTTTCAACATTGAGGGGGAAAAAAAACTTCATCTACTTTATACTTGTATCTGGTTTTTTGATGAGGAAAATTTATAAACTGATTTATTTAACTCCTTCTCAAAGAGAGTGAGAGAGAGAAATATGAAACTAATTCAAATATTAAAGAAAACTAACACTGAGCTTTACAAAACTGACACAGAAAACACCACATATGTACACACACACACACACACACACACACACACACACACACACACACACACACACAAAACACTTACAAAATAAGCAATGAGAAACATGCATGCAAAAATTAATACACTATGCAGTTTTATATTGAAGGTAGGGGGAGAATTACTTTAATTTTTAAGTAATTATAGTTAGATCACCCTTATTATCCTTTTATTTTAAAATAATACTCTTAATAATAATAATGGTTCATTATATTAATTATATACCTGAAATCCAAATATTGCAAATGCTGACCAAGTCCAATAAATGAAGGAACATTGATTAATTTGTTATGACCCAGTTTAATTTCTGTTAGCTTAGGTAGAATCATTTCAAACCTAGAATTGAAAGAAATTTTTTAAAATACTGCCAAAATAGATCTTAAAAAAGTACAAGAGTTTTAAAATCATACCAATTATTAATTCAGAGAAGTTGTCAATAACATTGCACTGATTAGGCAAGCTCATTTATAATCAATTTGCACTAAAATGAATTTAACAGTTTCAGAACTTTTAATAAACTTGCCAGGTAATAAAAATTATTTAACTGTCAAATATCTAATTACTTTACTATGCATAATTTTTTTAAAAAAAATATTACACACTTAATGTACTCATTTGGAAATAAACGTTCCTTTGAATTTCACACTTTTAATGAATTTGTATTAAGTTACAGAAATATTTCTCTTCAATGAATTATTTGCGAACAGTAACACTTACATGACATTTTATAGGAATACAATATTTAACTATTTGCAATATAATAATCATTTAGTTAATTAAAAAAAATGATGAAACTAATAGTTGTAAAAAGAATTATTATATACTCTGTTCAGAATATGATCATTCCATTAAATTTTCATTTAAATATTTATTATTTAATTTACTTAATCACAGATGTCCCAACCAATTAACTTGTTTACATAAATATATCTGATTTTATTAGTTTATTTTATAATTTTATGTAATATATTTTAATTTTTTCTAGAGATAATAAGTTGTTCATTATATTAAGAAATAAATATTATAATAATTATTTCTTGAAATGCAATACTGCAATTTTCTTTGGGTATGTTCTTCATAGTGAGATAATAGATTACTTGCAGATATTGGACTATAATGATTTAGTTTTTTTACACACACAAATTAATTTTAATTTTAGTGTGTAAAGTTAAGTTAGATTCAAATAAATATGGTCTTTTAAATCTTTTTTTTATGTTGATAAAATAAATACAAACAAAATTTAAATATCACATGTTAAATTGAATAAGTTTATACAAATTTTTTTTTCAATTCATATAAATGTACCATATAATTTTTAAAAATATCTCTTACTCGCATTTTCCTTATTTGGAAAATAAAAGTTAAAGAAGTTTTACAACATTCCCTTTTTAGAATATTTAGAATTATTAACACCTTTAGACTCATAGAAGAAACACAGCTCTTGCTGAAATTTACATATCATAGTAGTCCTTTTCTAACAGAGAATATAATGAGACTTTTGCCCTATTTACCTTTCAAGTTTATAAAGATGAAAAATTATTATTGAAATATTAATAATTTGTAAAAAATTCTAATAAACAATTATGAAGATTTAAAAACTTGTAACAAAAACCATTCATGTGAACCAAAAGATTAAAAAAACACAACAAAAAAAGTACTTATACATATCATGGGTTCTAAGAAAAATATACAAAATTTTGTTAGTTCCTGGACTGAAAATAATAGAAATGATCTTCAAGATTAAACAAGCATAATTTGATTTCAAATTTGAAAGTCTATATCTACGAAAAAATTAAAAAACAAACAAAAATATTGCAAATATAAGACAATAAACATTACCACATAGTGTGAAACACTTACTCATCAGGGATATGAGTGAAGCTGTTTTTACTGAGATCTACTACAGTAACATCTGCTGTACAAGCAGCTTCTATTACATCTTTGGGAATGGATGTCATATTTTTGTTGCTAAAGAATCCAAAGAAAAGAATGTTAATATTAATTGAGGCCCACATAAACACAAAATAATTTTTCTTTAGTAAGGTTTTGTGTAATCAAAGTATTTTAAAATCAGAAAATTTCATAGTATATTAGTAATTGTAGAAAAATTACTAAAGAAATTCAGAAACAGTTCAAAGGTAATAACAGAAATAAAAAACTGAGAAATGTTACAGCGACTTAACAGACTTTTTAAGTCATTAACTGAACTTTTATGAACATTATTATTCCCATAAAAAAAAAATCCTAAAAGCAGTTTTTGGAGAAAAATTTAAATTCAAGGTCAAAGTGCTAACCAAGAACTATTGATTTTGCCAATGTAATAATTCATAACATATTAAATACATAATATATACTCAGAAGTTAAAAAAAAAATAGGAACATCCTTTGGTAAAACATCAACTCATCTGTGCCACAAGTGTCAGGTAAAAACAGATGTGCTAATAAAAAAACCTTCTCCAGGTCAGATGCTCTATTTAAAGCTGCAATTAGCCTGTTCATGAGGTAATAAAGAGATTTGAGTAAACTTGAATGTGGCACCATTGTGAGCATTAGAAGGAGAAGTTGTATTATTTTCGAAAAAGCTAACATTCTTGACTTTCCTTATACAACAGTATCTCAAGTCTTCACAGAATAGCAGTTGAGTAAAAAAAAACTTTGAACAAAAGTTGCTTATGAACGAGAGATGCCAGGCAGCTGATGCACATAGACAGAAGAGCTAAAACCCAACAAATTGTAGTGTAGTGCAATTCAGGATCATCTCAAAAAGCATATTGTATGCTCTGTAAGAAGGATCTCTCATTTTGTTTCAAAACAGAAAAAAATTTGCAACAGAATGTCTACATTGGTTACTTAATGAATGGAGGAAGGTTGTCTAGTCTAATAAGTCAAGGATTTTTCTCTATGATGTTGATGTCAGAGTCTACATGTGAGGCAGGCAGCTATTGATGATAGACCTCATAATTTTAAGCCTCAGTCAAGAGATGAGGATGATACCTGAGATGCCCCCCTCTATTAACTATCACACCACACCAGTGGAAGGTCATTGATCTTCGACTGATTTAATGTGCATCCGCCCTTACAAATTACCATATTTATTCAAATCTAACCTCCATTGATTTTAAGCCGCACCCCAAAATTCTCAACACATTTTTGTAAAAAAATAAAAATTAATGTTTTAAAAGGTTTATTTTTATATGATATTTACAAAATTGAAAAAAATTCAAATGAGTACTGATAAGAAGTGAACAATTATATAATTTATTTTTTACCAATTTTAAAATTTTTTAAATACACGAACCTGTAATTGTTCTAGCCATCAGTATCATGTTTAATTTCCTCTATCCAAAGAATTTTTCCACCTTTAGTTTTAAGCTGCATCCAATTTTCAATAGCATTAACATTAGGGGAAAAAAGCATGGCTTAAATTTGAATAAATATGGTAGGACAATCTTTATACACAAATTAGTATAAATCTTTTAAAAATTTCACAAATTACATTAGAGTAAAAGAAATGAACAATAGATACCTTAAGGTCAATGTTCTTGATGCTTTCAAAGAAAACTTATCAATATCACAGCCAGAATTTTCATTTTTGTGACCATCAGTTTCAGAAATGGACATGCCAGACATATTCTTTAAAACAGATGGATTTTCAATGCGACTTCGAAGCCATCTCAAAAGTTGAACAGTACCTCTCTGAAATACATAAATATTGAATGTTAACTTAGTTTATTTCTCCTTATACTTAGAAACATATGATAAAGTATATTCTGAACTATACAAAAAGTGCATATGGACATATAGATAATTCAACTAAAATATAATTAATAAAATACCTACTACTAAAAGAATCTTATTATAAAGTTTAGACTTACTTGAATTATATCTCTCCTAATACTTCTCATTGGATTACCATCAATTGAAAGAAATTTCAAGTGAGGAAGCGTACCCAGTGTATATGGTAAGCTACATATGAAAAAGTATACGAGAAATCAATACTATGTATTAAAAAACCAAATGTACACCAAAAATAAATGGTGCTTTTACATGAAATAAGAAAAATAAATAAATAAATAAACTTTTGTTCAATAAATAATTTTCACAATTTTAAGTAAATTTATCGCTTAGGTTTTAAAGAACACATTTCTTAAAAATACTTTCTGAAAAGAATTTTTCACTCAAGTTAAACTGCAAAATTAAAAATAATACAAAATTGCTATTTTACTGCACGATATATTTTATGATTTTTATAAACTATAAACTTTTATGGCATTGAATCCTTAAGGAGATATTGTGCTCAACACACATGGTGAAAAAACAATTTCTTACAAAATGCTTCTTTTTTTTTTTATGGTATAAGAGACAGATTTGGTCATCCAGCATAAAACAAGATGGTATGATAAAATGGATAGCAAAAATGTTACCTCTCAAATCATCCAAGCCAATAATACAGAAATGCTTGAAAAAAACATAACAATATACAACAACTAGTAGGGGAAAATATTTTAAAAAATGCCAAAAGTAAAAATGAAAAATACTTCAGAATGATTACTCAAGGTTCTGATTCTTAGCAGGTATTAATAATAATAAAAGGAGTATTCCATATCTGACAATGATGATTCTTAAATGAATTCATAAATATATTATTACTTTGATAAGTTTGGTGTAGGAGCACCTTTCTCGGATTTGGGGGATGGCAATTTCTTTCACAAGGATTGACTTTTCAATGTAGGATACAAGATATTTTCAAAATTCTTTCCTTTCTTTGTACTGTTCTTAGGAGTTTACAGATTTAAGATACATTTTTTTTTCAAAGATAATATCACATTTCAAAGCAACATGAAAGCTATTGAACATGAACCTCATAATTTTGAGCCACACTCAAGTGACGAGGATGGCACTCAAGCTGGCACTTCAAACTTCCACATCATACCAAGGCGAGAATTTTGTGCATGTCTAGATTCATCTACACATGCATCACACCTACTACATAGTGGTTCTTCAGTGGCACAAGGACTAAAACTCACTGACTCTGAGAAACAAATTACTTATTTTCCTATAAAATAATAAAAATAATAATATTGAACATTTGTTTAATACCATACTTTTAAGGAACCGATTAATAGTATTAAGTAAAGTATTCCATAATGTGTTTCTTCTAAAATAGGACCTAATCAAAAATTAAACCTGTAAAAACTTTTCAAGATATTCCTAGTTTAAATTATCTGCCAAATGGGTGCTACATTTCTGAATGACTAATTAAAGTTCAGATAACACAAAAGGTCAACTTGATAACCAATAAACAAGATGTAACTGATTAGAACATATATTCAGTATTCAATTTGTCACATGCTGCAGTGAACGACTAGTTTTACAGTTAAAAATAAATTTAAAAGGAACAATAGATTGATCCTCTGGTAATATGAATGCAAAAAGAATAAGCTATTATGTCAATTGCAAAAAAATAATTGAGTAAGACTCTAAGGGTAAGAATCTTACAACTTTCTATTACGAGAAGTTTGATCTTCAAATGGACCAAAAATAATTAAAGTATAACTGCAGTCAACTAGTGGATGAGGACAATGCCAAGAAACAAATGTTGATCAGGAGCTGAAAATTATATTTTCTTGAGTTAGAGAATATCTATAAATGAACTGCTGACAGAAGAGCTATGTGATTGGTTATTCTCAAAGCTGATATTCAAAAACTTGTCCCTGCAGTAACAAAGTGATAGGCTTCAATGGCAATTGACTTACTGGATGCCTCTAATGTTATTGAGTGTATTCAAATGGACTGAGTTTTTGGGTAAAAAATCTATCATTAGCAAAGGAGCTTATGAAGAAACGAATTGATGGAGTGAGTGAGTGAATATTAACGTCGCACTGTTTAGCTACACAAGGGCTTTTGGCGACGGACCACGTAATTTTGAACCATGGTCAAGTGACGTGGACGACACCTGAGCTGGCACCCCCTCTCCTAACTACCACACCACACCAACGGGAGGACGTTTCAGCTCTCGACAGATTTAACGTGCATCGCTGCCCTACACGGCGGGTCTTTAGTGGTGCTAGGCTCGAACTCATGACATGCCTGCCATGGTCCGATACCTTAACCACTGGGCTACCGCAGCCCCACGAATTGATGGAAATGTACAAACAAAATTTCACATCTGAGATTATCTTGAATTATTTGAAGCAATTGCAAGAAAATGCAAGTTAATTGAAGAAAATGTAAATTGATGTATCCATGTAAAAAATGATCCATGTAAATCTTTTGAACAAACTAAGAATTAGTAAATGATATTTTGTACTACCATATGATGTACATAGTTGAAAAAAATTAGGGGAGCATGTGAATTTAACAAAATTAAGCAAATATTTCTTTTGATAACTAACATAAAAAAAAAAATTGTCTAAAGTGTAGCAGAAACTTTGTATGTAAATCAACTTATGTCATCAAAACAAAAACCGAAAAAAATAAATAAAATAAGTGCAGAAATTGTGATTTTGTCGAGCTGTTGTTTTTCCTTGTCTCAGAGGTGAAAATTTAACCTTTCTGCTGTTGTTTTAAGAAAAGGTGACTGGAAAATGTCATGACAATGTGATCCACTGGAACTCATGGCCTGCCATATTATGGGGAGATTGGAATCCAGGTAAACACAAAGTGCAGCAGAAGCTGTTGGAGTGGCAAGAATTGTCACTACAAGACCGAGAAGTTGATTCCAAGAAACAGGGCATGTCTGAAGTCAGCCAGGACAAAATCATCTACGCGTTTCCACAGCAAATAATGTTTGATATATATTCTGTTAACAACTCGTCAAGACAGGAAAGCCAATTCGATGCTAATTCATAGACAGTTTCTTTTGGTAATAAGATGAGCGGTTCAAACCTAACAATCTGAAATAAGCTTCATGCGAGCAATCTGTACGCACGTATGCCAAAGGTGTGTATTCTGTTGACAGAAAAATACACTGTGTGACAGAAAAAAATGGGCTGCTGAACATTAAGATTTGAGTCCAGTGCTGGTTATGAACAAATCCCGATTCGGTTTAGAGTAGGATACTAGATGCTTTTTGGTATGGCAAGAAAGGGGCATTCAAAATAACACTATATTCGTTCAAGAAAGATCTCATTACAGTCTAAGAGGTTTGATGGTATGGGTTGGAAGCAGCCTAAGCAGATGTACTGACCTGCATATCATTCAGAAGGTTATGTCGCCTCAAAGGTATGCAGATGAGAACATGAGACTACATATCGTACCTTATGCTGCAGCCATTGGTGATTCCTTTCTTTTAATGCATAATGTCAGACCTCATACAGCTCATCTTGAGGAGAACTTTCATGCAGCTGAAACAATACAGCATATGGGACATGCTCTCCTGGTCTTAATCAAATGAAACGTATTTGGGACACAATCAAATGCTGTGTTAATGTACAAGACTTGGAGATCACACTTCATCAAAGTCTCATTGATGACCTCATTGCATCTATGCTAAACAGGTGTGTGGCAATCTTAGCACAGTTTAGTAGACCAGATACCACATGAACACCCAGAATCATTTTCAAATAATCAGTCTTTTGCCATATACACGAAATCAAATTTTTGCCCTGAAGCATCATTTTATGTTCTTTTTACCATTCTTAGAAATTAAAGTTCCCATACAACTGTTTTTTGCTTCTTTTTTTCCTTCATTGCACTGTTACACCTATATTCTCCATTTTATGCCCCCGCATGGTTATCGTGCAATGGTTTCTTCACTTTTTTGAGCAGTACATAAAAGGAAGAGGGAGGTGATTGGTGCACAACTTCAGATGATTTTCCATTTTAAAAAATGTGTTTCTTTTTCATTTTAAACATATCCAGCATTAAAAATGTTCTATTATTTTTACTTTTCCCCCTTTTATTACTTTTCATTAATTTTAGGTAAACATGCAAATATTTTTGTTTTAACAAAACCAAATGCGAAAGAATTATTTTCTTATAGAAATAATGTTTCACTCAGAATGAATTTATTTGATGTGGTACTTTTGAGGAACCAATTAACAGAAATAAGAGAGAGATTCATGTGTAATTTTTATGTTAAAATTAAAATCACATTTAGGCACAGCAATTTTGAATGTTGTACTTTTATAATATAAATTAGGAAAAATAAAAAAGTACTTTTATCATTTTAAAAAATAATTAAAATTTTTTCAATATAATATATTTTAATACAAATTTTATATTACAATCCAGGGATTTCAATTTATATGTCCCTGATTACTATGGTAAAAAAAAAAACCCTTTATAATTTTATGTGTATTTAAGTTTCCTTAAGAGTAAAACATTTTTAAAATAAATACATTTGAAGAAATTTTTTTAAAAATTGGTAAAAAAAAAATACTTATTTTAATACAGTAAAACAGTTGAATTTACTCATATGTTTCTTGTCAAGCCAAAAAATAAGTAAATTCTATTATAATTTCAAAACTTTTAAAATCATTCCCATAAAAGAAAAAATGTTCAAAATTTCATGTTTTTGATTTCTTAATTCTGAAAAAAAAAATCTACATTCATATAAATCTGATATTTCAAACTTATAAGAATTTATCATCAAATATGTATTATTAAAATCTATTGTGAAACTTATGTTAAAAACATAAACTGATTTAATAACTGAAGAAAATATAATAAATGTTAATAAAAATTTTATAGAATTAAAAGGAATTTCTGAAAATGGGATAATTATTTAAAGTATGAAAATTGTACTGATAGCCTACTTTTTAAAGCTACCACAGGAATAAAGTAATAAAATATTGGGAAAATGCTTTACAATGAAAAATGTTTTACAGAAAATGAATTTTTTTACAATTTTGAATAGGAATTTGTTTAGACTTATCATTAAAAATGCACTTTTAAATAAATAAGACACTACTTGCTAAGTTTGAATTTCTTTACAATGAAGCTAACTGCTTCAAGTTATTTTAATGTTTAGAAATGCAAACACACACTATACCTTGTTAAGGCATTATTTGAAACATCAAGCCTTTCCAAAGATTGCAAAGTGCAAATAGTATCAGGTATATCGGAAATTTTGTTGTCTCTTAAATCGATGAGTTTGATATTTGGTAAAGTTTCCAAGAACTCTGTTGATAAGGCTTCAATATTATTAAAACCAGCATGTATTTCCTAAGAAGGAAAAAGCTAGATCATTATCACAGGAAATAAGTCTAAGTGTACAGTTAAAATAATATGCAAAATTTTAATAAGGAAAAAAAAGTAAAAACAAGTATGCTCATTGAAATTGTAAAAAAATAGGAAAATAGTTATATTCATTGTAAAAGTAGCATCTATAAAACTATCTATTGCATCTTTTTTAAAAATCTACATTTCAAAAGTAAAATTTTACATTAAAAAAACTTACTTTAAGAGATTTGCAATTAGCAAGTGGAGGTAACTCCTTAATATTATTATATTGCACATATAACTGTTCTAAGTGATGGAGCATTTCTATTAAACTAGGCAATGACTTTAGTTTATTTTTTGAAAAATCTAAATGTTTCAAAGCTGTAATAAAAGACAAAATTAGAATAAGACAAACATTAAAGCAGCAAAATTTATAACAATTTATAGCATTAAAATACGTTTAATGTACATTCGATTTTGATAAATAATAAAAATGAGTACTCATGTGATGTGTGACTTGAAATTTAAAATAGATCTAGCACAAAATCTCACCAAAATTTCTTTAATCATGAATGAAATATATTAAGTAGCTCAAGTAATTAACACAATTAAAAAGATGTATTCATTTTCAGAATAAAACTAGAAACTAATTTTGATAAAAAAAATTTACATTCAACTTTCCTAATTGGATTGGCAATGAAATATAATTTAACAAAATTATATTAGAATAAAACTAATTGAATAATTCTGGAAAAACTGGAAGAATTACAACTAATTTTCACTGCTCTTTTCCCAATAATAAATGTACTTAACACAAAATTAGAATAATAAATACATTCAAAATTTATAAATAACACAATCTAAACAAATACACAAAAAGAAAATTCATGGAATGAAAAGCATAGTTATGAAAATACTAGAATAAAAATGCAAATGATTTAATATTTTAATTTAATGAGAATTCAAAATACCTTGAAGGAAAAGAAATTATGCTATATTAAAGTAAATAAACTAAAAAAAGGAGAAGAAAAAATATATTTACTTTGCTGATCTATAGCATAATTCAAATATACTAATAAAATACAAAATAAAATATTTCATCCATTAAATTTTTTTAGACTCGCAACCTATTACAATGAACTAGTAAAGAATGTTCTAAAAGCTCCTATGCTTTAACTTAATAAAATCTGCTCAACATTTTCTTCTAATTTCCCATCTGCTTATAGTTTTATCATTTTTAAAAATTTTTGTTTTGTTTGTCCTGATGATCGATAACAAAGTGCTATATCGTTTTGTTCTTTCCAAAATAATCCATAGCATATTCAGAGAATTGTACTACTTGAGGCTTATTTTTAAATGTTAATCATAAGAAAAATGTGAAGAAATATATGACATAAAATACCCAGATGATGCAATACCAAATAAAAACTCTTTTGGAAACTTCAAGAGAGGTTTGGTAGAAGATAAATTCAGGATTGGAAGATGTAAAGTTATAATATTAAACTTTATGTAAGAAACTCAATATGAAGAGATCACAAAGGATATTGTGATCTCCTCATAAATCCACGAGGTATTTGTTACAACAAATAACAGCACATGGGACTTAAGAATTTTACATATTCGAATGTATCGTGTAAAAATGTTGCAGGACTTAAAGCCACAGGACAATGAGAAACAGCTTTATTATTACAGAAGATCCCGAAGAATTATTTGCAATAGCATCAACAATTTAAACAAAATATTTTTCTCCAATGAGGCTTGGTTTTATTTAAGGGATTACATGAACATGCAAAATATTATCATGCAAATGATGATTAATTCCCATTCATGAACACAAAACCTTTTATATTCTCAAAATAAATAAATAAAATGATGTATAGGGTGCTGTATCATGCAAAAGATTGTTAAGTTCCATTTTTTTCAAGTCAATTGTTGATGTCATGGTATGCACATAGCTCATACAAGTTGTTACATTACTGAATGCAAATAAATGAAACTGAAGGTTCCAACTAAGTGCTATATATCAAACAAATAATGAAATCATGGACATGCTTCAAGATTTTTTTAGTGATTGACTGATTTAAAGAAGTCTTTGGCCCTGTTCCGTATGCATTTCTGACTTTTAGCTATAAAGTTAATCCAAAAACTTTTCTAAAAATTGTCATTAATGGAGGATGCAAGAAGTCCTCCCCAGTATCTTGAAACATGTTTTTTCAAAATACAAACAAATGAGCTCAGATTTGCCTCAAAGAAACCGGCAGAAATTTTGAGCACAAATGTCAGCTCAAAATTTTTCCTGTTATATTAGAATTATTTTTATCCATCTGCATAAAAATTCATTGTTTTAAAAAGTTTGTTGTTTTACAAGGCTGAATTGGAAAATAAGTTTCCCTTGTTGACTGTGGTCAGAGTTGTGTTTGAAAGTCAAAACAGAGAATGAGACATTAAAGATAAGACATAACTTTATTTTTCCACATGAGAACCAAGTACATTGAGATATTTGTCATACCACTTGATAAGCTTCAAAAAATACTCCAGGAAACACTCACAGCTTTGTATATGGAAGAAGCATTTCACGGCTATGATCAAACGACAAAACTGCAGGTGAACGCGCAAGACACTGATACACCATTGGGTAGAGGTCAACCACGATCAAGCAGATAGATGAGGAAAAAGTGGTCTGGACTTCTCAGATCTGGCATTCTGATGTTGGATGACAGTTTGAGACCACACTCCGCGAAAGCAATGCAAAACCATATTACAACTCTTGGTTGGGAGCGCCTACAACAACCGCCATGCAGTCCTGATCTCCCACCAAGTCCTCTGTTTCTGGTTTTGATGAAGAATCTTGCAGGAAAACGCTTTGGAAGCAACTCTGAAGTCAGACAAGCCTTTAAACGCTTCTTCTGTACTCAAAGCCCTGAATTTTTCATGGAGGGCTTTTTGAAGCTTATCAAGCGGTATGACAAATGTCTCAATGTACTTATGTGGAAAAATAAAGTTATGTCTTATCTTTAATGTCTCATTCTATGTTTTGACTTTTATGCACAATTCTGACCACAGTCGACAGGGTAAACTTACCCTTGTACATAGTAAATTCCCAAAGTGTGAGTATAAGAGCTTTTAGGAGACTCAGTAAGTATTAATAGTGTAATGTCATTAACATCTTTTATCAAAGTAAGTATCTTAAAAATATTCTATAAAAATTAAATCAATATCATAATTATCAATAAAAATGGAATTACCCATCAAGTCACCAATTTCTACAGGTAATACTGTCAAGTCATTGTTAGACAAATTTAAGTTGTTAACTCTGGAGAGGAAACCAATGCAATGAGGAAGCTTTTTCAAATTGTTGTTTGATAAATCCTTAAAACATATATGTGCTTGTATTAATACATTGAAAGAAAACAAAAAAACAACATTTTTTTTAAAATTTAAGCAAACTTTAAGGCAAGCATTTCAAGCAAAGAAATTTTTAACACAGTGAACAAACTATAAGAAAAGAGAAACACATATAAATTACATTACTAACATTTGAATTAAAACTAAGCAGTAAAATAATTCAATTTGGAGAGAAAGAAAGTGTTTATTCAATTCCTAAACAAAAATTAATAAATTAGGTAGCATAATTTAAAATTGATGCTACTAATGTTTAGCAATAAAGAATTGGGATAGTTTAAATTTCAATAAACACACTTGAAATTAATAAACATCTTAAAAAAGTAAATGTACTTAACTTGTAAGTAATAAAATATTTTATGCATGAATATTAATATAATAATGTATTTTCATATAATTCCGATACATATTCCTCATAATTTTTAACCCTTTAAAGTTCACTACATATTCCCTTTGAAAAATTAACAAAATAACTTCAAAAATGACTATTAGACATGATGATGATCATAAATATACAAAGAAAATTTTTTTAGCATTTTTCAATTTCGAGAAATTTGTGGTTTCACAGTGAAACCACTGAACAGTAACGGTCCATTTTTCCTATTCAAACTAACCAATCCAAAAGACTGTTTAGAAATATAATATTTTAGGGCCTTAAAACTTTTATATATTAACGGAATTAATTAAAGAAAAATAATTTTATAAGTTTTTAAATATTTTTTTAAATTTGTCTGCACTTTTATAATTTTAATACAAATTCGGACATAAAATTATATATATTTTGCATTACATACTAAAAATAATGTAAACATGTATATAACTGTTAGATAGCTTTATACACACTCACAGCGCAAATCAATCATTAAAAGTTAAATGCAAACTTATAACTAAAAATTTTATATATGTAGAAAATTTTAAAAAGATAATTTCCAGTCCTTGTGAAATTTTTCGAAACGTGTCACATTATCATTACTTTTTGCTATCATGCATAATCCGACATCACAGTTAGAGCACATTCATCTCGTTCTGTGAGGTTTCGCTCTGGTATAGCAATAAGCACATCTTCTGGACTTGCATTTAGTTGGAATGTGGCCAACATTTTTAAGTCTGTCCTTTTCAGAAACTGTATGTTTCCTGAATTTCAGTTTCATGGGTCCAGAATAAGAATTAGACGCAAACCGTTTTTCAGGAAATTTTTGATGTCCTATTGACACAAGGCCTGTTATTAAATCTAACCGAAAACTTTTCAAGTTGTTATTGTATGGGGTTTTCTCACCGTGCATCAGAGACCAAAGAATATATGAACTGACTATTGTCATATTAAAAAAAATATACGGCGCCAACATTTTTTGATTTTCTGTTTACTGGTGAAGGATCGGTGAAGGATCTTGAAGGGATGTTATTTCATCTGAGGGCTCGCTTTGTTCAGTAAAAGGCATATTTCGGATCTTTACAGACGCTTTATTTTTCCAAGTAACTTTAAATATACGGGATGGTCTTGGCACACTTATGTCATCTTTTTCCTCATCAATATCGGTATTTTCACTTGAAGAGGACTTTGCAGTCATAACATCCTCTGCTTCATGAGCAATGATTCATCGGATTCAATATCAGAAGGTAAGTTGTGAAATACTTCCAGATCTTCTGTAATGGTTAATCCTTTTCTTGACATTTAAAATAATTACCAGAAATAACACGAAGAAATACTTAAAACATCTTATCACCAACATTAAGAAATACAAGAAAACGATGGATTGATATTTCTGTCTTCTCTAAGAACATCCCAAATACAAAATGCCTAAGGAAAATTTGTCTTTGAGCTCCCAGCCCAAAAATTTTGTATATATATAATATAACGTCAGCTCATTACCAGAACTCACACCATCTATACATGTCAAGAAAGATGTATGGATTGTTACTTGACCAAATGGACCATTGTGTCTCCATAAAAGGCACCCATGGTTTGGGGACACACGTGCGAACTGTTTTAGAGAATGTTTTTGAATTACTACTGCTTTCTTTCTTCGCAACTTACAGACACTTGTTCGTTCAAACCATATATAGAACTGAAACTACAAGTTATAACCCCTTTGTGTTGGGTCCCCCTTATCCTATTGACGTAGCCAATTTGAATAGAAATGTACTTGTACCAAGGACAATTATAGAAGCAAACTCAGTGAAAATGTCACAGTAGGAATTATAGCTTCCAGATGTTGGATGCAAACCCATGTCGGGATAGAGAGCAAAAGACAGGAAAATTATTCACACCTACCCAAGGAATGCGATTAAGGTCCGATGGGGGTGTAAATGTGTGACTTTGACAGTGAGAGGTGGCAAAGAATGTGAAAGTGACCAGTTCCCGAAGATTACCGTCTCTTACTGGAGTTGGGTTTCGGAGCGAAACCACAGATTTTAATTTCATTTTTCGACTCTTCTGTTTACTTATCAAAATGACTGAAAGTTGTAATTAATAATTAGAAAGAAGTATAGTAAGACCCTATGCTATAATTTAAAATAACTATTTTTTTAATATTTTTTAAAGCTAAGGGAATTTACCAAAGTTAAAGAGACCTCAATATTTTTCTATTTAAAAGGTCTCAATAGTTAAATATAGCCGTAATGTTGTCATCTATTGATAGTAAAAAGAACAAAAATTTGAAAAAAACACTTTTGGGGATAAAAAAATTTTAAAGTGTGGTTTCGGTGTGAAACCACTGAACGTTAAAGGGTTAAATAACACCATACAAGCATTATAAAAATATAAACAGTTATATTTAAAGAGGGAACATTACTACATAGCAAAGGAACTTGAAAACAAATCTTTAAGGTACAACAAAAGTATTTTGTTTTATTTAAACAAATTTAAACATATCGTAAAATTATGAATATGTTTTCACATTTAAGAATTATGTTTGTTCTAGCAAGAAAAAAAAGGCTTATTTGCACTGTTATATTAATTCCATACCTTGTATTTTTAGTACCTAGTGGAAACACATTAGTCTTTTCTCTTTACTGCCATGCTTTTGGGCTCAATATAATCTCCTCCCCAATTTTTGTTCTATTTTTCAGAATTCTTTAGAAATTCATGCAGATAAAGTTTGTTAGTATTATCCTTAACCTTCAATTCTAAAAAAGCTTGAAATAAAAATACACACCAAAATCTTCAACTTATGGCTTAAGTAAAACACACAAAACCAATGAAAAAGTTATTAATTTTAAAATTGCACTAACAAGAATCAAATCACATAAGATAAGGCAAGAAAAACTATAAACTACATTTTATACAATGGATTTTTCTAGAACAAATGAAGTCTGTGAAATGTCTGCATCAACATGATTTTGAAGGAAAAGAGATTTGTTTAGTGACTCTCTGGTTTGACAGAGTTCCCGGGAGCAACTCCTCTGATTCCCCTTTTCATCATTTTCTGTATTATTGTGGCTAAAGCTACAATTTCAGCATCAGATAGAGTCCCTATACAGCAATGTCCGTCAACCAACACGAGTCGTAAAACGTAAAATCTTTTTGGAAGAACTTCCCGGGATGGCAGCAAAATTCAGGAGTGTACTTCCACATCAACCAGATTCGCAAGGGGAAGCCTGATTTTTAAAAAACAGCTGTGAATTGTCAAAGGAGTAACACCCTTCCCCAAGCCTTTAATCATGATCAAAGCGAAAATAGAAATAGTTACATTCTGCTGATTTTCGAGGTTACCAAAATGTTTTTAACACTTCACCCAAAAAAAGTTTTAATATTATGTTGATGCCCCCAAAAGGGCCAAGTTTGAGGTTGAAGTTTCACATTTGAAAAAGGGTGGTGTGTTTATTTGCAAAACAGTTGTCCAAAAAAGTAGTCGTTCTCTCTTTTCATATCCGAGTTCAGTGAGACCAACCATTCATTAAAGAGGGGGTCATCCATGCCTTTTTTTTTTGAGGAATTGGTAGGAAGGAGTTTATGCCCTTGAAACACCAGGTTTTTTGGGATATTCCTTATGAGGAGTAATCTTTTGAGCCGCCCATGTTTACAGCCAGAAAAAATAGTTAACCTCTCCTAGCTGTTTTCCTTCACAGCATTTTTCTTTTGAAGAAATTTTTTTTTCTGGCAAACACTTAAAAGAGCCCGGGGTTTCACCGGGTTGAAATGTTACTGGTTCATACCCCTTTTATTAGATGGGGGGAAGGGGTTTTCACTACTTAGAACAAACGTAATGTTAATTGAGTTTCCCCGCATTTTTTAGACTATCCCTTTCCCTTTTTCTTAAAATTTGTAAGCTGTCCTCAGTAAAAACTCGACCCTAATTTTTGGCAATGCTTTAGCTTTGTCCTTCTCAAAGAGCCAAATCGAATATTCTGTCCCACACTGTCTCACCATAAAACAAACCCCGTTCAAGACGGGGAAAAAATTCCCTTTTTACTAACGCTTTTTACCTACTCAAGATGCACTTGAGATTTTCTTTTATTCTTCAGAATAGTGGAGAACATTCAGTGGATTTCAAATTTTTTGGCTACATCACTTTCCTCCCCACCTTTTTCCCCAACTGATTCTATCACCTTTTGCTTTTCAGAAATTGTTAAGCACTTGTATTTTTTAAAAAGAAGAAGTTTCCTTTCCCAAGGATAAGTCGACACTAAGATGAGGTGTAAAGTAGGCCCAAGGTTTATTAAATTAACAGGTGGGAAACGAATCACCACAACTTTAGTAAAATAATTTTTTTTAATTTAAAATTTAATCAAAAATGAACACAAGGGGTATTCAGAGTACACCAGCTACGGGTATACTTAACCCAAGGAAAAGGTGTGTTCTGTACACCCCAGCAACAAAAAAAATCCTCCCAGGATTCTAAAAAAAATGCGAGAACCAGATTTTTTTTTAGGACATTTTTGGTCCTTTAACCTTCAGGCCGGATGAAATCCTCTTTTTTGAACGATTAAAATGAATTCAAAGTTTATCTGGGGCCTGAGAACCCCAAGGGAAATTGAGCATATGTATACAGTCTGCTCTGAATGTTTTAAAAAAGATTAAAAAATTTTTTTATATACTTTTTACATCATTATCTCATTAATTATAAAGTATATTTATTACTGGATATACGTTTTACGGTTTATGAAAAAAATTTATGTGTTTTTAAAAAGAAAATTTTGTATGTTTAGTTTAAATTAATGTTAGCTCGAGCTAAATTTAACAATTTTATTTGTATAATACAAAACATCTTGTATTTATAAATATGTATCATTGACTTAATTTTTTTTTCAAAAATTTAAAAACACGGGTTTAAAAATTTGGGTGTTCTCACCTCCCAAAGTGACCGCTGGTTAAAGAGGGGGCCCCTAACCCCGCACCCGGGGCAATGCTTTGTGGCACAAATTTTTTTTTTAAAAAAAATAATACAATAAAGTTAAATCCCTTTCTCCTGCCTTTGCCTCAGACCCCTTTTTTTATAAAGGTTTTATTTCTCGCTTTTACCCTTCTGCCATAAAACATTCTGCTGAATTATCTTGGGTGTAGTTTGAGTGTTTATTTTTTAAAAACATCTGTTTAAATGTGACCATTATTAGTAATAAATACCAACAAATCAAAATTATTGTGAAATACTTGTAAAAAGGAAGCCCCTATTACTGAAAGTAAATAAAGAAAGAGTTTTTCCTTTTTTCCATCTAAAGCTTGATCAACGGAAAAAAAAAAAAACAGATGGCTTAGGAATAAATCAAAATTTGCTTAGCAAATACCGGAAATATAAAAACAAAGAGTTATTCATCAACATGCAAATTTGAACAAAATAAGTTCAGTAAAAAAAACCGCCCTGGGATAATTTGGTATCGGGGAAATAATCTAACTTCATAATATTGAAGGGTTTAATTTTCACGTTTTAGTCTGGCCAACCACAAATTTTAATAAATATTGAGAGTACCAAAACATATGGTTTTTTCAAATATCAAGAGTTTTTCTAGGGCTGAACATATACTTCGAATTAGCTTGGGGGTTGATTCAAAGTTCAATCGGGGTCAACTGTATAAAGTGATTTCTCTGGAAAGTTGCACAAACACAAGAGAAACACACCCCAGGAAATAAAATGGAAATAATTTAATGCTCCTTGAGTGGCCTGATACCATTTGATCCATGAACCAGGTGTTGGGGACCACTGCTGTATGGTACTGATGCCTTCTTTAACAGGTTAAATGAGTTTACTTTTATTTTCTACAAACATCACATCATGGCTATTCAGCAACCAATAGTTCCTTCTTAGTAGTCACTTTGACTTTTGTACATCAGTTATTAACTTCTAGTAATTTTAATTAAGAAAAAACTTTTTTTGCAGCATTAACTTGAATTCTGGATAGCTCATCGTTGAATAGTTGTTTCATGTCTATAGACCAGGGGTAGGCAACCTTTTAGCTGTGGCGTATCAATTAATCTACCAATATGATTCAGTGTACCTCACAATAGAG
This sequence comes from Trichonephila inaurata madagascariensis, assembly GCA_019973955.1. Lineage (NCBI taxonomy): Eukaryota > Metazoa > Arthropoda > Arachnida > Araneae > Nephilidae > Trichonephila > Trichonephila inaurata. The sequence goes on from BMAV01001110.1 coordinate 709,375, forward strand.
CATTTTTGAAACAATTCAAAAGTTGAGAAATTTGTTAAGCGGTGCAAAGTGCCACTAAGAATTGTACCACATGTGGAATGTGTGCCATAGGTTGCCGACCCCTGCAATAGATCACGACTCCTTTGCCAACACTACAGCTTGCTCCTCCATTTTCATGCAGCACAGGAAAAAACCAGTTTTTTGTTGAATAAGTTTAAGTAAAATTGAGTATTTTGACACTTCCAAACAAACCGCAATTTGCAACTGAAAAATTCTGAGTCTGAGGAACGCGTTAAAATCTTGTGTCTTGCCACACAATATTTGGAATGAATCGGAGATGTATTTCATATATTAATAGAATGCCTAGGTAATGTGTGATATATGAATCATTTCATACATTGCCAGCTAGCTTTAGGTATCCCATAGAATGCCGGATTTCATACTTTGCCGGTAACATATATATAAAGGAGAAAAGTGACTCACTCATTCATCACTATATCTCTGAAACTATTAGAACTACAGACTTGAAATTTAGCAGGACTATTTCTTTCATGGAGTAGAGTACAGCTAAGAATGAATTTTAGGGAAATCCACTATTAGATTTAGACTTGAAATTTGAAAAGCATGCTTATTTTGTTGCTTAGAGATTCATCAAAAGAGGGAATTTTTTGGAAATCCATTTTAGGGGAGGGGGTTATCGAAATGTAAAAGATAATTATACTTCAATTTTAGAAATTCAAGTCCTGTCCTTTTTAAATCAAGAGGCAAGAGTTATAAGAATGTTTTTCAATACAATTAAATCCCTAATGCTAGGGCTTTGACTTCAATAATTTATATATGTATATAAACATTACATATTCATACAGCATCATGAAATACCCAGCGAAGTGGGTGGGTAACAGCTAGTTATATATATACTAGTAATCCCGACAGACGTTGTTCTGTACACACGTCTTAAATCCGAAAATTACAAACTTTTTTGAATAAGTTGTAATAATCTGGACCGTTTTGATGAAATTTTTTACAAAGAAAGTTATTACAATACCTGATATCATCACATGTACAGTTACCACAATTCAACCTATCGATTACTTGTGAGTGTTTTTACTATGAACTAAGTTGAATATAGAAGCTATTCTGAATAGAAACTTAAGCTTGTTTTGATTAAAGGTAAAAAGATAAATTTGAGCTATTTTCATAACAAGTATATCTTTTAATGCACAAAAAAATAAATTTATCCTAATGCTATTGAATGTACAATGTTTTTGGATAATCCTTGAGGGGTATAAACAAACAAATGCGATGGTTTGCCAAACCTTGGACATGCAACATATAATTGGCCGTGCAAAAAGCAAGGGTTTTCTAAATCTAAGTCACAAATTGTCATTGTTTGACCTTGTGACTTATTAATGGTCATAACAAATGCCAAGCGAATTGGAAATAGCAAACATTCCAATGGGTAGGTGAGTCTGAAAGAATCATTGGGATCTGTGGTAGAAGTACAACTTTACCTTGAAGGTTGCCACTCAAAATAGAGGCCTCAAGAATATTGCACATGATTTTTTTTATGAACAATCGCACGCCCTTACATAATTTTGGCGCATTTTTAACTAATTGTGATACCGGACCGAATTGTGAATCTAAATCATTCTCGAATCTACTTGAATCCACAAAAAAAATATCATCCAAATTTGTCCAGCTATTTAGGAGGAGTTCAGTCACATACACACGCACAGAAGAATTATATATATAAAGATATATGCCGTATCGTGGCAAAATGAATAATCTTTCAGATTCTGTAATTATTTCTTGTCCCATTTTGATAGAAAAATTAGATTGCAATTTTAAAAACAGCGAAAATATAGGAAAATTCTCCCCTCTTATTTTTTTTTCTTGCAGCGCATTAGCAGAATAAACAGCACACATGGGTAAAACAATTATGCCTTTTAAGGTTTTTAATTAATAACTTTTTAACTAATTGCAATATTGGATCAAATTGTGAATGTAAACCATTCTCGAATCCACTTTAACCCACACAAAAAATGTCATCAAAATCGGTCCAGCCGTTTAGGAGGAGTTCAGTCCCATACACACCACAGGAGAATTATATATGTAAAGATTATTTGAAAAGATATTAATTAAAAACGCTAAAAAGCAAGAATCATCTGCATTTTTGTAACAATGAAGACCCGGTTTGACTGAAAATTGATTTTCAACGCCAACTTGCGTCATTTTTATAACAATAACGTTACAACAATGCAGGTGAATATTGAGTTGAATGTTTTTAATTAATATCTTTTTAACTAATTGCAATATCAGATCAAATTGTGAATCAATACCATTCTTGAATCCACTTGAACCCACACAAAAAATTTCTGTGCTAATTTGATATCGGGGGTAGTAGCGCCAAGCTGTTGTTTATGTTCGCCAAAATGGGCGATAATATTACAATATGGTTAGCTTAATATTTTTATCGTCTGTCGATGTGGTTGCCATGGGGATAACGTATATCTTTAAAAATGTAAACATTTTTAGTTTAATTTTTCTATTTGCGTCTTCTGTTTAATTCTGGGCAACTTTCTAATATGGATATTTCTAAAATGAGTGAGTACTAGAATATTTTTTTCTTAAATGAATAAGTGTTGTGCTTTTAATTATCGCTATAAATAGTTTATTTTCATTTAAAAAAATTTTTTTTTTCGTTCTTTGTTCAATGATACTCGTTGAAGGAACTTGCAGTGCAAGTTTCATATTGCAAGCTTTCACTACTTTGTAATTGATATTCTAAATTAATTTTAACATACATTATGTAATTATTTTATTCATAATGAAAAAAAATATGCAATTGCTATGTGTAATCATCATATAATATTCGTTATTTATAATTGTTTCTTTTAGCATTTATTTATAACTATTATTACATATTTTGTTACTTATTTATAACTATTTCTTTTGTTTATTTATAGCTATTATGTTTATTTATAGTTACGTATTACAAGTTCTCTTATGCATTATTTTTATTTTTTTACAATTAGACGATTATTCTTTTTAATAATTACTATTTAATTATATTATGTGATTATTATTTCAAATAACCGTTATAAAATCGTACTATATGAATTTTGTATATAATTACGATAAAATAATATTATAAGATTATTATATGCTGCTTATAATACTATTATTAGTTCATGTTACTTTTTATTACATATTATTATTCATTATTTATTGATTGTGACCTAGGTTATTCTCAATCTCTTCCTATATTTTTTTATTTGTAATACATTTCAATGTATTTCAAAACAATTCTTTTAAATTATTGTGCATCATTAAATTACCCGGGCACTATATTGGGTTTCATTCCAGGAAAAGAAGGCTGCTTGGCGGATAGATCACGCCAAGCAGCACTTGGCGCTATTACCCCCGTTATCAAATTAGTTCCAAAATTTCATCCAAATCGGTCCAGCCATTTAGTAACATACACACGCACAGAAGATTTACATATATAAAGATATATATTTTAAACTATCATTTTAAAAGTTTTGATAAAATGTTCATAAAATTTTGAATGTAGTCAAAAAACTTGATAAACACACAAATCAGACAGACATTTATTAAGAGAAAAACTGTTTAGAAGTTAATTCTTTAAAATCAAAATTTAGTTCTTGTTGAGCCATTAACATTAATACTAATATGTCCAGCTACAAAAATTGCAAACGTTCTTAAGAGTATCAGATTTCTTTATTTAAAGACTATGGATGTGAAACAATAGGGAATGGCAACAAGGACACATTCTGTCTTTCACATTTTATAGCAAAATTCTCTAAAAATTCAAAACAAAAAAGAAATGATCTGCATTACAATTTTCTTATGGTAAATATGCAAATCTTCAATTACTGCATTCTGGTATACAAGTTTTAATAGGAAAAATCTTTTTTTAAAAAATGAATTGAAATTTAAACAATGAACAAGAAGAAATTAAAAATTATGATTAAATTAATTACACATAGTTCAATAATTTATTTTTGTTATAAACAAAAGTATCAGTAGAATATCTTACTTTCCGAATGTGATAAAATGCTTCAGTTAAATTTTAAATGAAAGAATACCAAACAGAAAATAATGAGTTCCAGATTTAAAATAAATTTTTTTTCCACAAAAAAATAAATCCTGGTATCAGCCTAGTAGCCAAAATATATGGAATATGCCAAAGTAGCAACTTAAAATGTAGTATTTAATAATACAATTAAGCAAAATTTAACTGCACAAAAATTACAAAATTATAAATTGTGTGTGTGTGTATTAATGTTGTAAATTTCATAAAAATTCAATTTAAAATGTGTAATGCACTTGAAAATTCAAAACATATTTTAAAATGTAAACTTTTAATGTTATAAGAATATTCATGATATATATATATAAAAATTAACTTACCAATTCTTCTAAAAATGACAAACTTCCGATGTCATCACTCAAAGAACTTATTTTATTATGCTGAGCATGAAACACTTTCAATGACTTGAGAGAAAATACACACTCTGGTAAAACTTCAAATTGATTACGACTAAAAATCAATAGACAAAAAGAAAATTAAGATTCAAATTTGTTTCATATTTAACTATATGAAAAAGAATATAAAAAAGCCCAAACATGTTACGGAAATTTCCAATGATTATCCCTTTTGCTGAATGGTATTGTAACCTGAAAGATTCTTTGAGTAGAGATCAAGGGAAATTATACTTTCAGTAATAGTAAATAAGTAGGAATGACCTTGAGCACAAATTTGATCATCGGATTTCACCATATTTGGCAATAAAAATAGATGCATTTTAAAAATCTATAAACATCTAGGTTTTTTTTTTATTTTGCTAGAATGTACTAATGGAATGTTCTCCATGGACTATGTAAAAATGGTGCAGAGAAGCAAGACAGTCAAAGCTTGAGAGAAACAGTCTGTTTCATTAGCCTAATGATAAAGATTTATACTGCTGTGTGAACTTAAAATTTGAACTATAGTGAATTTTACAAGTGTTAATAATTTCCTATTAATTAAATAGCTGTAATAACTGGTAAGTCCCAGAATAAATTATATGATCTACAATAAAAGGAACTTCCAGTTAATTATGTGAATCTCTTCTACATTTGAAAGATGATCCACCACAAAACAATATATAACAGAGAAGAATTTTAAAGCGACAGATATAACAGCTATAATAATGCATTGGAAAAGCTGTTCAAACATTTTTAATTTTGAACATTATTTTAGCTATATTGCCAATTGACTTTAGATAAGGATAAAAAGTTGTTTATTCTGTGATAGTTGCCTTGAATTTTAAAAGATATCTTTTTTAATGAAGTAAGGATAAGATTTAACAAATACTTTGATGAATTAAGGTGGCAATTTTTACCTCTTTCAAAATAGTAGGGGGAGGATTTGACTTTTAAAATTAATGATTTGGTTTAGAAGCCACAAGCCAGTTATTCTGAGTGATTGTCTCAAGTTTGAGCCGCATTCAAAAGACTGAAAAAAACTGAAGCAGCGTTTGACTCTGATTTCCACACTACTCCATGTGAAAATTTAAAAACTAGACTTATTTAGAAGCTCAGTTTGATTTAATGTGCAACAGCATAGATTATTTTACAAACAAATCTTGGGTAAAACGAGAAACATATACCCACTATTTGACAAGGAAAAATTGATGATAAAAAAATATATGTTACTACAACTACCAGAGGTTACTACCACCTTTGGAAATTAGAGTAGACAAAAACATTCTTATTCTCTCTCTCTCTCTTCACAAAAATTAACAAATACACACATAATTAAATTAAAAGTTATTGGCAAAATTTAAAATAAAATTTTTAAAAAAATATTCTTAATATTATTTATATACTTTCTGAGTCATATATAAAAGAGAGAGAGAGATTATAAGTAATTAAATGGCATTAAGAGGGTATTTAAGCATACCTTATATTTAATTTTGTCAAGCAAGTAAGTTCACTCATACTGGAAGGTAGATCAGACAAGCAATTATCATGCAACTAAAAAAAATGAGTTTGAAAGAAAAAAAAATTATAAACATGACTGAACTTTATAACATCAATATTAATCACTACTATCATATATTCATTGACACAAATACAGCATAAAAAGAAAAGAAAAAATCAGTTAAAACTTGAAAAACTGTATGTGGTGCAGTTAATTGATTTGATTTTTATAACTGCATTCTATGTATGGGCTATTGATAAGAGATATAGCAGTTTTGAACCTTGCTTAAGTAGCGAGGATAAAACCTGATGTGGCACCCATTCTCTATACTTTTGATACCATGGCAACATATGGTATTGCTAGAAAGAAAAATAAGATATATGTCTAGTCAATGTTTTTACAAAATAAGAATGGTTAATATTCCATCTTGTGTGTTATTGCTTTTTATAACATAATCAGAATATAATCTTTTTTACACAACACAAACAGCAACCACACACAACATACAGAGAAGCAGACATGATACCAACACCCTAAAGCATTATTTGAACACTTACAGTATATCAGCCATTTATAATTTTAGTAAACCCGAAGCTGTTAGAATCATGATATCCAGTAAAGACTTTTCTGATTGGTCTGAATATTCCCCTTTATTGAAATTTGAATTTATGTGTTAGATGTAAATTATCTCAATAAAGTAAAAAGATTATATTCTGATTATGTTATAAAAAGCAATAGAACATAAAAGAATACTAACTATTTTTATTTTTCAAAAAGATTGACTAGACATAATAAGATGTTTCCTTCTCAATTGTACCATGACAACAACCAGAAATAATATTTTTATACTAAAATGCTTTAAGCCAAGTCTGGGATTCTGCATTTATGCATAAATGGCAGTTATAAATTAAATATACACAAAGCTAGCAAATTTTCATTACAAATAACAAACTAAAAAAATCATATGTAAAAGGTAAACATATATATGAGTACTTTTCCAAGAGCCTATTCTAAAGATTATTTTTACTTTAGTATTACCTTTATGAATAATTTGCATGAATGAAAAATTGATTCGTCTGACATAAATAAACAAAATTTTTATTAATACAATATACTTTTCAAATTAAAATAAAATTCACCCAAATGAAAATATGTTATGCCATTTGACAATTGAGAAAATATGAAAGTGAAGCAAATGTAAGTGAGAATTTTTAAATAGCAAAAGACTGTATATATACCCATAACTATCAGGCTAAGTTATAAAAAGTTTAAATGATCATTTTCTTCTTCATATCTTCATTTATTCACTAGTATGAACAAATAAACACAATATAATTAATACGGTTGTACATTCTCATCAAATGAAGACACCTAATACTTTGAAATTAAGAAGAAATTGAATGCCCAATCATTAATGAACTTAATTGAGATCTTAAGTATGCAAATAGTGCAAGATGTAAAAGAATAAGTTTGAGTAAATAATGATAAACAAAAAAAATGCTCAACTAAACATTACAATTACCTGCTGGAAAGATTGTACTGCTTTTTGAGATTAACAGAGTACTGCGAATTTTAATTTTCTTTAAGACCAAAGTACAACTTATGAAGTGTAATTCAGGGAGCTTTTGAAGAAGGGGAAGCAGCATAAAGGTCTAAAAAAATATTACATTGCATTTTTCAATGTTGCTCTTATCCAGGACAATGCAAACCCTCCCCCTCCACACACACAGCAAGAAAAATTTAAGAAACTTCCTTTTAAAAAACATTTGAATATCCTCCATATAGACTTCATGGAATGATACGTAGATTAGAAATGATTTTTTATTAATGTTGCAACCTAAAACAACATGAGGGCTATTAGCAATGGACCTAGTAATTCTGAACTTTGGTCAAGTAATGAGGACTACACCTGAGCAGGCTGTCCACTCTCTGAATGGCCAAACCCTGCCAAGGAGGACTGAGGATTTAATATGTATCCGTCTCTCTACATAGCTGATCTTTAGTGGCACCAGGACCCAAAATCACGATTTACTTGACATAACTTCTTCACACGATGATTGCAGCCACAAATGTGATGTAGACAGTTACCTCTCTTAAGTAATTTGGACTTCCCCCTCTCATTTGCTTGGAACATTCAAAGAAAGAGAAAGATTTCCACCTTATGAGTCTGAGAAAAAGTCTGAGAAAAATGAATTTAAAGTTCATAAAAGCCAAAGTTTTGAGATTTACAGCACTCAGAAAACTTCAAATATCTTTAAAATTAATTAGATATTAAATCTTGAGTTTAAAGAGAAGTTTCCCAACTAGATAAAACACCAAAAAATGCAATAAAAAATATTTTTGATATTTTAGTCATTTTTTGAGTATTGTATAGTTTCAAGAATTAATATAAAAAGTATTAACATAAAATTTCAATATAAAAAGGCATATTTAAAATTATTGCAGAATTTTCTGCAAATCGGGCTATTTTCAAATCTTCGACGGGTTTTTTTTTTCCAAAAAACAACATGCAAGAATCTTTTTGTTGTTTTGATATCATAATACGATTCCCATGGCATAAATTTTGCTGTGTTAAATTTTTAAATATAAAAAGATAAAAAGAAACTTTATTTCCCCATGTTTATACATAACCTTTCAAAAAAACTAAAAAATTTTTTAAAATACAATAAATAAAATTTTTTACAAAATAGTACAAATTCCTTATTAAATAAAAACTAGATATATTTAATATTAATAAAACAATAAATGTCTAGAGTAAAAAGTATTAGTATTAAATAGTAAAAGTATTATAAATTAATAAAATGCACATTCCAGATAATGTACTTACATCAAGTGTAAAACGCTAAAAGGAAATACTTGGTGATACTGATTTTATGGGTTTTTTGGATGCCAAAACCCAATTTGTTAACTCCAAATGCCCCCCATTTATCACCCCTCATTTGAATCTAATGAGACAGATAATTCTTTAGTTTCTTCAGCGGTTAGACAAGTTATATTCCACACTATATCTGGCACTGTAAATAAAATAGTAATATAAATCGTTATTTATAAATAATAAATTCTTGAAAGATGAAAATGAAATAATTATATTCATATCCATCTTTTTTAAGAACAAATGTGATATTGTTCCCTTACAGTGATGTTCAATGTTAGCAACTAAAAGAAATTGTCAAAATACCATAAATACAACTATTTTCTAAAGCAAATTCCCTAAAAAATTAATTTTGGGCTTACCAGGAAACATGTTATAAATAAAAAGTTAAGTATGTTATAAATAAAAAAGAATAATTGCTTCATTTTTGTAACTTTTAAACATAAAACATAGTACTGACTTTTTACGAAACCCGATAATGTAAGGAGCTGAGAAGCATACAATATATAATACAATTTTTTTAAAAAAAAATAAGATTCTGTGTTAGCCAGAAAGAAACAGTGGGGGGAAGACAGAACCTTTGTATGATTAAAAGTAAATGTTTAAAAGTAAATTGTCCAAACATAAATTACGTAAAAATATTACATAAAGTAACCAATTACTTTCTGCTATGCCACGGTTAGATAAATTCAAAGCTCCACTTTTTCGTGCCTGTCTGATGATTCTGGGGTGAAGAGAAGCTTCTTTTAATTGACGAAAAAAGCACGATTCAACATTGTTGGTAGCTGAACCAAGCTGCTTCTTCTTTTCAGCAATGGCTCTAGCTTTAATTTGCTGAAGTTTTGAAGACATGATGAAAAACTACAAAATAATAAAAAGATGAACAAATTACAAAGAATAAATTAAAAACTATTTTGGTACTTTTTCACTTCTCTGGCAAAATCTCACCCAGCAGACTTTATAGGTGACAACACACAATATAGGCATAAAAAAATTTTAACAAATGTCAGTTCTAAAAATTTTTTACTTTGTAGACATTGACATTTGAATATCATTTAAAAATAGGCTGTAATGTGTTTTGAAAATGAGTGATAAAAAGTTACCAGAGGAAATATTCATGAATTGGAAAATATTGAAGAAAAATGGATTTACTAAAATTGGCTATTATGGAAACTGGCAACTCTGTCATAGAAATGTTAAAAAGAAGCAAAAAATTTTAGAGTCAATTCCAACTTAGGCCAATAAAGAAAAATCTTATTTCAGTTACTTTTTATCAAATAATTACAATTAATATAAATATGTATATACATATCACAAAATCACAATATTAAGTGGCAATTAATTTTTATTAATCATCATTTAAGTATATTGTCCTTCAAAACAATTGTGTACATAAAATTTCAGTTCAACTGAATGCTTTAAAGTGTGAGGAAAAAAAATCTTTAAAGTTTTGACCCAAGTCGTTAAAAATGAAGCCAACGTGACTGTATCCGTAATTCTTTAAATAATTAATTTCAGTCTCAATTAATTTTAATTAATTATAATTAAATTATTGTATTGTCACCCCAAACAATTGTGTATAGAAAATTTCAGCTTAAATGAGCCCTTTAAAAAATGTGAGAACAACCTTTTAAAGTTTTGATACTATTATTTATTAGTTATTGACAGAATCACAACATTAAGTAGTAATTAATTTTCATTAAAGTATGGTATTGTCATCCAAAACAATCATGCATATAAAATTTCAGTTCAACTAAATGCTTTAAAACGTGAGAAAAAAATCTTCAAGTTTTGACACAAGTCGCCAAAATGGTTGCTAAGTCACCAAAAATTATGCCAATGTGGCTATATCTGTAATTCTTCGAATATAATTAGTTTCAATCAATTAATTTTTATTAATTATAATTAAATTCTATATTGTCATTCAAAATAATTGTGTATATAAAATTTCAGTTCAATTGAGCGCTTTAAAATGTATTGCCTAATGACCCGATGGTCAATGGCCTGGCATTTGATAAACAAATAAATAAATGTATTTTATTAATGATTGGAAATTTGAACAAGATATAGGTAGATTGTGAACTAATAGTAGGAATTAAAAAATGTGATGAGTGATTTGACCTAAAATACAGAGTTGCTACCAAACTTAAAAATAAGGCATATAAAGAACATGATACAAAGAAAACATACTAGAATAGTCATTGACAAATATAAATAAGCCAGGAAAAAGGAAAAAAAGATTCAATGTATTAAGAGGACCTTTCATAAAAATATCTTAAAGGATGTTGAACTTCTTAGAGGAGTAGGGGAAAGCAGAGCTTTGTTTTATGAAATTAATCATGGATGAAGAAGTTTCAAGCCAAGAACTATAGTGCACAGAGGGGAAAAAAAATATTTTAAGTGCAAAAAAGGTGGAGGGAACATCTGAATAAGCTGCTGAATTCTGACCTGCCTTCAGAAGTTAGTGGATCGACAATCAGAAATTTACAGCCTATTATTTCCCCCTTGTTGACAGAAGTGAACAATGCTATAAAAAAACTGAAAAATAATAAATCTCCAGAACTTAACAACATTCAGTCAGAATCTTTAAAAGATGTGGAACCTAACTGTATACAGCTTTATAAAGGAATTAATTCAACATTTTAGATAGTGAGACACTCCCAACGGAATGGAAACTTAGTACCATTTGCATGATACACAATAAAAGGTGACATGTTTGACTGTAGTAATTATAGAGGAATCAGTCTTCTTTGCACATCCAATAAAATTCTGTCCACTATTCTTTTTGACAGACTTTTGCTGTTAGTTGATAATTTGATAGGCATCTAAATGTGGATTTAGGAAAGGAAGATCTACAATTGAGCAAATTTTCTACTTAAAACAGATACTTAGAAAATGTGTAGAATTTGAAATTGTGTCTCACAATCTTTTTATCAATTTTAGAACTGCATATGATTAACAGAGAATTTGTCATAAAAGCTATGCATGAATTGAAAATTCCTGAAAAACTTGTTGCACTTGTAACTTTCTCTCAAAGCAGCCAAAATTCAAATATGGATACAAGGTGATTTCACTGAACAGCTTGAGGTGAAAAATGGAGTGCAATAGGGAGATGTATTGGCATACCTCCTGTTTAATATAGCACTTGAAAAAGTTATTACACACTCAAAAATCAATATTAGAGGAAATATTTTTAATGTCAGTTAAAATTCTGGCCTACTCTGATGACAATGACATTACTGCCCAAACAGTATCAGCTCTTAAACAGGCATTAGAACCAAGTGCTAAAAGAGTTAACTTATCTGTAAACAAGAATAAAACTAAATATTTACCTTGTTTAAAGTCTGACTTACAACTTAGTCACATAGAAATTAGCAATTATAAATTTGAAAAAATTAAAAGTGTTACTTATTTGGGAACTTAGATAAATAATAAAAATGAGCTGACCCCAGAAATTTATAAAAGAATCATTGCTGTAAATAGATGTTTTTATGCCCTAAAGAGTTATTTAAAATCCAGCTTTCTCAAATTAAGAACAAAATTGCTTCTTTACAAAAGTCATAAGATCTGTCCTGACTGTCGCATCAGAGGCTTGGTCATTGACTTTATGTGATGAGGAAATTTTGGGAATTTTCAAGAGAAAGATCTTACGCTGCATTCCTGGCAGGATCCGAGTGAATGGATCATGGGGAAGAATATCTAACTTAGAACTCTACAAAATTTACAACCAACCTGATATTCTAAAATTTCGCAAACTACAGAGACTTAAATGGACTGGTCATCTGGCTAGAATGAATGAAAATCTTTCTGGCAAAGCACGTGGGAAATAGACCTTGGGGTAGACCCCGATTAAGACTGTGTCGAAAAAGATCCAAGTATCTTAAAGGTCAAAAACTGGAAAACAGTTGCCAAAAGTAGACATGCCTGGAAAAAACTTCTGGAAGGCCAGGGCCCACTCAGGGCTGTTGTGCCATTGAAGAAAAGGAAATATCAGATTGGACTTCAGTTATGTCATTTTTTCTGACTTTATAACCTGCACAAGTTACGTGAAAAAATACTGATATTTTTTTATAAGGAAGAGTTAATATTTTAAAAGGTACTTGCATATTATATAGTTGACCGATTTCACCAAATAAAAAAAATTGCTAGATCAAAATTTCACCAAGTGCTGTTCATTGTATGCGCAAATAAGTTTATTGTGTTTGTATCTATGAGGGAACAGTTTTCCACTATTAGCTGGATAGGATGACAGCATTTGGTACCATCTTCTGATCATGAGACATTGGTCAACAGAATATGTAAATACCTGTTTTAACAAAAAGTCACCCAATTCTCCCCTGAGAGTACAAATATGCTCATTCTTTCATACAATTTGTATTGTGTTCTCTCTCTTGTATAATTATTTATGATTAATTATAAACTGTGCTCATAAATTGAAAAACACTAAAAGATTTTCATATCTTTATAAAAAATATACAGTACTTACATACTATCACAACAATGCCAACATTCAAGATAACTGGCCAAGTTAGCCACTTGAAGTCACATCCAATGAATCGGCAAACATGTGCTTCATTTCATATGTCGCCAATACAGTTGCAATAACACGAAAGTAATAAAAGAACTTATGACATGAAGATGGTTTAATAACAAATAATGTACATTAAAAAAATACCATTCTTTTATGCATTTAAAAAAATAATTGCCGCCTATCCGGTATAGTGGTTGGTGATGCTAATTGCTGTGCTGTTGGGCTTGAGTTCGAATCTCGGAGAAGGCATGGATATTTGTAAATGTATAGTGCTTTTGTGACATGGGGGTACTCTAAATAGCCGTCGAAATGCTAGTCCTCTCGTGAGGTTGATGGAAGGGGAAGAGAGATAGGAGGCCTCTGACCATCCCAAGGGTGTTCTCCCTCAAAATTGGGGTGGAACCAAACCAAATCATACTGTCACCTGCATGGTGCTCAAAGCTACGACTAACGACAGGCGTACAACTATTTCCTTATCACAATACATTTTGTGGGTCTTGATCTGATGTTACTGTCAATCAGGCAACATAAGTAAAACAAAATTAATTACAAAGACATCTTTTAATAATCACAAATATTGAATACTAGTGAAAAAATCCATAAATTAAAATTGCAAAAATATTTTGTACTATTTTTGAATGAAAAAAACTTTTATTTTGATTGGATTAGTATTATACTATTGCTATTTAAAAATAATAATACTGACATCTTGTTAGCCAATTTACTACATTTTGTATGAAAATCTGCTTTTTGCTCTACATACTATGTTGCTGAAGTTTTCAACTAAAAGACATCTAAAACTTAACATTCAAGGTAAGGATCAAAATAATTTGCATTTTCAGATAAATTTAAATACTGCTGATGTGAGCAAAACAAAATCTGACTTTATAAAAAAATAAGAAAAATTATAGTTACATGAAGAGATACAAGAAAGCGGCTACTACTGAATGTCATTTTTTCATTAAATAAGTTAATCAAATATAACTGATAAATACCAAGATTTATTAGTAACATATCTTATAACTTTAATTACAGTCAGATAATGAAAATGTTATTCTTGATATATCTTTTTCCCCCAATTTATATCAAATACAAATTTGCATTATTTTGGATCTAATGTGGAAGAAACTCTTCCCATATGTTAAGAAATTAGAACTTGACACTATTACCAAAATGTCCTTCCTCTCTTATTTAAAAATATATGTAATTCAACAAATATATATTTTTTTTCTATAATAAAAGTATAAGGTTATTATGAAGGAAAACATATTTGCCAGTTGAATAATTTACAAAAATATAGCATTTTCAAAATTTACCAATGATTTAGAGAAGAAATATATATTTTATAAAATCTTTATTTTCAGCTTAATTTTGCAATCAAATTAACAAAGAATTTTTAAAGAAAATATTCAAAAAAAAAATTTTTTTTTTGTTCATTTATGATAAAAATCAATGAATTTATTTTGTTTTAAATGAAAATTAACATTTGCGTGATTGTATGAATTATTTAAATATGTTTTATGAAAGTTTAAGACATTAAAAAAGGCTTTCACAAACATAAAAGTAACTAAATATAATAACGTACATCAAATTCACCACAGTAGCCAACAGCGACCAAAATCAGTAAACTGAACTCACGTTCGAAAAACTTCTGAAGTTGTGTTGTTTCGTAACAGAAAATGACGTAATGATGTAATATTGTTATTCGATATGAACCAGCTGTATTATGACGTTTTTGTTCTTAACCAATAAAAATCGTATACTACTTTTCGCCATCTAACGGCAAATAGATGAACTTAAGTTAGGAGCAAGTAATTGACAAGTTATACCCTTTTGGTATGTGTGTTATAGAGGACATTGCCTCTCTCTTCACTGTTATTTTCATATGTTTTCTATGCTAAGACAATGTTTACAATGATAGTAATGCAGTTCTAGTGGGTGAATATCGTGAAATAAGAACATAAGTTGTGCAAATTAATAAAATAATAATTTAGTACTGTAAAGTAATATTTAGTTAGGGGAATACGAATTATAAAATACGAGTGAGTATTTGTATTTGTTCTCAACTTGCTGTGATTAATGACGAAATAATATATATTTCCTGTGTCGTACGCCTGTTACTATTAGGTGAACTAGTTTCCTTAATTGTATTAAAATAAATAACCTCTAACTTTTCATTTATTTATTGAAATTTGATATGTTAATATCAGTTTCGATTAACTGATTCTTTACATTTCACTGCAAAGTAATAAAATGTTCATATTCGGAAATGTGGGTCTAAAATGCGAAAACCGCCATGTCTGCTTGACCTCGCTATAAATTATCAAATTCTATATTGAAATTTTTCCTTTGTTCACTCTGAACCTTGCTCCTGTAATAATTAAGTACTTAAAACCTTGGCTGCTCTACATTTCAGTTATTTACATTATTGAAAATTTACGAGATTTATGTTCTAGAATGTACAGCAGGTACGAAGTATGACTCGATCGTATGATAATCGCATTAAATGCGTTCTGTTGGAAAACATACTTTCTTACACAAAATGGATATAATTGCTACAAACATATCATAAGTTTTTGAATTTCATTATTTATTGCTTTTTTTTTTATCAACTTATGAAGCCCTATATGATATTAGTAAAGATGAAAATAACGCCATTTACATGGTGCTTATAGCGCGTGATGGTATTCTGCTTTTATTTTAATGAATGAAAAATGAGTTATTAAACTCAACTACAATAATTACTGAATTTTTTTTGCATTTCAAATGGCTTGTTTGTTTTGATCACTTCTAAGTATCTTAAAAATGGTGAGTGGTATTCAAGTAATTTGGTATTTTGATCTTCCGTTAATTAAACAAAATTTGAATCCCCTTTAAATGTTTTTTTACGTTCTCTGTGTAACATTTAGCGTTTATGTGTAAAGAAATTGCTTCAATTACATTAATTATTATTACATTATGCAGGCATATTACAGTCTAGAAATCATTTTTGTATCTTTGTTATTGCTGTTGTATTTCAAAAATATAAATTTGCCTTTGTTAATAATAGTGTTAAGATTTGTTTAAGTACTATTTTATTCCAGTTATTGCAAGGTATTTCATAATTTCTTGAATTGGTTATTAATTCTTGTTGATTAATGTTTGTATTTCTTTTTAGCAGAATAAGAAAATTATTCTTAAGGTAAATGTTATTCTTATCTTGAAGAGCAATTAATAATTTATATACTTTAAAAGGATATTTATTACGGTATTTTAGACTACATTAAGATATTTTCAATAATGATTCCATTGACATTCATATATGTGTATAAGAATATGCAAAATATCTATAAATTATCAAAAGTGTTCATGACCACTATTGGTAATAACATTGTAAATATCATGAAGCAATATTCAGAATCAACTATTTGTTTTGTTATAGTTAAATTTTTTTTTTTCTGGAGGGAAAAAATGATTTGTTTTGGTTGTATTATTTTGTGGGTTGGATCCTAGCAGGCCCACTTATTTTGCCTAATTTTTGTACGTAAAGTCATAAGATTGAGGAGTAAGGTCTACAAATGGGTTAAGTTGATAAATTTATTTTGAATGTCATGGAACAGATTTTCAACATTAAATTTACAAAGATGTCAAAACTTGAGAGATGAAAGAACTTGTTCCTCTGAATTATAGAAAGTATGTGTCTTGAGGCAATAAAAATTTCAACTTAAAGAGTATCAATTTTAAAATTCTACTGTGTGTTGTAAAACATTCTTATGTTTTTATTAACTTAACATTTTTAATTGTACACATGATTGTAATTTATAATATGTGAGATAAAATTATATAGATACTCATTATTCCTTTGATTATATAGATATCCTTAGTTTCAATATTGCTGAGTCTATTTTCTATGAACTGAGGATATAATAACTATGAAAGAGATAAAAATTCTGAGGGATAACAATTTTATTTGTATTCTTTCTACTTTTGTATGGTGTTTCTTTCAGAATGCTTTGTCCTGACTTTTGACTTCTTAAATGTCAAATTTATGATTTCATTTTAAGACCCTTTAATTAGTGTAAGAATTGATATGCTATAAAGGTTATTAGATAAAAAATTGAGAATTCCTTAATTTTTGTAATTAAACTTTAAATTATTGGTTGTTTTGAAAAGAAAGTTGGTACTTGGGTGTTATCGCAACAATCACCAACTTTATTGGGGTTGCCAAGTTGGCAACCCTGATTTCCTATGGGTCATACACGCTGAATTGGCATCCATGTGCTTAGTTTCATATGTCGCCAATAGGTTGCGATAACAGGCGAGTACCAGAAAGTATTAAGAGAACTTGGTCTATTGTCCCACTTTTTTTCTAATATTGATGATATACTTCAGGATCTTCTGTGAACAGCTTCATTCAAATATTAAAAGCTTTTTTGTAACTGTTTATATTAATTATAATTATCCATATCCCCTGGTGCATACGTACACCTTTCTGAATAACAAACCTTTACATTTTGCTGCTTTCTTTAAAACTATTTTAAATCTTTCGAATGCAGTATGATGGCCTTGACGGTATTTGCAAAGAATATACTTATTTCAGAGAAGGATTTACTGATTGATGCCTTTTCTTTTCCCTCAAAATACTGCATAATTGCATCTGGGACTTTGGGAAGCTAATTGTGTAACTTTTCCTCACAGTTAAGGGGTTGAAGGAAAATTTCATGAAACTTATACATATTACAAAGATATTATATTATTATTTCAAAGCCTTAGATGTCTAGTTTAACATCACATTTGGGACTGTAGTATTGAGTTACCTTCCTACATTTCTTATTGTATGCATCTCTTCTTGAAAAACAAACTTTGATTCTCATCATAATACCTTTTCTTATATCAGATGAAGGCATTTTTCTGGGCAAATGCCTTCTTAATCAAATGGTTAGGATTATTTTCCAAGCTTGGTTGACATCTTTTTAGAATGGTGTTTAGTCACTGATACATTTCAATGAGTTCATCTACTGAAGGTAAACTAAACATCAAATGAGATATTTTCCTAATGTTTTTAAATAAAATAGGAATTCACACACAAATAGTTTGATCTAACAGATTAAAAAAATATTTTATAGTATTTCTCTTTTCTCGGTTTCAAGCAATAAAGTAATCTCCAATATTGATTGTCCCTGTATTTTTATTGTAACCTGTTTCAACTGTTGGTGCTATGGCATTATATATTTTTCATGTCATTTGTATGGAGAGTAGATATATAACGTTTTTCTTTTCTTTCCACTTCAGGACAAGAATTTTGCCTCAACGAAAAACCATAGTTTCATCTTTTGTGATTTTCTTTTTTTACCAATTCTTAAGGCATTTCTTTTCAGTTCAGTTTATAGTTCCATGAGTTCTGTCTGGAATTTTCTTAAAAATAAATGGAATATATTATGCCATACATAATAGCTAAGGAGTCTTACTATAATGAATTATCTCTGTTGAGAGGATAAGGGAGAATGACCTGAGAACATTATATATGTTTATTGTTATTGTTGGTTCTTTGAATTTATCAATAGTTTTAAAGGACACTGACTTTTATAAGATTCTAAGTAAACATACTTGAAGACATTCCTAATGTTAAGCTGCATGAACATTTGAAAATAAGTAATATTATAAGTAATGTAATTTGCTAAGGTTTGGTAGGTAAGCTACCTCATGTGTTTTAGTGTTTTTGATAATTAATCAAGAATAAAATATATAAATTTATATTTCTGTTATTACTTCTGATTCAACATTGTCTGTGCTTCTTAATCCTTCATAATAGTCACATTGGTGAACGCACAAAAAAGAGATGCAAATGAGTTATGAGCAAGGATTGTAACATAGGACTGTGTGTAGATCCCTCTTTTCAAAATTTTCATATGTTCAAACAATAGCAATTGTTTTGCTGCCTAACATCAAATTTTAAAATGTCCAATACTTATGATTTAAGTGTAAGACGTGTGTTGGCTTTTTTGACCTTAGTGAAAAATGTATTTGTAAAATGAACATTGTCACAAGAATGAGTGGTTCATTTGTCATCTGAAATTCAATGTATATTGGCTGACATATTTTGAAAGTAATGCATCTTTAACATTATATCGTAAAAGATGTTATTGCAGAAATATGTGTGCTAATAAATTGTTATCATTTTATTATTTGTTATAAATTTGTCTTTGCCTCTTTTTACATTCAAAGCTCTTTAATGAATGTATGTGTATTTTATGAAGATTTTACTTAAATGTTCGTTAATTTCAAGAGTCCACATTTTTATTATTTAATAGTATAAATACATAATCAAATGTAGTTGTATGAACAGTATTAAAATTGGAGTAATGTAACACAAGTAGGGAAATATCCAAGGACTTGCATATAGACAAAGCTGCATCCAGTTAGAAACTTCATTTGAAAAAACAAATTAAATTTTAGTTTGAATCAAATTGAGAGGAAGGGTTACCCTCCATCACATCAAAATTTTAACTTTGTGTAGAAGACAGCAATTTCCTTTTCATGAACTTGTTTAGGTAATCAGTAAATATATATCTTCTCATTCAGATATTCTAATAAAGATGTAATTTAACACACTTTTCGTGATCCAATTTAACATTTCTGTGTAAAGTAGAAGAAAGATGCTTATTGTACCTTCAATTAGTCCTTTGTTGTGGCTTTTAGAATAATATTGAGAAAAAGTACTATTCCAAAACATCCAGTTAAAACTTTAAAAGTTTGTGCATCTTCTGAATATATCAAATAGTTAAAAACAGTATTTCAAAATTTCTGGATACAACTCTCAAAGGCTGTAATAGGGAAGGGAGGATAAAGATTATATATATTAAGCATGATACTTTTTGATTAAGCTGAGAGATTTGAGATTGCCAACAGTATATCACAAGCAATTTTTTTTAACCCCTTAACTGCTGAGGAAAAGTTACAAAATTCATCCCCCAGTGCCACCGTTTTTCCCACGAGCGCACATTGTTCCACCATTTATTGTGAGAAAAGAAAAGGCATTTTTTCCTCTTAAAATTTACTTACTTTCACTTTGAAAAAGAAAGAAAGTAATAAAATGAAAATAAAAAATTTAATCCTTAGACTTACAGTATGATAAAAATAAATTATAACTTATCTGTTCTGTGATGTATCCTAAAACATGGTTGAACACGTAAACCAATATCACATTCAGTGCATCCGTACAAAAAATTAAAAAGCTCCTCTTACACACGGTAAGCGAAAATGACCGCAAATGAAGAATAGAAAAGAAAAATCTCAAACGAAGGAAAAAAACCCCACTGAGCTATGAATTTCATTGTTTGTGGAATATACCCTTTCAAATTCCTTCCACCTCTTCTCTGAAATAAGTAAATTCTCTAGAAGCACTGCCAGTGGCATTTTATTGTATTCTAAAGCCATGTGACTAGTTTTAAACTGAGCAGTGCACTACAAAAAGTCCTCCTTTGGAATGACAAGTATACACGTCCGGGGGCAATAAACACACCAGCTCAGCAGGACGAGAATACACGCCCGTTGCACTTAAGTGGTTAAATACGCTGTCTTGAAAATTCTTCGGATATACTATTGAAAATTGGATGGTTTTTATTTTTTGGATGTTAAGGGGACATGGTACGATTTACGGAAAAATTTTTAATTTAAGGATTTTTAATATTTTTTTGGTTGCCTCCTATGTATGTATACTATGTTAAACATATTTTGTGCTCAAAATTTCATAAAAAGCTAGCCATGTAATTTTTTAAGGAAAAAACTTGAAATTTTTGAAGTGGTTTTAAAATGCTACTCCTACAAAAATTGATGTACACGCATGAAATTTGATTTACAAGTACGTCAAACTATGTATAATAAAAGTTGGTATGTGTTTTGCGTTAATGTGATTGGTATTTTTACAATACTTCTTTTTATGAATCCTTGTTGAAAATTCCTTAAAAAATCTGCAAATTCTAACTTCAATTATTTTTAAAAAAATAAGTATTGCTTTGATTCAAAAATGCATACCAACTTTTGTTACATGAACTATTGGGAATAAGTAAAAAAAATTTCAAAGCATTAGACGCAATAGAAAACAGCCTTAGCATTTTAAATGAAGACAAAATAGTTATTTTATCTTTCTGAGATACGGCAGTTTAAAGTTTTGATTTGCCATAGAGGGATGTGAATAAAAACGAACATAAAAGCTATCATAATTCTGCGTTTCTTAAGTTTAGAGATTTCAAATTTTGTGAGGTTATAGAAAAGTACATAAAAAAAATTTAGGCTAAAAAAATTAAATTTGATTTTTTGACCGATTTTGGTCAATTGAATCGTACTGTGTCCCCTTAAGTCTTTTTACCTGATTTCCCTTTATTTTCTCTTTTTAAAAAATAAACAAAACTTGCTGGTGTCTAACGATGTATTAATTTTTGAAATATAGCATACAAACTATTCTTATTTCACTTAATATGTGCTCATATATAATAAATATTACAAATTTTAGAATTAGTTTGCCCTTTTTTTAAACTAAAAATCCAGAAAGATATATTATTGAGAAATCACTTAATTTTGCCATAATAAAGTGTTAATTTCATTTTACAGTCAAACCTGTTTTTGTGCAGTCCTTTTTTGTGCGACCGCATGAAAAAAATTTTCTGCTGTATTTCGACGAATTGGCTTGTTATATGTAAGAATTCATGAAATTTTCAAACATTTTTTTTTGTGCGGTTTTTTTAACGCACTTTTTATCAACAGCACAAAGACAGGTTCAACTGTATTATGTAAAATGAAAGAATTTATATTTTATTTTGTTTTATTTCTTATGTATTATTTAATTTTTTAAAATTTGAAACTAACTGAAATTTTAATTTTTTTTTCAGGGTTTACCTGGAAGATCACAGAAATTTAACACACCAAAGTTACAAATTTATAACTTCATAATATTTTTGGTCTCTGAAAAAAATTATGCATTAAAAATAAATAATCATGACTATTTTACCAAAGAAAAAGAGTACTCAACAGAAAACTGAGACTGAAAAACCTGCAGATTCTACGAATCATAATTATTCAGGTGATAATCATGGACATGCATCTCACTCACAAGAAAGTCGGGAAAGGTTTAATTTCTCTTCCAGAACTTCACCTCCAACTTGGCCTTTGCATTCTTCCCGTGAAGAGAAAAGGCCTGCACACTCATCTGGTCTCGGATTTGATGAATATGTGACTAGTGAATCTGGGCCAAGTCATTCAAAAAGACGACATCAAACATCTCCTCATCGCAATGTGCGAAAAGCTCGTACGCATTCAAATCATTCTTTGAGGAGTGGAAGTTCTACCATTCCTTATCCCATTCCTGGACCTTCTCAGGTTCAAGTAAGTCTTAGTACTGTGCAAGAAAGACAAAATAACAATAGCAAAGGAGAAGTGACTGAAGGACAGGAAGATCCATCTGGATATAATAGTGGAGATGAATATGATCGTACTTTTGAGCAGATGACTGAAGAGGAACTAGTTGAGAAAGAGTTGATGTTTGAAGCTAAATTGCAAAAAAAGGGATATTCTATTAAAAAAATGGGCGAAGATGGTGCTTGTATGTTCAGAGCTGTTGCTGATCAAGTTTATGGAGATCAAGAAATGCATTCTGCAATTCGAAAATTATGTATGGATTATATGGCTAAAAATTCGGATTACTACTCTCAGTATGTTACTGAAGATTTTGACAAATATGTCCAAAGAAAGAGAAGCGATCATATCCACGGTAATCACATTGAGATGCAAGCTATGTCTGAGATGTTTAATAGGCACATTGAAGTATACCACTACAGCTCTGAGCCCATCAACATATTTCATGGCTCCCAGAAAACAGATAATGAACCAATAAGATTAAGTTATCATAGGAATGTGCATTACAACTCTATTGTTGATCCTTACAAAGCAACCATTGGTGTTGGTCTAGGCTTACCTGCTTTTAAACCTGACATAATGAATAAAACTTTAGTTAGTGATGCCATAAGAGCTTCAGAGAACTTGGAATTAGAACAGGCAATGCTTGAAGATAAGTTAAGAGCCACTGATTGGGAGGCTACGAATGAGGCAATAGAGGAACAGATTGCTCGTGAGTCTTATCTAGAGTGGCTAAGAGACAATGAACTTAAAAATCGATCTAAAACTGCAGTACCATCTGCTACAGCCACCAGCTGTTCTAGCCTGATGGATGGATATTCTGGCAGTATGTCTCCCCAATCAAACAGAGTGTTATCTAGATCAAGATGCTCGAATTCTGCCTCGTCAAGTCCAAAAATCAATGATAGCCATGCAAATGAAAAAGAATCAAAATCCCCATTGGCAGGAACATCATCCCATAGTGATGGAGTGTACAGTTTATATAACAAACAAGAAGATGCTGGTGCTAGTGGATCATCTGATGGAAATGGTGATTTTGCACTAGTGGAGACTGCTTCATTTTTGAATCAGCTCCCACCATCTGTATTTGGTTTAAGCGATTGGGAAGATTCAGGAATATTAGCAAAAGTATTGGCGGAGTCTCAGCAAGAATATATTGACTCTTTTAAACGTAGTAGTACTAATTAATGTAAATCATCATCTAAGTAAATGTTCATAAGCTTTCTCTTGATAATTGTCTATTACTAATTTACTTTTCAGCTCACTGTAGTTCAGTCAAATTATTTGTATTTGGATGTATTTTCTGTTACTGTGATGTGCATTGGGAAGCATGGTTCAATATGTATTAAAAAAGTGCAAAAGAAGTATTTTTTCTTCAATTTGTACTTCTGTTGAGTTATGAATATTTCCACCTATCCTGGAAACGTTCCTTGTGAATATAAAAATTATATAGTTGAAAGGCAAAGAAAGTTATTCATTTATCTCTCTCTTCAAAGCTGCCTTTATACTGGTCAAATAGCAGTTTTGAGATATTCTCATTACTTGTTACATAAAAACAAATAAGTTTTGATGCAAAGGGCAATATACAAATAAATCTTTGTCAAACTTTTTTTATATAATCGCACATTGCATTCTGCTATCCTCTCATTACTCTATAATTATTTCAGGCAGTCGTTATTTAAAATGAAGTTGCTTATTCAATGTTTTTATAATATTCTGTTCATGTTGTTAAAACTTATATTCAAGTGTTGTTTTTATTCATAGTTTGTGAGTGCTTGCTTTTTGTTATAAGAATAGATTTTTGTATATGTGTATCTATTTAATATTCTGTCCCTGTTAAAAAAAACACCCTATATTCAAGCATTGTTTTTACTCATTATGTGTGTGCTTGCTTTTTGTTATAAAAATGATTTATGTATATGTATCTCATATGTGCTTTATATGTTTATGATGGAATACTGTGGTTTTATATTTACTAAAGACAGCTAAATTACATGGCCAATGCGAAAAAAAGGAGGGGGGTGTAATTGTTGAGGAAATTTATAGAATTCAAATAGATTGTTTTATGTTATCTATATTTTGAGTCTCTAAAATATTTTTTTAAAAGATGTATAGTGCCCAAGATGTTTTATTATAAACATAGATTAAACTAATTTTTTATAAAAAAAAAATTCTAATTGTGCTCGAAAAAATTTAGATATGAACATAGTATCTAAGAAAGAAAATAGTTGAATTGTACATATTTAAACTAAGAAATTGCTCACTCAAATCTTGGAACTTTTTGAGAAAAAAAAGATATTAATTAGATGTGGAGGTAGATTACATTATAATTTAGTATACTCCTTTTATGTGGACTATTTCTTTTCTTTTTTTAATAGTACTCTTTTATATGGTTTCCTACACATTACATACATATATTTTTGTCATGCAGGGCAATAAGGAATTATTCAGAAACTTCCATTGCTCTACTTTAAATGCAAAAAAAGCTCGCAAGAGCTTAAATTTAAAGGTGAGGAAAATTGCAATAAATTTGTGTGTATTAATTCTTAAGTTAAATATATATTTTGATAGGAAGAATTATTCCAAAAAAATTGAAATTGTCGTTTTATTTTTAAGCTGTGCATTTGATAACTGTAAATAGATTGGTTTATGACCAAAGCATTTATTGTGCTTAGTAAAAAAAAAATTAAATTATTAATTAAATGACTAAAGTTTAAAATTGCATTTTATAGACGTAATCTAATTCTATGTGTATAAAAATGTGCAATCTATTTTTCTGGGTTAAAGCAAACTTAAGTAAACCTTGTTGCAAATGAATTGTGTAAAATATTGTAACTTTTCTTTCAAAGAAGCTAAGATTGATATAGATCTTTCTCTCATTATGAAATGAAGTCAGCATGAATCTTGTTTAGAATTTTTGTAATTGATCAGTTATGTCACTAAATTATCTTGTACAGATTTCACTGCACTTTATTAAAACCAAACTTAACTGATATTGTAATAAAGGTATACTGATTTGTAGAAAATAAAATTGTTAAACCATTTTGAACTTTCAGTGTATTATGAAAATTCTCTGAATATTAATGCAAGAACATCATTTCTATTAAATTATAATAAAAAAATTTTTATGATGTGGAATTACAGTTTGAAAAATATAGAATTTTAGAACTTCTCTTTGCAAAAAATTATGCAAATAACCATTGAATAAAAACAAGCAATGTTTTTTTAAATTGAATTTACAATTTTATTATATTTAAGAAATTGTTTAAAAATTATAATTGAGGCAGAAAATTTTGACATTTTTATTAAAAAAAAAGGAAAGTATTGTAAATTTTTGAATCTTTGATTATTATTTCATCACAGTATGGCTGCAAAATGCTTAGTCAATATTATAATCAAAAGTTTTTTCTCTCCCTTTGGACTTTGTTATTAAATAAATATTTATTTAAAAAAATAATGTATTGCATAAGGTTTCCTTATTCATTTTTTTAATTCTGTAGATGATTATCTTAATTAGAATGGGTGATAAAATTTGTCTTTTAAACATTAGTTATATTATTCTGTTTCTTAAGGAAATGGTTAATATTTGTAATTTATATTTTTCATTTCAGAAATATTGTATAATAAACATTTTTAAATGTTAAATTACCTTTTAATTTTACCAAAATCAAATTTATAAAATTAATGTAATAGTTACATTTATGAAAGGTTGAAACATATATTGATCTTGTATTTATTAGCAAGTTATTGCTGTATAAAAATAAGAACAATTTTAAGTTATTTGTATTTAATGTATTTTTTTAAGTTATTTAAAAAATACATTAAATAAAATTAACTCAAAGATATTTAGTTTACACATTTAACAATGGATTTTTTCTTTCTGCTCTGAAAATGTTTATTCATATGCTTTATTACAATTGATTATGAACAAATTTCAAAAACCTCAACTTTAGAGTCTATATAGCTGGGGTGGCGAACCTTTATGGACCAACGTGCCATTTTTTCTAAAGTGTACAATGAGGTCTAGACATGCCGTCAAATAATTTTGACTTGTGATAATTAGAAAAATAATAAAACCAAATACTAACAACTCCAATACTCATTATTTACTACGAAAAAAGTACTTTTTGCACTGTATAATAAATGTTTTAGTTATACGTGTAATTCAAATTAAAGTAATATTAAAGTGACTTCTGTTGTTGTTGATTGGATGACAAATAACTTCATCTGCCAAATAGTTTCTAAGCAATTATTTTTGCTATGGTTCACTTTTTTGACAAGAGAATTTCGTGAGTAGTTTCAGAATGCCGTTTTACAGACAATATGCTGCATACCACTGCTCCAGGGGGGAAAAAAACACCGTAAATATAACACCAATTTTAAAATACATTTGTATCAACGAAATTGACTATGCTATGCGTAGAAAAGTTTTGCATCTTAAACAACTGTAGTCCACGACGTTACTAAGGCAAGACAATAACAAACAAGAGTGCTCACTGCCGCCTCGCGATCAATCACTCGTTTGTTCATAATACTTCATAGTGAACTTTGTTATTTTGAAATAAAATGCAAACCATTTTGATCACTGGTGTGCCCAAAATATTGTGTTGCGTGCCTGCAATGGCACCCGTGCCACTGGTTCGCCATCCCTGCTTGCTATATAGGATACCACTCTTGCCTTCAGAAATCAAATTAATCCTCTTTTGTATGACTTTCGATTTAATTAAATGGTTTGAAAAAAAGTTAAGCACTACAACCTTTGACCTGTTACTTGCAAAATGAACATTTAACTTTGCTAATAAAGAATAGGGAAAATATATCAGTAATGATAGTTTTATATGAATTTTTCATTGCACAATCAGTGTGTGGGCAATCAGTACCTTTTCTCCTTTATTCATGACAATGTATGTCATGCATACTTCTGATACACAATATGTTGCAGTTTATCTTTGCATTTCACAGTTTATTTGGAGATCATAATATGTATTAATTTGTATCAGAATTTTAATTTTTTTATGAATGAATCATCAACGATTAAATGAAAGCTTTATGTTAACTAACTGGATTGTTGATTTTATTTTTGAAATTAATCCATGTAGAGAATGAGTTACTGAAAATAGTAGAATACATTTCCCAAGGTCTAATTATATTAGAAATATTTGAATCACAGGGCAGAAAAGGTTTTATATTTACGTTTGTGGATGGAAATTCCCTAGGCCACTATTACTGCTCACAACAATATTTATGTACCTTTTCAAGTGACAGCAACCCATCAGTAATTCTATTATCTCAACCTCTTTTATTTTCAACAGCCCCCCTTTTTTTCGGAATCTCTCTAATTGAGTGCCTTTACTTCTGTTTGGTCTTTTAACGAGGCCATAATTAACATTTTCTATGTTACAGATACTTTCTTTTTGCATTGTTTGGTTCACCTAGCGCATGTTCAAGTTCTTTAAAAAATATATCTAAGCTCTTTTCTTTTCAATTATCACTATCACAATGCCCAGAAACACAATGCAAGCAAATGTTATTTACACCTTTGAGTTTTATTAATATTGCATGGCATTTCCAGATAATCGTTGAAATACTATTGTACTGTTGCAAAACTTCAAAGCAGAGTGGCTGTTGGAGAGGTTTTTATATTTTTATTTCTATTTAGACATTTTCCTCCCCATGCCAATATTGTTAAGATATCTGCCTGAAAAACTGTAGTATATATATACACTTTCTCAATTGAAAGATGACTTAATCCTTCAGAGAGATTGAAAACTCTTGATCCAATTGCAGTCAACATCTGTGAACCAAATTTTCCTGTTTTGGCTCTATTAAAAGATTTCCATTCTTCATTGTGGAGAGATGTATAACATATGCTTTATCATTTCTTTGTCCTATCAGCTCTCTTAAGCTGATAAGGATGTGTAATGATTTATATCTGAATCTTTAAAAGGTATATTCGTATGGACCAATCCAATGTCCGGATAATTTTGTACTTGAACAGTAAGGATGACTTGAAATTCCTCTTGCAAATGTAAATTCAACAGAAGTTTGCTATTTGTTGAAGTGGTTTAAATAGCATGTGTGATAGCCTTCAAACCATCTATTTTTATTTTGTGTGTTCAACCTTAGTTAAGTTCACAAGCAGTTTCTCCATAGTTACAACTAGACTGATTTTTATATTTATCCAACTCCCTAATCTACATCACTTCAATATTTTCTTTTCCTTATCAAAGCAGTATAATAGAAGTGTTTTCAAGGTCAAATTTTCATTTAGCTTAGAATATGCTAAAAAAAATTATCCTAACAATTATGAATCCTCATTCTTTAATTTTTCGTTTCTAATAAAACGATATGAGATTTCTTTTTGGGATTAACGAAAACTTTTTTTAACCATGATTTTGCATTTCTGTTAGAAATTATATCCATTCAATATTTTTTAATATGTAATAGTACTTTTTTAAAAAAATGTGTCCTAACTTATGGACATGGAATAAATCCTATATTATATGAAGGATGAAAAATTGAATAATTATACAGATATTTTTTTTAAGTGCAAGTGTCATGTATTGCTTTCATTCATTTCATATCTCTACCTGTAGATTCTTTAAAAGATTACATACCTGCATTATTTATTTTCCCTTTATATACGTTTAATTACAGTTATAAAAACGTTGAATTCTAATTCTTTATTGAGTCGATAACTATGAATTTCGATAAAAAGAATTCCATTTTCAATGTAAAACTTTTTTTATATATAAAAAATGCACTTTTATGCTTCTGAAAAAATATTTAATGCCTCTTATAGTTATGTGGATCATCGAAATTCTTGTTAAAAATTATTTTGGAGTAACAATTCAGTCGTTTATTTTATTTCATGAAAAAAGTAGAAGTTGTTCATCTTTAATAAGGTGCCTTAAAAACAATGTTGTTTTTTAATACTATTAACTAAGTTTATGAAGTACATGTGTATTATAGCAACCACACACATAGGCGAAATTTGGCAACTTTTCCTCAGGAGAAAAAGAATAACGATTAATTTTGTAAAAAATTATTTATATTACATAATTGTACAGCTGTATCTCAAATTTTCCTCATTTACTTTTTAAAAAGTTTTAGTTGGGTTCTGTGTTCTTTTTCAGATGAAAATTTCAACACAATGTTGAGTATCGTACGTAATCTTTCAGCTGTAGTAGAAGACGTGGAACTATTTTCGAATTACCGTTTCTTCATTGAAACTTCATAGAAAAGGAATTATAACATGTATTCTTGAAGCAATTTAATCTTATTCTTCATTTTTAGAAATTTGTATTGTGAGAAAAAGGAGTGTAGAAAAAAACAAAGGAAATAGTTGCGTCATTTGTCGAAACAAATCGAAATCATCCATAATTGCCATTTAATGATATCAAATTAAAAGAATTTGGGCTTTTTTTTTTAAAAAAAATGATTTATTTTTATATAATACTGGGATATTTCCCTTTACTTCATGTGTTGTGTTCAGTAAAACTTGGGAAATTTAGTCGTAAGTGGCCTTATGAGATCATAATTTGTTGCAATTTTCTACAAATTATTAGTTAATTAGTTTTGGTCCGAAGAAATATGTTTCTGATGAACTATTAGTTAAAAACTAGATTTAAAGTAGGTCTTTTGAACAACGGGGAATCATATGTCAAAAAGAACAGATCGTATGTATATGTTATGTAAAGAAAGCAGTTTTAGCTGTTAAGCATTTGTTTCCTATCGAAAGAAATACTTATTTTTCATTTGAGAAATAGTTTTTTCTTTCTTTTTTTTAAATGTAGGTTTAATTATGTACGAGCAATAATAAAATGTGGTAAATATAAAATGTTCTAAACAGATTCTCCCCACCCCCATATATTGATAATATGGTTTTTATATATGAAACTAATTTAAAAAAAAAATCCTTTGGCCTACTTTAACCTAGATGTTATTGAAGTAATATACATAAGATACTCTGCATTTTTATATTTGATTGCAATACTTGTAAATATTTGCCTTATCGTCCATGAGTGTGGAGTTTTTGAGTGTATATCTCATGTAAATTGGTGCTTTGTTCGCGAGTTCTGTTTACTAGTGTAAAGAAAATGCTTTATTTGATAGCAGTTTTTAGTACATCGAAGTATTGTTATATAAATATTTTTAAAAGTTTTGAATTTTTTTTAAATTCAAAGAGTATTCGATTAAACTTTTTTCAACATTTATATTGCTTCCCGTGTTTCTAAAATTGAACAATTTAAAAGTTCAGAAAATTTTAAAATCCCGGGTTAAAAACTTTCAAAATTGCAAGTAAATTTTCGTGATTTTACCCGTAAAAAATTTTTAGTTAAAAAATTTCCCTCGTATTGAATTAAAAGTTAACATTTGGGGGGAAAATAAAAGGCCCCTATTACCCCTTTAAAAGGAAAACAAAAAAATTTATCAAACTGAAATTTTTTAGAGGTTTCAAATATTGAAATGCATCTATTAGCTAATATAATCACACGAAACTTCTGAAAATAAATTGATCGCAATATTTTGTTAGTTTTCATGTATGTGTTATCTTTTTTAAAGGAAATGCTAAAACTGTATTCTCCTGTGCGATATATTAATTCTCATTATTAATTATTCTGTTCTAATGATTGGTTTGAAAAAACTGATTTTTAATGAATTTAAGATATTCGATGACTTCTGTTTTCTTGTATATGAATAAAAAAAGAACTTGGTATTGCAACCCCTCCCCTGTTTGTCAGTGTTTTGGTAAAATGTCATCCACCCCCAATTTTTTTTTTTTGGAATGGACGTTGACGCGAAATTTCTAGAATTTTGGAATAAGGGTTAGTATTGTCACTTGACCGTTGCCACACTAACACATTGCAATTTATCGACCATTTTTAAATTATTGAACAAAAAAAATTTAAAATTCCCAGTTTCCCCGGGTATCTTTTCTTGAATCGCATGAGGGTGTCTGCTTTTTTAAAAGGCCCTTATTTTACCGGTCTGTTAAATAAATTGATTGCCGATTCACAACTTAACATTATTCTAAGAATTAAACTTAAGACTGTGACAATGGACCTCGTAATTCTGAACCATAGTCAATATTCGTAAAGTTGATATCTAAACTGGTATCGTATTCTCTTAAATGGTATACCTTTTATGGACTATACTAAATAATATATCACATGAAAAGGTATGGGAGTTGAGTGATTCTCTAGCTCAAGTATTATCTTTAATTAATTGCCTGACCTTGGTTCCGATTTACGATGGCCAAAATCAATAATCTTTTGTGTAGTTGCATGTTAAATGAAAAATAAAAACAATGCAAGTGAGTTGTTCTCGTTTCTCAAGTTGGTTACTCTGTGTATAATTTTTTTTTAAAGATACGAACTTAGCTATTGTTAAAAAACAAAGGTAATGACAGTACAACTGTGTAACAATACAAGATTATTCAAAAATTTTAATACTAGTCCATTTTTTCCTAAAGAAACCGAAAATTGAATCTATTTTATTCAGATTTTTTTTGCATTCATTCCCATTTATAATTTGCCTGAAGATGTATGATTTTTGTTGCCGAATATTCCTTATTTATATATATATATCTTCGTGAATCATCGAAAGAAGGAATACAGTTGAACCTGTTTTTGTGCGGTAGATAGGGACCGCATAAAAATAAACGCACAAAAAAATTTCATAAATTCTTACATATAACAAAATAATTCGTGGAAATACTACAGAATTTTTTTTATGCGGTGGATATGGACCGCATAAAAAAAAAAAAGTCGCATTTATAAAATATGCCAATTTACGTAAGAGTACTTTCACAACAAAATAAATAATTAAATATTACACATGGAAACATTTTAAATACATATAGTTTTTCATTGTATACACGGATAAGTTTTCAAAATGCAAATACATAATTTATTGCTACTCATCGTAATCCAAAGCCCTGTGATGAATAAGTTCAAAGTCACTTGAAGGTCAATTTCAATTGATTTATTTTTTGACAACATAAAGTAAGAAATAAGTTTTTGTGATGAAGGTCGGGTGGTCACACACACACAGTTGTTTGTAAACGTCATGATAACCAGATATACATGATTGAATCCCTTTTTGGGATTTTATACTCCTTTCTTAATTGGTATCTATTTTAAGAAAATGCTTTTCCAATTTGTTGGAAAGCTGTATCCCTGCATATTTTTATCCGCTCTCAAAGAATCCGGTTCTTCTTGTCCGTCTTCATAATCTATCAAATTATTGATAATGTCACTGTCATTGAAAGTTTTGTCTTTAATTAAGCGCGGGGGCTGCTGGAGCGTTGAGAGAAAGCAACTGAATGCGCATTGTCGGGAGACTGTTTGTAACAAATGAACAGAGCGTCTTGAAATGTCTACATTTCAGTGGCGTAACGTACTCCCCCGCATCACGGAGGGGGGAGGCAGGACTCTAGGGGCCCAAGGCCTGACTAACGCTAAATACGTATTTACCCAATTTATAAAATATTAAAGGCAAAACCTGACTTTCAGGGGGTTCTAACATTCTCCGTTACGCCACACTGGTAAATAGATAGAAAACATTACAGTGGCGCTAAAGCCATTGAAATTCATACACCGCATAAAAAGACAGCACAAAAACAGGTTTTGCTGTATTCTTAATTTCTGAAAATATTTATAAGTAAATCAGTGTTAATGGCTCTAATAATGAGTTAATTAACGTAGTTACAAATTATTTAAAAAGATGCCGATTTTCTTTCTTTCCTCTTGCAAAGCTAATTTTAAACTCAAATTTCGTAAAAAATTCTGTTGGAAAATCTGAGGCATAAATTAAAAACATAAAACAAGTCTAATGTGAAGTTAGTATCTCGGATATCTGATGGAAAAATATTTTCATTCAACACTTTTTAAAGTTAACGCCAATTGATAACTTTTTCATGTGAATTTCATTAATTTTTTTTCAAAAATCACCTCTGTGTGGGGTGTATTCTGATATATTTATGAGAACTGCTGTAGCATAGCAATAAAGCTCGTTAATTTTATTGTGTCGATGCTCAAGCCGAATGAGTGAGAGTTGTATTAACGTCGCACACATGAGGGCTATTGGTGACAAACCCCGTAATTTTGAACCTTGGTCAAGTGACGAGGACGACACCTGAACTGGCACTCCCCTTTCCAAACCTTCTCGCCAACGGGAGGACCTAGAGCTTGGCAGATTTTCAGTGGCACTAGGACTCGAACCCGTGACACTCCGACCACGTGTTCTAGACCATAACCACTCAAGCCGAATCGTAGATTCAAGTTTTGATTCCATTCAAAACTGTCATCCAGAGCAATGGAATTTCAATTCAATACATTCAAAATATTTGTTTCTATACGGTGTGATAGGAATGGGAGATCCAGATAGATGTCTTTCTCAAAACCTGATTATTGTTCAAAATTCTGAGGTTCATTGCTAGTATCTCTTGATTGATATTGAGATTAGAGTCAATTGAACAATCAGTGACCAAATTATCCAATAATCTTGCCAATTTAGTAACTTATAACCTCTTAATTTATATTCACAGAAGCAAAAAGAAGGATTACCCTTCATTCAAACTTCGATTCATCCGTGTAGACATAATAACCAGATTTACTGATGAAAAAAAGGTTTCTCCTGGTCAGAAGCACCAGTTCGCTACTCAGTTGTAGACTCTGCAGGAAAAAAAAGCGCCCTTTAACATTACAATTCCTAATCCGCTAACTCTTAGCTTTTTCGTACATTAATATATCTCCAGTATTCAAAAAACATCAGCTAAGTTGCCAGACATTTGATACACATTGTGTGCTACCAGTGGCGCGCACAAAATCAAGGGCTTTGGAGGGGGAGGTCTGGACCTCCCCCCCAAAGTCCTTGATTTTTTTCCGATTGATTACAATTTTAAGTATATAGTACGAAAAATTTAATAATTTGTTATTAATGATTAATTTTATTAATTAGTTTTTCACTGTGTTTTGTTCCCGAAATTCGACAAAATCAAAAGGAGCATGATACGAGAATAGTGAACTTTCGAACCCCAGACCCCCCCTTGAAAAATTCCTGTGTGTGCTACAATGCAATAAATCGCAACATATCCGTACTCTCAACAAGACGGATCTTAGAATTGGTTTTAATAATTGGGAACGAATAAAAGTTCTTCAGATTTCGCAGGAAAAACAGAGAGGTGGGGAGCCTTTTGCGAGCTATAGAAAACCAAAATTTTAAAAGTTTGATGTCTGGAAGATATCTTTACTCGTCAGATTTGTGGCCGCGGTAGCCGAGTGGTATAGGTATCGGATCGTGGCTTGCCTTGTCACGAATTCGAGCCCAGTACCACTAAAGACCCGCTGTATAGGGCAGTGATGCACGTTAAATCTGTCGAGAGCTGAAACGTACTCCCGTTGGTGTGGTAGTTAGGAGAGGGGATGCCAGCTCAGGTGTCGTCCACGTCACTTGACCATGGTTCAAAATTACGTGGTCCGTCGCCAAAAGCCCTCGTGTAGCTGAACAGTGCGACGTTAATATTCAATCAATCAATACTCGTCAGATTAGACTAGGGGGGGGGCAACCTTTTTATGTAGAGTGCAACTATCTGATAAAAAAAAATTATATACGTGCCACTTTCAACTTTTCCAACAAACAAAATAATATGTAAAGATGAATAGTGAGTGAAAATTTACGTCGCGCAGAAAGAAAAAAGTTACTTATAAACTTATGGAATTTTCCCGCAAATAGAGGACATTTTTTATGCAAGTCCCTGGGAATTTAAAAATGTGTAATAAATAAGACACAAGTACAAACTTGGCTTTATAGTGAAAAAACTTTTTATAGGTTCAATCAGTTTGGTTAGGTATTAAATGAAAATAAGTAACACACACACATGAAACATTTAATTCTATATAACATTTCTCTTCACCTCCCTGAAGAAAGGGACACCCGGGTTTGAACCGGAGACCTCTCGATCTGCAGCCGAATGCTCTAACACTGAGCTATACCCCCGTGTCAGCGCACCTTTGCTTTGCGTTCCGAAGGAACTGATACGAAAATGCTTTGTCTAGAAATATGCAGAACGGGACAGATTATTCCCGCCTTCTACCCCCTCCCCATATTATTGGCCCTATTGTCCCTGTGCGGGGGTGTTTGAATTTATTTAAATCGTGATTATCTCAGGTTTGGCTGGTCCGATTGACTGAAGGTTAGTATCGTTCAACTCTGCTCGTGGCCGCCTTTCGTCCTTGACCTGCAAAAGATTTTTAGAGAAAGATTTTAATCTTGTTACGCCAAAGTATAACTTCTTACGTGCGTGTACATGAGTACACACATACTTTTTTTATTATTTTTATCAAGTCAGCTATATTAGGATTTTTTCTTGAAACAGACAGGTTGTTTTAGGCGTGTGTATCAGTTAATTTTTAAGTGATATTTTGATTTTATTATGTTCACAATGGAAAACATTTGTTCAGAAACATGTCGATCGAAACCTACAACAATATCTGACAACCAAATCATGTAAATCTAGAAAATTGCTTGTATAACTTTCAAAAATTCAACATAATTCGTATCCCTTGCAGTTGAAATAAGTTCCTTATATTTGCTTCTCAGTGTAATATGGTGCTGAGTGAATATTAATGTCACCCTGTTCAGCTACACGAGGGCTTTTGGCGACGGATCTCGTCATTTTGAACTAGGGTCAAGTGACGAGGACGACACCTGAGCTGGCACCTTCCTCTCCTAACTACCACACCAACGGGAGGACATTTGAGCTCTCGACAGATTTAATGTGCATCGCTCCCCTATACGGCGGATCTTTAGTGGTACTGAAATCGAACTCGTGAGACAAACCAGTCACGATCCGATACCTTGACCACTCGGCTACCGCGGCCACAATATGGTGCTGAAGATCAATAATTCCCAATTGGAATTTCAGGAGAGTAACAATTAATGTCTTGCAGAGAAATTAGGAAAATACCAGCCCTTTTTTTACCATCTTGAAAATCATCAAACCTAGCATTGAAAGAATCCTGCCAAATCAGTGCCAGTTTAAGCTCATTTCGGGCCCTTGGCGCAGAAGACTTACAGGCCCTCTTGGCACTGGTGGATTGAAATTTATAACAGGAAAATCTAGTTAAGTCCAGCTTATCCGAGCCCCTGGGCGCCCAATGGACATGCCATGATATTAAAAATTTTAAATCTATTACAGCTCGGAGAATTTTTAACTTTAGTAGATAGTTCCTGTATTAATGTGAAACGTATATCTTATATCTCAAAAATTGCGAAGAAATAAAAAAAAGCAAGGGTTTGTTTACAAAAGAAGGTGTACTCTTCCAACCCTTATTGATCATATAATTCTTTCCTTATAATCTTAAATTATTTAAATGGGCCATAGTATCAGAAAGAAAAACTCCCAAAGCCAATCTTCATTCTTGAGTTGCACTCACTGGGCAGAGAGAGTTAGTTAATCGTTTTCTTCCAGATATCCTAAAACAGTGTTCCGCAATCCCGGTCCGTGGATCAAATACTACCGGTCCGTCCAAGATAAATTATTTCTCTTTTATTTGCTGTGGTATATTTTTCTTAGGTTTGGGCTACTTTTTATGAAAATCACTTAATATTTTTTGGTGTAGCTATATTTTATTCAGAAGTCACGATTAAATACAATTAAAATTATTAAATCAAAACCGTCTAAAATATAAATAATCAACATCCTCCCCCTCAGCGGGCCGCGGTAAAATTAACAAACGTTGACCGGTCAGTGGCGATAAAAAGGTTGAGGAACACTGTCCTAAAACACGCTCCCTCAAATTCCTAAGTCTTACCGAGTGTCTCTAAATCACTTCCTTCCGAAATTCAGGGCACACAGCAATGTGTGTGAAGGTGTATTTTCCATTGAATTCAATTAAGTGTATTTAAAATAAATTTTCATGCTTTTAATTGTCTGAGACAATCGCATTTCAACAAAAAGTTGTAAAAATCGGTATTTATTATCGAGTCTTCTACTGATATTATCAAGTCTGGCTGTTCGTGCCACTGTTGCAACTCAGCCGTGGCACGCGAGTTGGCCACCCCTTGGATTAGACTATCTTCTCGATGACATTTATGGCAGGATACGAGAGTAGCGCAAGCAGCACGAAGTCATGTATCCGGCATGTTATGACAACAGCTCAAGCACGTGGCAGTGGTATCCTGATGTGGGGAGTGTTTGCTTGGCAGGGACGTCGGCCAACTGGGCCTCTCTTCTAGTTATCTCAACCTCAATAAAATCATAATCCAAACAATTTGATGGTCACAAAATGTTATTTCAAGACATATTCTACGAAAAACCGGGAATTTCGAATTACATGATAACTGGGAACAGTTGCGAGATTACATTCTTATATAACTGTCGTCCATGTTTAGGCTTAAGCTTACCCCCACACTATTTCTCATTTAGTCGTTAGTCAGCAATCAAGTTAAACCGGTTTGTGAGATTGAGTCACATGCATGTTTATTTGTTAAAAGTTATCGTTTGTATGAGTCATTGATAAAATATGCTATATATAGTCTGCTTTTAAGGATCACAGGTAGCGCCTACTATGGCATAGGACCCCAGGGCCTCAAGAAGTCTCTGTCTCGATCTCCTTTAGCTCTGTTGGAAACATCTGTCAACGCCAGTATACGTGGCCCTTATACCGAGATATCCTGTATCCATTTGTTTTTGGCTCCCCCAAGCTCACAGGCAATTGTGCAAGTCGGTTCATCTTAAATTTATTCCAAATTTAAACCCTCTCCCATTTTCTGTGGAGTCTTGGGAAGAATTTTCCCAAGACATCCTTTTTCTCGGGACGCTCGTTTCGAACGTCCCAATTCTTTTCCACACCCACTTTCTGCGATGGCTGGTCTCACCAGCCAATCACAGACTGCAGGGCTCTTCTCTCTTCGGCGCGCGGACTGTCCGCCGCTTTTCTCTAGCAGTTTTATGTTCTGCCCATTCTTTTTCTTTTTCTCTCACCCTATGTCACCCACATTAAATTAAGATCTTATTTTATCAATTCTGATGAGGAGGTACGTCCCACCTTGGGACAGGTACTCCGTAATTCTATATGCCACTTGCCAGTATACGTGGTCCACCGCGTTAAGTTGAGTTTGGTGTTTTATGGCGCAAGAGCCAGTTTTGGCAATACTGCGCCAAACATTCATAGGTCTGTGGTCTAAACGGGAAAAGAAGAAATTGGATGACAAGATGGAGGGTCGAAAATAGAGAAGGATCACCCGGGTCACGTGGTCCACCGCATCGTCGCTTTCGTACACCTGTTTATGGCCATAATGCTTCATGATGATCCTGTCTATTACAAGGGCCGCCTCTAGCAGTTTTGCCACCCCGGACAAAAATGGAAAATGCCGCCCCTCTCTTATCTAAAGCAAAAAATTATAATTAAAAAAGATAAATTGTACACAAAGATACACACCTATAAAACTTGAATAATTCTTGCGAACAAAAAAGGCAACAAAACTATATTATAAATATATAATGTTGTTATGCTGTCTATATATATATATTATTTGAAGTCAAATACAAAATAACTGGAAATAAGTTATTCGTTATTAATTCAAACGAGTAAAATGTAAGACAAGAAATCAACCATTTCAGCATGCAAATTTCTTCTAAAAAAAGTCTACTGATGGTGGGGATCCCAAATGTTTATAGTAACCCCACTCGAAACTAAAATAAAACATCTCCTATGACTCTCTATCTACAAAAAGCTGCTATTGCCCGTCCCCCTTTGGATAGCTGACACCAGATGGATGAAAAGAATGTCCGTAATGAACCCACTCTAGGATAGGAGAAAGTTATTAATGTGAAAGATGTGTAAACTTATCAAATTTCACGTTTGAACATATGATCCCGCATCGAATTCTTAAGTTTCAACATAAAAGAACACTGACATTAAACAAACAGAGTATAAAATAAGGAAGTAAGATACAATAAATGAAATACCAAATTCACACCCAACAGTATTTCAGAAAATATATAAAAATTTTTGTAAAAAAAAATCTGTTTCAAATTCAATCTAAATGCCGCCCCTGCTATTATTAATAGAACAATGCATTTTTCTACTGGGATGCAAATATCTTACATTGGTTTGAGGAACACGATTCAGTTTCAATTGCTGACAATTAAGCATTTGTGAGATCAGGTTGAAAGCTTGTTAAAAGCTCCTATAAACTCCTCTTTTTACTCTGAGGGAGAACCGAGAGCTGCCATTTCGTAAGTATGGGTTAATTTTCATCCTCAGAAACTTGCAGAGTCTTTGCATGGAATATCTTATCGTCAAAGCCAGAGGAAGTCCCACATATTATTGAACAGTGCAGGTGTCGTAATTTTTTTGGTCTCTAAGTGTATAAGTCGCACTGAAAAGAAGCGACTTCGAAGTAAATTTTTCTTTTACACATAGAAACTAATCTTGATAATGCTTTTGTACCACTTTTAAAAAATCGAAAGGTAGCAATTCCACTGTACTAAACTGAAATTTGATTCAAAAATTATAAAAGAAAGGAAAAAAAATATATAATAAAAAAGAATTGCTGAAAACATTTTTGGGTCAAATTTTAGCATAGACCCATGATTTGTCACATTTCAAAATTTCAGCGCCAAGTTGGCAACCCTGCCAACTAACAAGGATATATTTTTGAATTGGATTAATTTTAAATGAAAAACAAAATTCTTATTTCATGCAAAATCATCATATGGATGATAAATCACACAATTGAATGCATTTAAGCATTTGAATTTAATAATTCATAAACTTTTTTTCTTCTTTTTGCTATGTTAGATTAATCAAAATTTTACTTAGCTACATTTTATTTGTTCTTTAATAAACTTTTTTTGTACGATCAACTATAAAAAAAACAAAAAAACTCAGTGGCCCAACAGCCCGTGAGGGCCAAGGCCTACTGTGCCCATTTCAGTATTTGTGATCTTGGGCACTAAGATGCATGAGATGTTCTGGTCAGGTGGTCAGTCTGACATGAAACCCCTAGTGTTTAGTCCCCAAGTAAGCTTGGTACTCATTTATCAACCTAATGAAGGGATGAAAGGCTGACTTGACCTTGCCTGGCCTGGGAATAGAACACTAGATCGGTGGTGTGGAAGCGCAATATGCTGCCACTGGACTGAAGATCAACTATAAAAATTAATATTATATGCTTCATTTTTATACTGCTTCATTATTGATTCCATATGATTGTTTCATGACATCATGCTAAGGCAACAATTAAGTACCGTTAAAGTTACTTTAATGCATTTGTTATACATTATTTGAACATGCAGTTTTGCATTTATAATTTTAAATAGAAAATATTTATAAGATTATGTCAAATAGTAATTAAGCT
The DNA here is from genome assembly GCA_019973955.1 of Trichonephila inaurata madagascariensis. Lineage (NCBI taxonomy): Eukaryota > Metazoa > Arthropoda > Arachnida > Araneae > Nephilidae > Trichonephila > Trichonephila inaurata. The sequence goes on from BMAV01001110.1 coordinate 750,508, forward strand.
ATTTAGAATTAAAAATAACATCTTAAAAATAAATTTAAACATTCCATTTATACGCAAAAATCAACTAAATAATTTCTAATAAAAATGCTACACAATAATAATAGACATTTCAGAACTAGTTTAGCGTATTTGATATTGATGTTCATTTTTTTAAAAATTAGGATTGGTTTTGATTATTCTCCAGGATATGATAGAAATTATACAAAAATGATTTGGTCAACAATTAATGAAATTTTATAATTCAGAATTTACTATAAACATTTATAAATACAAAATTAAATATTTTTTGTTCATTGAATTATTGTTGATAGAAGACAAATGAAATATTAAGATAAATCATTTTAATTATGTTTATTTTTCAGCTTTTTCCTGAGGGATTAATTCAAGTCATTTTAAACTGACAGGATATGATGTTTTAATTAGAGAATATATATCAGAATGCAATAAATTTTTATCCCTAGAAGATTTGTAAATATAATTTGAAGATGTTGTAAAAGATAACTGTTTTTCTTTCATTTTAACACAAAACTTGTATCTAATGAAACTTTATTAAACCTGTATAAGTAAGAATTTTTGTTATAAATTAATCATAAGTTTTAAAATATCTTGGTAAAATATGCAAAGGAAACATAGGTCAAAACAAATAATGACAAATTTATGGTAAAAGTCAGTTTATTAGCTGCAGAATACAATATTTAGCAGTCTTTTATAAAGAAAGAATTTTCCCATGTTACTAACATAATTCCGTGATATGTAGTATTAAAGATTATTCATCATAAAAATAATTCTTTATAGTTCACATACAAAAAGAAAGAGAAGAAAAGCATTTCCCAATAACTTTTCATATTTTTTGTCCACAAACCTAATATATAAATTAAAAAAAATATTTAAGTATTTGTTTAATTTTTTAAAAAAAACCCATTCAATAATTCTACTTAAGTATTAAAAGTTGTTCATTCAGACAAAATTTCAACATAAATAATATTTTAACATCTATAGGCCATTATTTAAGAGTAAGTTTAAAAAAATGCATTCCGATTATATGGATATTTCGGATTCTCTTTAAAGAAAATATGAACAAGGCACTATTTAAAATTGAAAACTGTAGTTTGGACTTGTATTTAATTGATGAAATAATTTGGGTTTTTAATAAGAGATAGGTCATAATTTCATTAATCAAGCCCAAATTACAGTAGATGAATAAGCTCTAGTTGTTATTTGAGGTTACAAGTTTTAATGATATATATACAATAATTTTAATACTGTTAAAAAATAAATACGAGACAGAATTTAAATACACTATGTTCAGGTGAAGAGGAGTGGAGTTCCTAAAAAAAATGTTAAGTATTTTGGTTTTAAGGAATTTCTCACAGTAAGTACTAAAAAGTATAAAAATTTTACAATGTATCTTACATTATATGATTGAGAAACTAATAATACACTTCTATATATTTGATTAAAATATAGTTTTTCAAATAGCATTTCTATAATATACACTTCAAGAGCTGTAAAGGATATGTGAAAACTGATATAAATTATTTACCTCTGCAGGTCAAGAAAATGTATAATACAGAATTAAAAATTTTACTAACAAAAATTTCAATATTTTATATATGCAATAAAATACAAAATTTTAAAGGTTTAACTTTAATTATACATTAATTAAATTTCTTTATAAATCTCCTTTATATAAATAAAAAAATAACTCAGGAATTCGTGATTTTGTTTAAAGCTACTAATGATTTCACTTTTTCGATCAATTAAATCACATATCTATGTGCATATGTATTTCAAAGAGGAAGCAGTTGGAAGATATATATTTATCCAAAGATAATTTTTTAAAAATTTGAATTGATAAGTCAAAGACAATAAAATTTAAAAAATTGAAAAAAAATACTGTAATAACACTAATTAGCTGTGGGAAATTGGTAGAGAACTTAAATAAGAAAAAAAGATGAAGCTAATAAGAGAACAAAATGAAAGCAGAAGCTAATAAGAACAGAAATGAAAGAAGACAAATACACAGAACACTACTAATAATCACAATTTTGAAATAAAAATTGTTTTGAAAATTGCTAGTACCTAAAATTAATTCATAATTAAAAATTTGTAAAAGAAATCAAAACTACTATTTTTAAACATTTCTCAATATCAAATCATTTCAATCTCGACCAAGCTTTCAAATTGGGTTTAAATTATGATATTTTTTACAACATAAATAATGGCACACAATTTTTAACAAGTATAACATCAAATGAAACTTAAAATTTCTTCAGATGGCAACCAACTTAAAATGGCACAAATAACATAAAACATAACAAATCCAGCAAGAAAACAAAACAAGACAAAATTAAAGCTTTTGAAGGAATATTTTGCTGTACTGCAAACAGTACTTAATTAAGGAATCTACTTTTATCCAAAAAATAATTTGGCACGATAAAAAGGATTAAAATCTCACAGATGTCACACTCTGTAACATATTATTCAAAGAATATGATAAAAATTTACAACAATGTTTAAAAGACTTCTTAGTAAAATATAGAATAAAATAACAAATAAAAGCTAAGTCCTCTGAATATGACTCCAGAATAAAATAATCTTTTAACACAAAACAGAATAATTAGTCTAATCATTTTGACGTAGTCCACAAGGTCGCCTAAATTCTTGTCCTCGTTCATGTAACCATTTGTTTGACACTAAAAAAAATACAAATGACACAAAGAGGTTTTAATTACAAATGGAAAAAAAAGTTACATTTATACAAAAGAAAGCAAAAAACCAAGTTCTTACAAAATAAATTATAAAAAGTTATGGTCCTATTCAAGTTCTATTCAATCCACATATTAAAACTCCAATTAAACTTTCAAAATTAACGAATTTTCATTCTGTTCCAGACAAAGGTATTGCAGTATAACTTCAAATAGATAATGAAAAAATATAACTGTTACAAGGGCTATCTCTGAACCAGGATACCTAACCTTCTAAGATTCCTGGTCAACATTGGAAAAGTTACTTTGAATTGTATATAATAAATGGAAAAAGTAAAGTACATAATGAACACAATTAGGTGACTCTAAGAGATACATTAATTCATTATGTTAAAAAAAAATATTAAATGGGAGAATAAAAGTTTGATATGAATAAGATGTTGATTTGTTCAATATTTGTTTCAATGTAGACTGTTGCAATTCTTGATTTTATTTTGAGTTTTATTTTATTAATGAATTTTTTTGAAAATAGTTGTTGGAAATAATAATAACACAGATGAAGTATGATTATGAAATAAAGGGATATTTTTTCAATAAGAAAAGATTATACCTCATGGAAATTTTATAAAAATATTTTTTTTAATCTGAATGTTAGATTGTAGCTGTACGCTTTTATTTAACTTAAATCAATGGTGGGACAGCCCATGCGGGCCCAAGCCTACTGTGTCCAAATCAGTATACGCGACCTTGGGCCCTGAGGTGCATGAGCAGATGTTCCGGTCAATCTGACGCAAATATTTAAATTGAAATCTCAGAAATTTTGAGAGCAATGAATGTTCAATAAAGAAAAGAATTTTACAAAAACATTAAAATTGAAGCGTGAATCATGTGAAAATATCTCCAACTGTTTTTTAAAAGCATGGAATGATGTTCAGGAAACTATGATAAAAAAGGTGTTTTGAAAATGTAATATTGTTGATGAAACTGACTAACAATGAAGACTCGTTAGCTAATGACTCAGATATGTTGTGAAAATGTAATTAATCATTTTTGAATATAATGAATCAAATTTTGAAGTTTTTCATTTATTATTAAGAAATTTAGAGAACATTTATGGTAGAATTTTCTTTATTTTGATAGATGAAATAAATGTTTTACATATTAAAAATGTTTTTTTTTCTCAGTACCATTTATTATATTTTTATTAATATTGTGTATTTTTTAAAAAAAAATTATGACACTACATTACTGGCCATATATATTTTGGATTATTCGCTGTAAAAATTATTGGGCAACGTTTTTTCTTTTTTACTAGAAAAAAAGACTTTGCAGGTGATATGTCACTGCCGATTATATAAGAAAAATACGGTAAATAACAGAGGGGGGAAAAAAAGACATACATGAAATTACATTTCTGCTATCAAGACTTCAAGGCACTGTTTTTAGTCATGCAAAAACCTTAAAAAATAAATCTATACACATAAAAATATTACTCACCCCATTTTGAACCCGCTAAAACAGGACAAGCAGCATGTCTTGTCAACATATCACCTTCGCCACTTTTATGAAGATTATACCAAAATGCAGCAGCTCTCTAAAAATATTTTAATATAACTTAATTTCAAATACATAAAATTAATAAACAAAAGTAAGCTACTACTTTCAGATGTTAGTTTTAAATAAAATATGCCAATAACTTTCTTTACAGCTTAAACTTTCTCAACATATTAATTTCAATCTTACCAGAATGAAGAATTCTTTTGATTAAATGAAACTATCTTAATTAAGAAATATGTTTTATATATGATTAGATTTGTTGTATTTTAAAATCGTAAATATATATCAGTAATCCAAAATGTTCATAGAATATATGTTTTATTTAACCACTTTGGGACGAACGCCCCAAATGTGAGCCAGCGCGAAACACTGCCAGAGGCCGAATGACTCAAAAATGAGACAGCAAGTTTCTTCTCAGTAGGTTGAACGACTCACCAGTGCGCCAGGCATTTAGCACGTTTTGTAAGCTCAGTTTTTTGGCAATAGATGGCATTCTATGTCCATAAGATTTTAGATACATGGAGATCTGACCTTCTACTCGAAATGAGAGAAATATTACTCACACATGTGGTTTTTGTTTTATAAACATAAGGGGAAGGGAATGTTTTCAAATTGAGTGCTTTATGACTGCTCTTGAAATGAACATGTGGCTTTTGTTTATAGTGAAGATGAGAGATTTATTTTTGCTAAAGCATTTGATTTGGGTTTGCAGTCTTGTTTTTAATGGATAGTTAGATCTGGTAGACAAAATTTGTCTTTTTTTTCTTACTTTTTTACAAGGTCGACTATTAAAAATGCTGACAATAATATGTTTGAAAACTTGTACTTAAACAGAAAGTGGCTGAAGTATATTAATACAAAATATATAAAGCATATGCCATTCGTATAATATACAAAAAAATGTTGAACAACGCGTTTATATTTAGGTATTTTTATGGATTAAGGCTTAACTACACAAAACCCTCCGGCCTGCAAGTTACACTCGTGACGGAAACCTCCTGCCCTAGCGGAACGCACACGTTTGCGCCCTTCATCCCAAAAGGGTAAAACATTTGAAAAAAATACTTCCCATAAAAATGCAAAGTACAATTTCTACAATGAAATTTTACAAATTTTTAATTAAAATAAATATTAAATGTTAATTTACTACAAGCTATTACAAATTTTACCTTGTTTTTAACTAACCAAAATTTATTTTCACGAAGTGAAGGGGCCAATTTAAAAATTAACAGTATGTGGAGATGTATTACTTTATAAATGGTTTAATTTGTTTATTAGGTTTGGAACATAAATACTTTTTAAATAATACTAAAATGAGAAAATATGAAGGCAATTTGGAAACTAACAACCATTTGGGCATGGTGCTGGAAGTATGGTTCGGAGCGCCCTCGATTGAATGCATGAGCAATCTCGATTCAATAAGCTTCCAGTCAGGGAGTGACAATATTGTAGGGCCAAAAGTTTGCTAGTTATAATGCGACAAAATGTGTGCCACCATAGAAAATCCTGCAAAATGTGAGGGGAGAGGAGTGATATTTTTTTTTGGACCAAAAAACAGTCAGCAATGGATATCCATAGTGAATTGTGTGCCCTATATGGGCCAAACATCATGAGTGAAGGTGTAATGTGTCAATGGAAACACTTTTTCAAGCATGGAAAAACAAACATCCCTGAGGAATCACCAATTGGGTGCTGATCTCATCAAAGAAATCGATGAAAAAATTTGTTTGCTCTGTAATTTCACAATCTCCCAACTTTCAGACCACTTTCCAAACATTTCTCAGACAGTTTGTATGAGATGGTTGCAGGAACATGCTGTGTCTTAAAAAAACTGTGACACATTGGTTTAAATCGCAGGCGGCCGCTTTTTATACAGAAGGAATTGGTAAAACGATATACAAGTGGTTGAATAATGGGGGAGACTATGTTGAGAAATAGAGGAAAGTTGTACCTTTGATATGTAAATAAATTTTTTTCACCTCTATTTTGGTTCATTTTTTACAGCGATTTAGAGGTTACTTTCCGAATTGCCCTCGTTTTTACACCAGAACCACAATGAGTGATTTCAAAAATAAAAAAAAAAAAAAAAAGATCAAATTTCTGTTTCATTCAACATAACTCAATTCAGTCATACTTTCGTAAGACAATTGATATTATAGATTAGTTTCAAAATTTTTTTTTCTATTAACATATACGCATATCAACATTATTATAACCAAAATAATTTTGAAAAAGAGGAGAAATCTTTTATTTTATAATTTTTAATAATAATTAATTCAAATAAAGCATATTTGACTGAAAATTCATGAGCATTAATTAGGCAAATATCTTGAATGGTGGCAATAACAAAATAAAATATATTTTTTTGTAAATGTTTAATCTATTACTAATAATATAAGGACTTAAAATATTCCCATTTGAAGGTTAAATTAAAATAAAAACAGAAGATAAATCCTTTATTTTACAGTATTTGAGATAATATACTTTTCAAGAAATCATGAATAAGCTTTAGGTCATAGTATACACACTTTTGATTCAGAATTAGCCTATTTGTTTCTAAAAAATGTTTTATTATTTTTTAAAAATAAGATTTAAATAATAACAATTTAACATATTAAATTCTAAAATTGTGAAGCAGAAATATTTGAATTCAAAATTAGTAACCTTTTAGGATGCAAAGTGACGCCAATTTGAGGGAACACAGTAGCACCACCAGCATCAACATCACTCATCTACAAATTGAAAAATTAAACATATTAACAAAATTCTTTCTTACTGAAACAAAGATGCATAAACATGCTTGAAATTAAAATGTTTGGTTATAATTAAGTTAGCACTTACATAAAGCAACCATGTTGCTATCCGGTTTCCTGTTCCTAAACTCTGGAATGCATTTTTCTCTTCTCTCTAATATAAATAAAAAAAAATCAATGACTATAAATTATTATTTAAAAAAGATTTGTGTATATTTTATGCCAGAATATTTAATATACATTAAAATTTTACAATTTGACACTTACTGAAGGTATTTATACAATATTTGTGATAAAGAAATATTAAAGTCCATAAACATGACACAATATGATATATATATTGCTCGTACAGAATTTAAAACTTATACAACTTTTCTGAAAAAGTTACATGAAGATGAATTATCTTTTTACCAATCAATCTCAAATGGCATTTAATAAGAAGGAGTCATCATTTTCTTTAAAGAAGACTTCAATAATCTTAAACTATACTGATATTAAAAACTTGATAAAATCAATTTTAAATCTTTTAAGAGGTAAAGTTTTGGAATTTTTTTTAACAAAGCATTTTCAACGAGCAAACTGAAAACATAAAATATTTATAATATGAGATGAGATGACCAAGAGAGTTTAAAAAACAGAAAAAGGCCATTCTTTTCTTTAAATGCAAAGGGAAAATTATGAATGTTCATAGTAAGACCAATACATAATAAACTTCCACAAATATTATAAGGGCTGTCCAAATGAAAAGTGGACAAGTTGAATCAAATGAATACCTTTATTGGAAATCAAAATAAGTCTCTATGGGCGTTGTAACACAAGTCCCATTGTTTTGACAGGTCTATGCCTCTGCTATAGATAGATCGTAGTTGATCTCCAGGAAGTTCTGCATAGATTCCTTCACCTCATCATCTGAATGGAAACATAATGCTCTCTTAAGTGGAAAAAAGTATGGAAAGTTTCAGAGAGACAAATCAGGACTGCACAAAAGGCGTTCCAACACTTTTCAACAGAATTTTTTTAAGGCTGTCTGGGTTTCACCAGAGACATTTGGGCCAACAGTCCTGGGGATCTGATATTTTTTGCCAAACTTCATGAGAACTTTTTCACTAATTGATCAAACTAAGCAGTGTTTGCCATAAACAGCTCCCATTCACTGCTAGATGACCACATCCAGCTCACCTTCCACAGTCAGAAACAATACTATCACACATTGTTCCTATATGGACACATCCATGAACAGCACGACTGCACCTTTGATCTATTTCCTCTACCCCCGAACAGGTTTCTTTATTGCAGATCGTATGCAGTGTACACCTCCTACCTCCCTTTATATCATGTTTGGTGGCACTGCTGTAGCTGCAATCATTTTGCACAATTGTGCGTGTCCACTTTTCATTTGGGCAACCCTCATACATAAATATGGTAAAAATACAAACATTTCTATTTTTTTTTTAGATAATCAGAAATAATTACTAAAATTATATTCAATTAATTACTATCCCATTCAAAATATTAATTGTTTAGTTTCTGAGTACAAATGCTTCTACTGGAAGATGGAAAGTTAATACATATGTTTAGTTACATTATAAAAAAAATATTTTGCAGATAAAAATTTTTAAATCAAATAACTTTAGTTAAAATTTTTTTAAAACAAAATTAAAATATTACATTTTAAAACCCAAATACAATAACACCATAAAACACAATATTTAACATAAATAAAGCTGAAATTTACAACAATTAAAAAGGAAAATACAAAAAGTATGTTAAGCAAGAATGAAAATTCAAAATTTATATTATTTTTCAAAAACATTTTCAGCATTTCTGTTTTCATTAGCAATTCTTACAGCACTAATTTTACTAATTAAAATACTGCATTGTTTGATAATAAATTTACTGTTTTTATAATTCAATCAACACTATTCCACAATATTATTAGAAATAAAAATTTATTTACCCTAGCAAAATCAAAATGTGGCTCATAATGTCCACCAATACCATAGTTAACAACTTGTAGTTCCTCTGCAGTAGAGACAGTAAGTCCAGTCAAATCTTCGACCCTTCGGGATATTTTATAAATAACCGGATGTTCTTCATTTTTTAACCAAGCACTATAACCAAAACATAATTGTGAATTAATTACATCAATATGTTGGTTTTAATGAATTTTAAATATAATTTAAAATTATTAGAATGCTAAACATGCAATTTCCTTTGCGAAAAAAATGAAAGGCTTGAAATATTTTAAATAAAAAAGTCAATACTTCAAATAAAAAAACTGGTTTTAAAATATTTCATTAATAGTAATCTACATGAAGTATTAGTGTTCTCTTTTTAATAAAAAAAAATTAAATTTTCACATTACTAATTTATTAAAAATAGCAATAGGTAGAGGCATTAGCACTGACCTTTTACTAATTCTGTAACTTGCATATTCCAGCTCTCCAGATTTAGCATTTTGAACAGTGGCTCTTTTCAACTAAAAATTTTCAAAAAATAAAGAAAAGTCTGTTAACAATAGTGATTCTTATTTTTTTATTCAAAGAAAGTTAAATGTATCTAAATAACAAAAGGGGTTAATTAAAATATATATTTAAGTTACATTAATTTATTAAATTCAGTTAAAGGGCAATTTATAGAAAATTTCACAAGTCAATATCATCAATTCAAATTGATATTTCAATCCAAGTTCTAAATGCTGTAAAAAACATTAAAAACCAGAGCTCTTGTTCATTCTATAATTCACAATAAATTTTTTAAAAGACATTTGATCAAAAACACACACATTTCAATGAAATAACAGGGTTTTGTAGAAGATGGAAGAAAATAATACTAACTCTAGGTTGTGCTAAGTACTTGACAACTTCAATTTCTCTGTCACTGACAACATCATGAAAGATAAAGATTTTAGGAGCTTTAAATACTATTTCTCTTTTTACAGGCTGAAGAATGTAATATGGATGGCCATTGGAAAAATAATCACATCCCAGATTTTTTTGTTCTTCAAAATTCTGAAACATAGCATAAAATACATCAGAGACTTATACAGAAAAGGGCAACACAGTAATAAAAAAATAATAAAGATACCAAGAAAGTATTAATATTTCTGTATATCTAAGAATCTGAAGAATAACACTAAAGCCTTTACTTGATCATGTTAAAAACAAATTGAATAATTAATAATTTTTCCATTTGAGCTCATAAAAAAACTTAACAATAAACCTCATGAGAGGAATTCATATAAACAAACAAGAAATGTAATTGCTTGTAAAAGGACTTGACATAAACCTATATCTTTTCATGCATTTACTTTTTGCAATTGAGCTACCCAACAAGTTTTTCTCTAAAGATTTTCTAATTCGAATCATGATTAGATAAAATATGAGCTGGTTGCCAAATTTTTATTCGAAGTGAAATCTAATATGATTTTAAAAATGCAGCAGCTATCAATATTCAGAAGATGGAGGTGAATTGTTGTAAATAGAAAGAATACTTGAACCAATTAATTTAATAATCATAAAAATCGCAAACCAAACTTAACACTTTTATATAACCAAGTGCATATTGCACAGTGTAAAACCTTATAGAAATTAAAATAATTTCAAGAACATTATATCTGAAGAACACATATATAAGAACTTTGTGTTACCTGAGTTCATATTCAGAGCTAAAATCCGCTATTACAGAAATGGCAACTGTATTTAAATATCAAGGTTGTATAAATCACATTAACCTATGATGTTCCGAAAATAATATTTTACAATAATTTCTAAACTTACCAAAACATAATGATTTAAGTTATTCAAAAATTCCAAAACTAAAACATTACACTTACTGTACTGGACTCTGCTCTACAAAGCTGTTCATACTGTTCCCTTTCGGATAATTCTGTATCCATTTTAGATGATTCTGAATAATTGACATCCCCATCTAACTGAACATCTCCATCATCTCCTCGTTTCATATGAGCTGCATTTCTGATGGCATCTTCATAATAAGCTCTGTTTCCTGCTGCTCGAGGATGGTTAGGGACTGAAGAAGAGGATAGATAGAAAAAAAATTTAGCAAAACAAATTATAATTTAAAAACATAGTGCATCAATTATAATGAACTTTGCTTTAAAGAATTTTCACACAGAATTCTTTTTTTAAAATACTGGTTACTTCTGCTAAAAATATAGTTGGAGAAAATAAATGTTTTTCTCACTCTCATTTAATATTTAAACAAAATTCTTTCACAAGAATTTAATTATAAATTGTTAATACTTAATTTTAAAATGATGCAATGCTTTCTGACTTAAATACTTATGAAATATAGCTGAAAAGATTTTGAACAAAATAATAAAACACATATTTATGTAGAATCTATACAAACTACTTTGATAATTTTGGAGAATGCCTATAACTCTTTGTTTTAAAATATATTTTGAACAAATGACACTGCACATATTTCATAAATCAAGAGCAAATTTAACTAATTCCTTTGTATCATCAAATTACCCAGAAAAAATGTCTTAGTACTTCATATTTAACTTCATTTTAAAATTTTACTTTCATAGAAATGTAAAATTACTGACTTTAAGTATTGCTTTTTTCTATGTATAAAAATTATATATATATAAAAAAAAATAGTAATATATATATTTTCCAATTAAAATGTTTCGGTGAACTCTGGTTGAAATACTTATAAGTGGCATAACTGAGAATATTGTGGCGCGCCTGCAAAGTCAGATTTTGGTTCTCAAGCCCACATATGTACTTGCCATCAGTTAGGCTTTGAGCCCCCTAGAATCCTGGTCTCACTGCAATGGGGTGGGGTGTTACGCCACTGCTTATCATGTTACTGTTTAATTTTTATCTTTTATAATTTTTCTATTTTTCTTAAGATTTTATGGGTTTTTTTTATTTTTCACATGGATTAATACTTTTTTTAAATCATATTTAGGCTAAATATTTTAGAAACTTATTTATTCTTCATTAACTAATTTCTCTTCCTTTCAGCACAGTGACATAGTAAAATTTAGGAGAAGGTTGACTGGCTTTAAAACTATGTGCAATTTTAGTTTGAAAAACTAAGTTTGCTGATGTATTTGACCATGCTCTATCTGTTAAAGCTTCTATTTATAGTTAAACATTGAGCTAGATTTATAACACAACTTAGAATTTGATTAATAATTAAATATATACACACACAACTCTTTTTTACATGGTCTTTTTTTACACAGGGGGATTTTGAAATAACACAGTGCACGAATTTAATGAATTTTTTTTTGTACAAACTTTTTGTTCTAGCAGGAATCCCCCAAAAATTTGGAGATTCATGCCCTTTGGATGAGGATGATTTGATTGAGCTTATGACAGTTTATGATAATAAAGAAGTCGAAGGTGAAGTTCAGCTATTAACAGCCAATTTAATTCATGAGGGCTTGAAATTTACTACATGTATGGAACAACATTTTCTTATACATGATTCCTAATATACAGTGGGCATTAAAATTTCAATGCAATCTTAAGTTTGGTGTAGTAGGATATTAAGAATTATATATAAGCAACTTGAGAAACCAAAAAAGAAAACTGCCACTAATAACAAAACTTTGTAACAAACAAAAACAAAAACTGAGATTATTAATAATGAAGGAAATTCTTCATTTCAATCAAAACCGATAGCTGTGCTGGAAATATCTAACACATCTACCGATGATACTATTTTTTGATTCAGTTCATAATAAATATGCACGCTTTTTATCAAGTAGGGATGAATAGTTGCTAGTAAATTAATTCCTTATCTCAATTTGAATTTTTATATGTTGTGCGTACTTATAAGACTGAATTTTCACTGTACATTGATTTTAATTTATTTTGATAATAAAAATGAATTGTTTTTGTTTTATAAATACGTAACACGGATTTTATTACTACTTTTTTTTGCATGGTTTTTTGGGAAAATAATTAGACATTTTTCATCTTACATGATTTTTTTTTGCACGGTTTTTTAAAGAACATATCTACCACATAAAAAGAGTTGGGTGTATATATATATTCATAAATAAACTAAATCATAAGAAAAAATATTAATTTTTAATGTTAAAGTAATTTAAAGAGAAATAATTATTTGAAATAACTCACCAAGTTCTAACAAATCATTTGTCAATTTTAATGCATGTCGAGTATTTCCTTGCTGCAAAACACAACACAAAATAAGAAAGTAATACTTAATTTAGAGGAATAAATACAGCTAAACCTTTCTACCCATATGAGTCAATTCAATTGATTTAGAAATCAATTGAATTATATCTTGGATATCTTCCACAGAGTTTAATTCTCAATTATTCAAATGTTATATATGCCTCAAAAATATACATTCCTTTAAATATCAGTCATAGATACTTAGCTAAATCACTCAGGAAAAAAAAAGGGATATTCCACTTGTCTGGGTCAAATACAGCCATATTATTAACACATACACACATGTGCATAGAAATACACATAAAACCAATTAAGCTTCATAATAAACTTCCATTTAATGAATGGTCAACAAATGGTATTAAGATACTGAAATGCAGAATCAGTTACATCATCAAGTGGTGTCTGCCAGCTGTTGCTTTTCTCCAACTGGTCAGTTACATGTGATGAGTATTATGTGCAATATATTACCAATTACTGCTGCTGAATAATGTTATCTTGATCATGTGATGAGAAAAAAATGTTGATTTATTATTGTTGAATTATTCAGAATACCGAGAAATATTAATAAAACTTACCATGTATGTAGAAAATGCTAAATACTCTAATATGTCAGCTTTATCCACAGTTTTGTTTGTTTCTTCATCTACCCTGTCAAGTGCTTCTTGCATCCACAATATTGTATGGTAATGGTCTCCATTATTATATGATTGTCTTCCAAGTTCAAAGCAGTCATGAGCTAAAGTATAATAAGTTCAGAACATAAATATACCTCCATTTACAATTGAACAAAATTAAAATTTAGAGAGTGTACATATTTTAAAATTAATATTTATTCTTTTATAGTAATAAAAGATAATATTTCAGTATGAATCTTTAATTACAAAAACCTTCCTTGCTACTAAATTTGTTTTGAAATATATATTTTAAATTAGTAATACTATTTTAAAAATGACAAAGGCTTACATTCATATATTGAACTAATTTTTAGGCAAAATATAATTTACTAATTGAACTTAAATTTAAGAAAAGCAAATAAAAATTATAAATTACATATGTGAGCACTTTAATATCAAATGACAACACTGAAAACAAATACAGTAATTTTGACATTATATTTATAAAATAAACATCTTACATTATAAAAATGTAGATTTCTTAATTTAATAACATTGAAATGATCCAAAAGATGATTGAGAATTTATAATTTTTAATATTCAAAATTAAATATTCTTTATTATAAACTAAGCAATCACAAAAAAATATTAATAAGAATTTTGATACATATATATTATACCATTTACCAATTTTGTCAAATAAAAAGATGTCAAATGATGCAATATGCTGCAAATGGTAGAAAACTGTCATAATGCATGTTCAAACACAATAAATATGATGAGATAGTTTGGTGACATTTTTTGAATTGGCGAAGCATTTTGATTTGGTGAAACTGATTGACATTATAATACGTAAGTACCAAATTTTTAATGAGTAGGCTACTCGTATTTTCAACACTCCTATGATTCTAAGTAAAGAAAAGGATTACTTATAGAAGAATATAATTAATCAGGGGACTTTAATTACTTGCACTATCACAGGCTAATTGTGTTTTATGAAAATACAAATTGAGGAAAAACTACATATATCAACTACAATTAACCAAATGTATGCCTATTTATCATACGATTAAGAGGTCTTTTGGTCTAAATCGGATAAGATGAAAACATTTATTTCTGAGTATGCACATATCACTTTTTTATATAAAATAACAGTCATATATTTTTAAAACTAAAATAGCAATGCTTTAAATATCAGCATGTTTTTTTAAACCCTAATTTGTATTCATTGTCACAAATATATATATATATATATAATAAAACTTATAGTTGCACAATTTGTCATGGCAGACTTATTTCTTTAATGATGATAATTATTTTAGACGGTTCATATTTCACATTTGATTGGCATTGACAAAAAGACAGGGTGTGACCTGTGGTGAGGATTATACTGTACATTAGATGCATTTTTTTTATTTTGGGTGATGTTACATACTGATGGGATTGACGAGGCAGTCCTGTAAGTTAGTAAGCCAGTTTATTGCATTTAACATGTAGAGACACACAAACATATATTGAAAACATCACAAAGAAAACACACACACGACAACTGCAGCTGGCTACATGTTGAAGGCAGACACTGGGAATTATTACATATATATGAAAAATTTACTATGTGATATGAAATAAAAGGTCACAACAGTTAAAATTCTACACATATATTTTCACATAAAAGAACTTACCCTAAATTCCTAAAAGTACACCTATTTAATAAAAAATATAAACCTTAAATTTAGGAGTCTTATAACTAATACCAATAACAGGTATATTTTTGAAAATACCATATATATATATTACACAACCTTGTAAAAATACATTCCTAACCCAATTCAAACTGAATTTTTTATATTTAAAAGGCTTGAAACAATATTTGGGAATGTAATGTTATTAAATAAATCATAAATTAAAAAGAAAACTTACCAATGATAAACAATACATTCTAGAAGAAAAGTATCTAATAAGTAATATGATAAACTTTCAAGTAAAACATGTAAAAAGGCATATTTTCGTGGGCAATAACAAAATTTAAATTAAGCTTAAAATAGGAAACAGAAACCTATTATCACAGGGCAATATATAGTTGGGCTTTTAAGCAGTAATGTACACAAAGGTTGAGGTTTGAGGGTTTAAACCCATACATCAACAGATTTTGAATTTTTACCATAGAGATTACCCCTTGGTGCTTTCCTCTAGATGTTTTTTATATTGTAATTTCCTGCCAACAAGAGAAGTTTATGTATGTTATTGCTTTTATGGTAATTGATACACATTACAGGTCAGTCAAATATTTTCAGTGCTTATTTCTAAATTTTATAATTACATTTAAGAGAATTTTGACACAATCCCCCCCAATGGGTTGCATATTGGCAACTTAGCCTTTGCAAGTCCCCAAATGTAAGAGCCATTTCATGGTCGCAACACCTAGTGACAGCTCTTGCTACCAAATTTGGATGCTTGAATTAATTTTAATTCAAGCTCTTGTTGGATGCTGAATATTGCCACGATTTTATTTTGCCAAGAACACTAGAGCCAAATTGATAACACATAATTATATGAGATGCATGCATACGATTTTCCCATCCAGAAAATCTATCAATAAGCATGATACAAATTAAGTGAAATTAAAATGTGCTAACCTGTTAGTTCATGAGATGGTTTAGTTCCAGATATCTGCCCACGAGCTAAAGTGGAAGTATCTAATTTATAAGTATCTTGCAATCTAAGTAATGCTTCAGCAGCTCCAGTGAGATCTTCATCTTCAGGAAATTTCAGATCATCCCTTGTCTGAGTAATATTTTGAATCATAGCTGCAAAAAAATACAAAACATGAAATTAAATACATTTTCAAACCATATTTATCGAAATGAAAATTGCAAGTTAAAATGTTAAGAGGGTGAGTTAGCCAAATTACTATAATTTTAAACACTCACTTTGAGATTTTAGTTTTGAATATTTTTCTATACATAATGTGATATTTTTTCTAACTCAATATATTTTGGGGTCAAGTAGGGGGAGAAAAAGCATACATTTTGAATTTTTTAAATGGACAAAAGTTTCTCAATGTAATTGTTTCTCAAAGCCATATTAATATTAGCAAGTTGTGGAAGTTAGTTTCAGTGAGTTTCATCTTCAACATCTGGTTGTGACTCACAATTATCAGGTTTGTCATCCTCATGTTGCTTCTAAATGTGACAATATATATATGAATGCATGTAATCAACCAATCTTTGTCAACTAATATCTATTTTAAAAATGGCAATTTCTTTCTTAAATTAAACTAAACTCAGTGATGCAATAGCCCATAAGGGTCTAGACCTACTGTACCCATCTCAGTTTTCTTGACCTTGGGCTCTAAGTTGCATGAGCAGATGTTCGGGTCAGGTGGCCAGTCAGACAAAAAACCTCCATTGTTTAGTTCCCAACCAAGCCTGGTACTCATTTAACAACCCACTGAAGGGATGAAAGGCCGAATTGACCTTGCCCAGCCTGTGGTTTGAGTCCCGGATCTGTGGCATGGAAGTGTGATTCACTACTACTCAGCTACTGGGCTTCAATTTCTTTCTTAACATTACAAAAAGAAATGAAAGCAATGTTTCCTATAATAAAAACTGATTAAACAATTAAGGTTTTTTTTTTCTGTGAGTGAAAAAATTATTTATTTTAAGTATAACATTCTCATTATCAACAAAATCTGCTTCTATCCAGAGAAAATGATTTGAAATCCTTTTAAAATTAGTATTTTTCATTCATCTTCTATGACTGACTGATATTTTCATTGCATTATGATAAGAATTAAAAGATTTCTTAGATTCCATAGTAAATGCACTTATGGCAAAATATAATTATTATGATTAATTTACAATTTAATATCGTTAATTCAATTCATTACTACCCCCATCCCCCAATTTCACCTTCTACACTGTCTAAAAAAATAAAACAGAAAATTGGTAATTGCTTGTTTTTTGAGATAGAGTATAGAAAATTTAAAGTTTTGTACCTAGTCATGTCGTAAGTTCTGCTACAAAAATTTGAGATTATCTGCTATGACTTAAATGCAGCAGATGATTTTGAATTTTGTTGTTAGAGAACATCTGTAATACATTTCAGATAATTATTGTTACAAATGTTGTTCTAAATCAATCAGAGTTTTGAGACTGAACATAAGCAGATATTTCTCAGCAATCAAGAAAAAACCATTCGAGATTTTTTTAAAGCTCTTAAACATTTAGACATCAAAAGGATAGTTATTTATTGAACAATTAAGAGATTTTCTGAGACCAACACCATTCCAGACTAGTATATGCAGTCGTTCATGCTTGGTGAGGGCACCAGTTCCTTTCAAAGCAGTCAAGGTGAGAATCCATCAAAATCTTTGTTGATAAAAGATCCTAACAAAACAGAGGATCATGTAAAAAAACCATAGACAAAGAAGTTATTGAAAAATAACTAGCCATTTTCTTACAAAGAAATTAAAATGCTAGATGCACCTTAAAGCAAAAGCCCCGTTGTGGCAACATGCTCCTAATGGCCATAGATGAATTATGTTTACCGAGAAGAAAATTTTTGAAAGTGAAGAATCTTTCAACCACCAGAATTACCATGAACATGCAAAGAATGCCCAAAAAGCTAAAGAGGGAAAAAAATGCTTGCAGAGAGCTCATTATCCGACTTCCATAATGGTTTGGTGGAATCTAGCTAAGAAAGTGTCTCAGAGATCCATTTATGCTGCCAGAAAGGAATGAAAACTACAGCAAAAGTTAATCAAAACACTATCATAAACAATAGTGTAGCCCCAGAACTAAAACCTGTCCAATGAAAGACTTTTCAACAGGTTTCTACTCCTGTTCACAAGCAAAGATGATCCAGCGTGGTTGAAAGAGAATGTGCCAGACTTCACAAAACACAATTTGCCTTCAGCAGAGCAGATTTAACCCTATTCAACTCTAAATTGTGATCAGTGTTGGAGGCAAAGGTGTGCTAAACAGGGCATCCCAATGAAAGCAGTATTAAATGTTCTATAAGGAAAGCAGAGATGGTAATTCCCATGAAGATAGTGTGTCCCTCGATAGATGAGTGGTCCAAAAGACTCTAAGCTCAGAAGTAAGGAGAATTGAATAAATGGAGCAATATGTTAAATTTCAAGATAAAGTTAAACTTTAAATTTAGTTTTAAATTTGAATATAAAGTTTTTAATTTTAACTCCTTTAAAATTGTATCAGAACTTATGGCACAACTAGATACACACTTTCCACAGAAAAATATTCCGATAAAAGATTTCCATAGCTTAAGATTGTGTTCAACATAATCTTAAACTATGGAAATCTTTTATTGGATTTGAACCTTTGTTTTAATATTAAGAAACAATCATAATAGTTACTTTACCTTGTCCAGCACTCTTCAACATCAATGATTCAGCTACCTTCCAATCTGTACTCAAACGTTTCACAAGCAAAAATGCATTAATAGGATTTTCTAGGAATGATTGGGAATCCTTAGATGCAACTTGATGCAGTCTACCATATTCATCTTTTAGCCTTAAAAAGAAAAAAAATAAGTTCACATTTCAAAATTTCAATTCTTCTATAGTAGTGGTATACATGAAAGGCCAAGAGGAATAAATATCCTAAGGACAAATCCAGGCATTTAATTTATGAAATGAATTATAATTATGAGTTTTATTTATGAACTGTTTCCAGCCAAGATGTACAGCAACTAAAAAGTCCAAGAACCACCACCATTCTATAGTAAATTTTAAAAATAATTTCAAATATGCAAAAAAAAAATTTTTATTATTCTAAAAAAGACCTTAACATTCTAAAAATGTCTACGATTCAGTCCAGAAAAAATTCGAAAAATTTCACAATATTCAGAAATTCTGAGTCGTTTTCATAACCCAGACATAATTTGTTACTTTCTTAGAATAAATTTTGGTCCCTTTACAAATTTTTGCACGGCTTATTTCGAGGTTTAATATTCAATTCTTTTTATCATAACTTATATTTAAGTAAATACAATGAATTAAATTTTAAAGTAATTTTAAATGTCACTTTTAAACTATTTTTAAATCCGTTTATCAAAAGAGTTGACCAGAAACATTTTAAATAATCAAAAGAGGAGAAAAGTGAGTCGTTCCGATACGATACGATCCGCTACGGTATCTCCGTAACTGGAGGATGTATTACATCTATAGGCTTAAAATTTAGCAGGCATGTTTTTTTTATTGAGTAGAGAGAAATCAGCTATCAATAAGGTTTTGCGGAAATCGACTTCCAGTAGGAGGTGGGGGGACGTAATAAGTAAAAAGATTTCCCATTTTAGCACTAAAATACCTACAGACTTGAAATTTATTTAGAATATTTATTTGTTAAATAGAAATCTGTTGAGAACGTGTTTTCCGAAAATCGACTTCCAAAGAGGTGTCGCGGAAAGAGGTTTACGGGGGCGTTACAAACAGAAACAAAATATATTATTTTTTAATTAGACTCTTACAAACTTGAAATCTGGTAAACATGTTTTTTCTGTTGAGAGCAGATCCACTAAGAAAGGATTTTGACGAAATCAACACCTAACAAGCGTTTTAAACATTAAAAAAAAATCCGCTTTTGAATTGTTAGACCTACAGATTTTAAATTTGGCAATTATGTTTCTTTTGTTGATTAGAGATCCCCAAAGGACGAGTTTTGAGATAACTCCCAAGGGGGTTTTCAGAAGAGTCAGATGAAAAAAAAAATATGCCGCTTCAGAACAATTAGACTTATACACTTGAAATTTGGTCAGCATGTTTCTTTTGTTAAATAAGGATCGGCAAAAGTAGGGGTATAAAAATCTACGAGAATGATCTATTGGGGCATAAGATCCCCAAATCTTCTGGGTTAGAAATTCATTCATTTTAAAAGACAAGGCCTACAAAAATATTTTTCCATACAATCGAAAGCTTAATGCTACAACACAGGTCACAATGATTTAAAAAGTTATGTTAAATACGATCGGCAATAGTTTAAAAATATCAAGCAAGTGGGGGTTAGCATATGGAGAATAAAGGATATTTTTTACCAATAAGAAATTAAATTCATTTTTTAAAAGAAAGCCTTATTAAATTTATTTTCCATACTCGAAAGCTTAACTGATCTTCTACATAAGGTTAAATATTTAAACTTCAATATGTAAAAGTATAGTTTTACAATTGAAATACTCAGCGAAGGGGGGAAACTGTGTATTCAAGGTTTGCTTATTAAACCCAATAACAAAATAAACATTTAGAATAATTTGCAATTATATTTTATAGTTAAATATAGTCCTGACTGATAAGAGCAAAATATGTAACTTCTCAATATGTGAAAGAGAAACTTTTATGTCCTTCCAAATAGCGAAGGATGTTATTCTCATGGATTTTTTATCCCGGCAAAGTTAAGAGATTGGTTTAACTTTCAGCTTAAAATAATTATTCCATTTGAGAATGCATAGTTAAATGTTTATGTCAACTGAAAATATAGTGTTCGAAAGGAAAAATTTCGAAGAGTTGGCAAATCTGTAGCGTTGTTTTCATCGTCACATTTTGGCAGTTTTTGATTCCACAGTGAAATAATTTCACAAATCCAACATTTTTGTATCATAATGAGAGTTACCTCCAAAAAGTAAGTGATGTCTCCTACAATTAATGTGTAGCTGGACCTCGATTTTACGGTATGTGTGTGTAGGGGAGGAGCACATAGATTTTGCAAACAAAATTAGTTCCCTCTCATCTGCATTAGGCACCGTTTACTACCTTTCACTTTGGAATTTTATTTACAGCAACGCCATTAAAATATATTACAAATTTGGATGGGGAAAGCAGCCGGCGACTCCAATTATTTGGATATAATAACGGATTTATTAATTGTATTTTTCGTCAAGGGCGAAAAAATATCTCCAATCTTTAACCCTGTAGTCACATCTTCTATGGGCATGTAATCTTATTTTTTTATATTCAAGCAGGGAAGCGAACTTTTTGCCTGTATAACTATTTTCCCAAAAAGGGGAGTATTGCTGCAGGGAAAATAACATACATGGCATGTTTCAACACTTTGCCTTCGCCTGTCCTTGTGTTATTCTTCTTTCCTCTTTCAATTAAATATCACTTTTTAAAGAGTTCGTACACATATCATTTATTCATAGTATGATAACATTACTGATGATTGTATTAATTAAAACAGTAATATTTTCAAAACGTAATAATATAGTACTTTAACAAAAATTGTTTCTAATATATCATTTAGAAATGGATTTATTCATATTTTATTATATCAAAATAGAGAAATTTTTAATAAAAAACACGTTATTATTTCAAATGATCGTAATTCTGAAAATGTGAATTTTTAAAAAATTCTAGTTCAACCCCGGCATTGAAGTCCTAGACATATATACAGGCAAAATATTATTATCGAAGCATTTTTCATAAAAGGAGAACGTTTTTTGAAAATATGTGATTCATACTGTAATAAATAATTCATTCTACAATAATATTCGTAAAACAATTTTATGGGTATATTCTAATTCAACTGACACTAAAAGAAAAAATTATTCATCTATACGCTTTTTCAAAAATCACGGCCGAATGTAGTCACCTTACTTGTCACGTGATTCTATTTGCATTTATTTTATCTGTGAATTTATTTTGTTTGCGTTTATTTTATCTGTCTACTTCAATCGAGGCATTCAAATATCTAGCAACAGTCATTTCTGCCTTCTTTAGCTACTCATTCAAATATCTGGCAAAAGTTTTATTCTGTACTTACTAGATAGTATGTTATTCGAATCTCGAAATGAAGATAAATTCAATTCTCGGAACTTTAATATCTTGAATACTTCTCTATTCGATGCTATTCTTTTTATGATCCAATTGTAATAACCGAGTATGTTTCAGTGTGTTGTATTTGCTCAGTAGTATGTTATGCAGTTTAAAAAAAAATCGCTTAAAATGTTGATCTTTGTGCTCGAAATCTTTTGTTTGCTAGTCCTCTCACAAATTCGTCATATTAAAATTATATCTCGATTTCATGCAGACTTTTAATTTGGTTATGGTTAATATTTTCCAACAGTAAGCTATGTGCAATTTTAAAATTTAATTCATAAACCTAAGATTTGTAACCCTCCTTCTCCCAAGCAAAAGAAAAGAAAGGCTTTCATACAAATAATTATATCCAGAAAATCCTGACACACCAGCACAGCGATTATTGAAAAACATACAGGAGTCTTTTTCACAAATCCGATATAGCACATGTAAACACTACATCGATTTTTTCCCCTAAAATTTTTTTATTCATTGTTCAGCTTAAGAACTCAACATTTTAGAGACAAAAGCGAGGTGAAATATAAGCACTATTAATCACGAATGGCGAAGGACTCATATACATAATGACGAGGTTAGTTTTACATGCTCAGACATGTCTAAGGTCATTGTTCTAGGACGGTCATTAGGCTCTCGTTACGATCATAGGAAGTCAGTTAATTTATAGACGGCATCGTGTATATCAGTATAAGCATTCGTTTATTATTTATGCAGAATCATAAATCAACAAAAAATCATGCAATTTCAGTAATGTTCTATAAAGATATTTATTAGGCAGAATTGTTTATTATGTAAAAAAACGAAAAATGGATATCTTTTCTAGTAAATTGGTGAAATATAACTGATTATTCTCTATATCAAACATATCATTAGTCTATTTTTATTGCTGTTTCATAAACGATTATAAAGAAGCTTCGATTATGTATGCTTGATGATTAATGACAAAAATGGTTTTTTCCCCTTAAGTATGAAGTTTCTAAAAAGGTTTTTGAAAATTTAATACCCGATGAAAAGAATTAAAAATTTAATTTAAAGCTGAATAAATTGAAGTGCCATTTCCAAAGGGCTGTAAAAAAAGAACCACTGGTCAGAATGGCTTCAAATTTGAACTGAATTTACAAGGGGAAACGGTATGGCATAAGTAAACAGTTCCTAAGTGTGTCAGTAGATAGTGCTGTAAGTGGAATAAAAATCGGATTAGGTTACAACAGGGTTCGGCAACATTTGGCACGTTACAACACTGCTCTACAAATTTCAATTTTTGAGTGGATGGAAGTTGATAAATTTGTATTGGACCTTGTTTGACAAACATTTTCAGAATTATGGACATTTACGAAACTAAGAAAATAATCTGAAAGATCTCAATAGATAAATCTACAGCTATTTAGTAAATTATTGGAATGTCATTGCTGAGAAATTTCATTGTTTGAAGAGAGAAGATTTCATATACTCTGCTTTCGTGTTTGCTTCTACATATCTAAAGTGAACAAATCTTTTATCATGTGAAAAATATTTCGAGTCCACAAGCAAGTAGTTAGCAGCTGAATGTGTTCAGAATCGTGTCAAATTGAAAATCCAAACTATACCAATGATTTTGCGATATGAAGTAGAACAGTGTAAGCACTAGGTTTTCATTAAAAAAAAAATTAATGTTTTTATTTAACTATAATGAAGTGGAATACTTATATTCTATGCTGTCTATTTCTTATTTTAATAAATGTTTAAAAATATATAATATATGTACAATTTTGATTTTTTTAAAATTTTTGTTGAAGAAATAGCTATATTCTATGCTGTTTATTTTTATGCAAGAAATCTTTGAAAATTATGCAAAATTAATATGTAAAAAAACAAATTTATATTATTGACCTCTATTCCCTTACTCTGCACGCAATGTCGTGGAAATCGAATTGTTTCATATATTTCCTAGTGGCACGCTAAATCATATTAGTAGATTGGTTTGTTTGATTAGTGATTGGTAGTAGTTTTTGGTATGATTGGTTAATCATATTAGTAGGTGGGTTGCCGACTGCTGGGCTACAAGTTGCATTTTGTATCGAATTACGACGGCTTTGCCATAAGTTGCACATTAAACCAGCTGTACTGTTCAATGTGCATGATTGTTTGGTTTTCGAAGGAAAAATGACTTCCAATTCATTCAGCAGTAGTTGTACTGTTATGAAAAGCCCATCCACCACAGAAAGGTCGTCCCACATAGGATGAGGAAAATCGGTTGATTGTCCTTGGGCTAAAAACCGCAAAAACTCCAATGAATTTAAGAAGTAGGACTCAAAGCAGGGTGTAGTTACCACTATCAGCCGTATCAATGATACAGAGGCCCCTACATGCGTAACTACAGTCCCACTAACGTGGCTCCCATATCTAAACAAGGAATCCGAATGAATTTTGATACAGGGCCCCACCAGAGGTAGCTAAGTCAGTGACTCAAAGATTCCCGGACTGAGTCTATAACTTAAAAAAATATTACCAATTAATCTGCTGAGACCAGTGGGGTAACGGAGAATATTAGGGCCCCTGCAAACTCCGGTTTTGTGTTCCAAGCCCAAATACGTACTTTACATCAATCAAAAGCTTGCGTTCGCGATAATGTATCACATCCTTACACATGCTTCAACATTTTGTAAGTCTCTGTAGCACGTTTACCCGAACGAACACGAAATTTGATATTCATTCTCTGCTCAATAAAAGTATTTCTTTCAATCGCCGGCTACCAAATGCATCCACCTACAAAATACGACGCCGTGGCGAGCCACCCACCACGTGATGTAGGTGATGAGTTTGGTGTTTTTGGCGCAAGAGCCAGTTTTGGCTATACTGCGCCAAACATTCATAGGTCTGTGGTCAGGACGGGAAAAGAAGAAATTGGATGACAAGATGGAGGGTCGAAAATAGAGAAGGATCACTGGGGTACCCCGGGGTCTCGTGACACCCGTGTTTACCAAAGATAGTAAACCCCTTGGGAAAAGGAAAAGATCACTAGGGTACCTCGGGATTGTGACACTCGTACCCACCTAAAGAAGGTGAGCCCCTGAGGGGCACGTGATGTAGGACAAATATTTTTTAGAAAAGGGGAAGAACGCAGCAACACAGAAATGTTATAGAAGTCGCTCTACTACAAAAATTTCCCACGTTATAGGCTCAGCCCGGGAACTTTTGAATCCTACCTCGTATCTTAAACCATACCGTTTCTTCCTTCTTCCAAGTATTTATATATATCACTTTATAAACTGAAAAATATTTTTAAGTACGTATTTGTATATCACTCTGTATATAAATATATGATAACTAATCAGTAAGTAAGTTTCTTCCATCATCAACGCATTGCAGGCATTACACTGTGTGTGCACGTTAAGTAGATTCTTAGCGTGTCTATCGTTCGGGCTAGTAACACTTCCCAATACCTTGAAGTAATATTGTTGTAGAGGTCGAGTAAACGAGTGTTTATTATATAACATCGCACATAAAGGAAAAGCGAGGGTTATTGGCGAGAGGGGCCTGGTAATTTTGAGATAAGATCAAGTGACGAGAATGACACTCGAACCGGCACCCCACTCTCCAAACTACTACACAATGTAAAAGAGAGGGTGAGTGAATATTAACGTCGCACTGTTCAGCTACACGAGGGCTTCTGGCAACGGACCACGTAATTTTGAACCATGGTCAAGTGACGTGGACGACAACTGAGCTGGCACATCCTTTCCTAACTACCACACCAACAGGAGGACGTTTCAGCTCTCGACAGATTTAATGTGCATCGCTGCCCTACACGGCGGGTCTTTAGTGGTACTGGGCTCGAACTCATGACATGCCTGCCATGATCCTATACCTTGACCACTGTGCTACCACGGCCCTGGAATCCAAAAATTCATCTCGCGATTTGAAAAAGATTACAAGTCCGGTGGTTCTTAAGTTGAAAAGTAACTGAAAAATTACATTTCAGTCAAAATAAACTTTCCAAATATGTTTTATTTCTGTTTATGACCATAGGAAACTTTTTTCTGAATTCCCTGCATGTGTATACATATACTAGCAGTTCTCCCACTTCGCAGGGTATTTCATACGTAAAGCTTTTATATATAAATTACTGATATTTTAAGTCCTAGCATTAGGCATTTGAATGCAATGAAAACATTTTTATAACCCTCACCTCTTGATTTAAGAACAGGACTAGAATTTCTAAAACTAAAATAGAATATCTTATACGCTCCCGTAACCCTATCCCCCAAAGTGGATTCCGCAAGCATATTTAGTTGATCTATACTCAACAAAATTAATACGCTTGCCCTCTTTGAAGTAATAGTTGAAAAACGGAATTTTTTTTTATATAAATATGCCCCGGAACCAAACTTAAGGAGTCGATTTCAGTAAGATTGGCTCTTAGTTGATTTCAACTCAAGAAAAGAAACATGCACAAAAATTTCAATACTGTAGTCTACATCAAAAACAGGAATTTTTTTTATCTGCACCCCTATAATTACTTTAATTTATTCATTTATACATAAAGTTTACTAATACTAAAAAGTTTAGCACTTTACAATTCAGTATAGTATATTTAAAATGGCTTGTATTTTTTCATTATCGTATTATGTACCATATTAATAGTCTGAGTTTAAAATGTATGTGTACACAAAGATTTAAGCATGGTGGTCTATTAAATGTGGAATTCCCCTTTCTGTTCAATTATTACATTGTCACTCAAAACGAGAATTTAAAATTTCAGATCCTCAAGAAAAATTCAGCAAATAATCATAATAATGAATTTAATAGTAAAAGAAAATAATGCACGTTTTTTAAAATTTTGATTATAATTTATTTCATTTAACAGATTATAAATTTATAGCTTTTCTTGAAAATTTAGAGTTGAAAATTAGATTAAATTTTAATTAAACTGATATTTTATAAACATTTTTGCATTTATGTTAAATCAATCTTTAAAACTACAATCAATCTCTTGAAAAATAACAGTCATGTGTACTGTTTCAAAGATAATTGAATATATAAGTTATATTTTGAAACAATTCTTCAACTGGGTAAGCGTGTAGATATTAATGTACAACAAATTTTTAGTCTTCTATTACAGAAAAATTATAGGTAAAAATAATTATATTTTAAAATATCTTATTTATACATAATATTTCTGCATTTTTCTTTGCATTCTTATTTAAATTTTGATGTAATAGTGATTACTGCCACACACACACAGTTGATGATTACCTCAATTTCAATACCAATTTGAATCTATATTTGCGATTTATGATGATATTAAATCTGCACAATAAACACAAGAAAAAAGTTGTAAATATCAAATAAAGTAATCAGTTCAAGTAATACATGTCTCAAGACTTCTATATTATGCCTTGCAAGATAAATTAAAACTTGATTAGTTTCAGCCTTTAGCAGTTCATTTTCTTTTGGAATCTAGTAACAATTCATAAGTGCAGGACTACATATTTTACAAGGAATCAATAACTCTCAGAATATTAACCTACAAGTTAAAAACCTTAAACAAATTAAATTATAACCCAGTATTAATAACTAAAACTATAGCTATATTTTTAATGCGACCACACAAAACAAAGATAAACATCTTCAGAAAATATAACAAATCTATCTTTCAAAGAATATTGATTTCATTTCTGTGTGTGTGTTGATAATACATAATAACCTATAAATGGTGATGCTCCAAAACGAATTATAAAGGTAATTAAATTATATCATGAAATACATCAAAACAAAACTCAGAGATAGCAAGTTTTGATCTAAGTAAAGATACAACAAAATAGCTTACAACAAAAGGTGTTTTAACAAGATTATCTGTTCTTCAGAATTTAAAATGTTCATTATTTTTAATTTGATAACATAAAACAAAGCCCATTAAAAATTGAATAAAAAGCATGTTTTTTAAAAAAAATTCATATGCAACACAATAAATATAATAACTTGAACTGTTTAAAAACTGAAATTTATATATATACATACAATTTGCTTTTTCATTTTTGGGACATCTTTTAATTATAACTAAAATTTTTTAAATTTGTTTGGTTTTTATGTATGGTTCTTTCCTGTTGTAATTTATACACATTATCAAGTTCTCTTCAAATTAATACTTAAGTTAGCCTTGATATTAATATCTACAACAACCATAATTGGGTGTGTCTCGATAATACTCCCAAACTAAAATCCTTAATAACAAAATGGCATTTGAACACTATTTGTACATTCAAATTCACTGTCATTCAACATAATTTCTATAACATTTAATATATAAAAACAACAATGGCCGCGAACAACATACAATTTACTTAGTATCATTAACAATCTTGAGGATATGATCTAAATAAATTATTCATTAATCCAGAGAAATTAAAAAGTTCCTTTAATTTTTTAAAAATTTAAAAAATAAACCACAAATAACTATTTTAATTTCTGATTCAATTCACGTAAATTGTACTTCATATTAAAAAATTTAGATTTTATTAATTATTAATGTTAGTCAAATTTGTGAATATTTCAGTAACATATTTAATAAATTCCATCCAAACATTTTTTTATTGAATTTTAGGACTTGTATGTATTTTTGAATTTTTTTACATATAAGAAACATTTCAACCGCTATGCATTCATCCTTCAGAAAAAAATATTTATTGTATTTATTCAAATTTTTGCCATCGTTTCTAATGCAAAATGATGTATATTGATATCCAATATTTCTGAAATTTAAAAAAAATTAAATAAGAACTAATAAGTGAATTTCACCATTGTTAAAAACTTTTGAATTCTTACATGAACCTCTCTCATCCAATGCATTCTTTCACCTTTGATTCTAAGCCGCACCCAATTTTCAGTAGGATTAATATAAGAAAAAAGTACAACTTAGATTCAAATAAATACAGTATAATTTTTATAGTCAACTTTTATTAAACAATGTGCTTTTTGCAATCAATTTCCAAACTGTACAGTTGAATAAATGAAAAAGAGTTTCAAACAGTAATATATTTATGTATCATAAATAATAATAGTACTTGCATATTATTGCAACAATAGCCAACATTCAAGATAACTTGCCAGGTAGGCAACCCTAATTCTGTATTGTCATATGCACTGAATTGGCAATTATGTGCTTCATTTCATATAATGTTGTCAATAGATTGCAATAATACATAAGTACCATAATAATTTATAACTACAAATACATTAGAAGATATTTCTGAATGAGAATTGGAAATTCAGTCTTTTCACTAAGAAATTGAAATGAATTTTTTATACACATCAAAATTTAAGCAAGAATTATCTAAGAATTAGTCACAGTTCATCAATAATATCCTGGGTTTCTTAAAATTCAGAATTATGCAGATAAGTTTGGTAAGAATATAATACATGCCTGAAATGAAATCATAGAGGGAAAAATACTAAAATTGTAATAATTTGTTGAAGAAAAAATATTGATGAGCAACTTACTTTCTAATTTCTTGCAATCTCTTTTCTTCCATTTCAATATACTTCTCAATAGTTTTGATTACTTCTCCTTCGGTATAAAGTAGTTTCTCTAAATCGACAATTGCTGTAAAAACTTCCGAAGTAGTCGAATGACAGAGAAGGCACAAAGTTAAATTCAGAAGAGTGAATTTCACAAAGAATAACATGATGAATGATGTCTGAAAGGAAAAGATATTATATATTAATTTTAAAACTTACATAAGGGATGATTATGATATTAATATCTAAACTTGGCACTACAAACAACAATACAAATGTACGTTAAGTAAATTAACAGTAACGATTTTAGACGCCGGATTTCGCTTATGTATGCATACTTAACGAGCAGAAACCAAACAATTTAAGTAAATAAATATTTTACACAAAAAGTTACTTACATTTGATTATAGTAAAAACATACGACAAAAATATTCAGAGGATGAGGGAAAATCTAACACGTGTCATCATCCTATTTAGTTAACTATACCAAAAAAATTTTCATCGCGTCTCTGTCTGCAAGAAATAAAACAAAAACTCATGTTGTCAGATTCATCAATGAAATGAAAACCATCTGTGGAAGTTGCGGATGACAGTGATGACCTCACTGGAATCATATTTTTTCATAAACTTATTTAAGCAGAAAAAATATTATTAAAAGTTTTTAAAATCATATTTTCACAAAAGATAATATCCCGAATGCATAGGTGGGTATTTGTTGAATGAAATTTATAATTACCAGGGAATGTTTATTTTACTAACTGATTCCATGAATATAAATTTTGTCGATGTTTTTTATGCTTCAGTTAAACTTTACAAAACAAAATGATGCTATATTGACATTGAAGTTAGTAAAATAATTTTCTCTAGGAAAAAAGTAAACAGTGTGTGAGAACTGAAATGAGAGCCGCTTTGTATTTTGCGCGGTTTCAGTTTAAATACTATCTCCAAGTTGTGATCTTTGTTGGTCCGTATCTGATTACACCCAATCAATCAATCAACCACCTTCCAAAATGTTTATTTACATTGTTTGAGCTGTATTTTCATCCGTTGAATTCCGGTTATAATTAATGGCTCAGTGTAACATCAATGGAGTTCAAGTGCTTTTTCCTTTTCAGCCATATCCTGTTCAAGAAGAGTATATGAAAAAAGTCATTGAATGTTTAAAAAAGGTTTGTCATTTCTATACTTACGTTTTTATTTATTTTATATCTATATATAGTCAGTCACAAAAGTCTGCATTCACCCATGAACATTACACAATTAAGGAATGAAACAAAATGTTATGTAACAGAAGTCATATTATTATGAAAATACACAAACCTTCTGGTAAAAAAAGCAAACAAACTCAAAGTGTACAGACAAATAAATCTCAATTAATTGAAATATGCATGCCACTTAAGTTTGAATACAGTGCAAAAGCAATAATAGATTGTGTCGATGTACAGTTATAAAATTGATATTTTGTCCCAGCACTTTTCAAAGCAAAAACTGCTTTCAATCCCCTGGGCATTGATAAAACTAGATGTTCTGGGATGTTTGAAGTAAATTTTTGAATCCCCTTCACCTCGGCAGAGCGTTTTTCAAAGAATATTTGTCAGAAATACAAGATATTCTTC
Organism: Trichonephila inaurata madagascariensis; assembly: GCA_019973955.1. Lineage (NCBI taxonomy): Eukaryota > Metazoa > Arthropoda > Arachnida > Araneae > Nephilidae > Trichonephila > Trichonephila inaurata. The sequence continues at coordinate 782,265 of BMAV01001110.1, forward strand.
TCTCAAGTTTATCCCATATTTGTTCAATGAGGCAGTGCTGAACTAAGCTCATTTCGGGCCTTGGGTGCAGAAGATCTACAGGTCCCCTTCACACTGACAGATTGAAATTTATTACTAGAAAACTTGTTTCAATTTATCCGGCCCCTAGTGCACACCCCAAACACCCAATGGATAATTCAGCACTGCATTGATGTTCAAGTCAGATGACAAAGATGGGGAATGTAGCTGCCAAAGTACCTTGTACAAGAGCCATTTCTTCATAATGCTTTGGGCCATTATCCTATTGTAAGTCTCACTCTTTGCCTTGTCCCAATTTGTCCACTGATTGTTGGATAATACCTTGCAGTATCTTCAGGCACTGCAGCCTGAAGTATCTTCTTGGTATCTTCAATAAGAACCAAATTTCCACATCCAGCTGATGACATTAAACCCCAAATCATTACACAGCTACCATTGTGCCTAACTGTAAGCATCATGTTTGTGTCCTCCATTTCAGCTTTTCTTCAAACTTTTCCATGGCCATCACTTGCATAAACCTTCTGTTAATAAGAAACTTTTCCAAAGAAACTTAATCTTTCTGCAAATGCTGCTCTGCGAAATCTAGTTTTTATTTTGGTATTTGATTGAGCTGATTTGTAATTTTCTACTTGGAGCTCTGCTATAATATCCTTTAGATGGGATAACTCTACAGACTGTCTCAACACTCACTGTTTTGTTAGTATGCATCTCAAAATGTTCCATAAACTTTGAAGCCAATAGTCATGAATTTTTCTTGACTTCCTTTAGGATTGAACAACTCTTAAAATCCTGGGCCGACCACTTTGGGATTTATTAAAGGTGTGACCTCTTGCATTATGGCTTGTAATAATTCTTTGAACACTTGCACAGCTTTTCCCAATTACTTTCAAGATTTCACGATAAAATTTCCAATTGTTTCACAAATGTACTGTTGTATTTCTCAAATCTAGAGAAATTTCCTTTCCAGTAAACTTCTCAAAAGAAATTTTTTTCAGGAACCACTAATAAACAACCAGAGCAATCACTTATTATGTACAACTCAAAATTAGGACTTTCTTCTTATAGTAAGCTCAAAATCACATAATCCTGTGACTGTATGCAGATTTTTGTGATATCTGATATCGGCAGCTTGAATTTGATATGCTTTAAAATGTTGTATTCATTATATCTTAAGTATGCAGACATTTATTCAAGCTAGGTTTGATACTTTCATAAATAATTATTTTTTTTGTTGGGTGTATGCAGACTTTTGTGACTGACTGTAGATAGATATGTATATTGCTTGCTTGAATGAAATGTTTTAAATATTTTTATTTTTAGAAAGTTAATGGAATTCTTGAGAGTCCAACTGGCACTGGTAAAACTCTTAGCCTGCTCTGTTCGTCTTTGGCTTGGTTAGAAAGTTACAAGGCCCAGCAACAACTTTCTATTATTCAGCATTCCAGTAATGATGGTATTGGAATTTTAAATGATTTGAAATCTGTTCTAAATGGATTGGTTGGTAACTGGGATTCTGGTTCCAATTTCAGTAAGTTTTATTTAATGTGTTTAATCTTACTAAAAGTTTAATTATTAGAAAAATAGGAATTTTTCAGATTAATGTCTCATAAATTTATTGATGGTCCTTTTGTCACTCTTTTGAGAAGTATTATGTCTGTACCATATCGATAACTTTTCATAGTGGCCAAAATCAGTGATATCTTTACTAAGATTCAAAAAATAGAAATCCAAATCTGTATGAAATAAAATTGACTAAAAATAAACCTATTAGACAGTGATAATTTAACACAAAACCCTTGTATTCTTTTAAAATGTGAACTTGTATTCACCAATAATTTCTGAGAAATCCATTATCCAACAGAAAGAAATCTCAAGAATAGGACACAAATATTGCAACGAGTATTCAATATAAAAATGGTTAATTTTTTCAAAAACTACCAAATTAAATATTTGAAATAAATAGGGTTACTATTAAAAAATAATGATCATATATGTAAACACTTTAGCACACTACCAAATAATAAAAATTAAGCTAACCGTATTGTAATGTTATTATCCAACTTGACAAAAATTTCAAAAAATTTAGTGGGTAGCTTAACAGTATCAAATTAGTACAAGAAATTGATAGCAGTATTGCATATAATGCACAAACTAGGAAAAAATAGTATATTGGGAACCATTCGCGGTACTCACATATAAGCAACATCGCAGCAAAATTGGCACCACGGGAATCGTGCCTTGATTTTTCTACAAAGATTCTGTGTTTTACATTAAAAGCAAACCAATCAGTCAGATTTTGATGGAAAGCTATCAGTCGTTCACTGTGTCACTTGATATCCGTATTCCCTTGTCACTCCAGTTAAGGATACTTATGTTAAGGCAAATTATTCATTGCATAAAATAGAACGTATAACATAACTATAAGGGATTTCATTATCTTCAACTGCTCAGGATTATTTGGAGTGCATACCAATGTAATTTAATCATCACTGTCTAATTTTAATTTTATGTCATGCCTAAATTTTTTCATGATTTTAAATTCAAAGTCCATGACTTGATTATAAATAATCAATGTACAAGAACTTATTATTGTTGTTTTTGTCAGAATAAATTTATTTATATTTATTTTAGTGGTACCAAGAATCATTTACAGCTCAAGAACTCACTCTCAGTTGTCTCAAGCAATTCAGGAATTAAAAAGAAGCAATTATAAACAGTATGTAATTCCATATTCTGTATTGATACTTTCAGTAAAGATTGTTATAATGTTATTCTGTCAATGGTTTATTTAAGGTTCTTTTTTATTTTTTATTTCATTTTTTTTAAAGTTTGTATCTGTAACATGTCAAGAATTTTAACAAAAAATATATATGGTTTTCTGTTTTGCTGGTGCAAATCTTGCCAAGTTGGCATTGCTGGCAACAACAAACAATGTACACATAAAAAATATTAAAAATATTAGTTTTCATTGGTTTTCCATCCATTTTTGATTTTTTTGAAAAATGCATTACTGCTCAGAAAAGAACATCTTGTTTTGTAAATGTGGTGGTAAAAAGTTACCATAAGGAATATTCCATTTAGCATCATTTGTATTATTTTTGGTGACTTTATTGCTTGCGCTGGTGAAATGGAAAAGTACCAATATATACTTTATTTTTTAAAGTTATATAAAAAAAAAATTTTAATTGATTCAAATTTTTGTTACTTTACACTAATTCTTACTTTTTAAATTATTTTTTTAATATGCATGTAAAATGTATAAATTTTTCATCAAAATTTTGTTTAAATAGCTTTATTGAATTTTCAAGAGAAATATGATAAATCAATGAAGTTTTGAATAGAATTATGATAAAATGTTGAATAAAATTGTATTTGATAATTAATTGCTTTAAAATAAAAGTTGTATCTTGTAAATAATTTCTGAATTGTTGTTAAAAAACTTGTGATTTATTTGTAGAACGGAGTATAAATACGGTATTAAATGTGATAAAAATAATGAGTTTTTTCTTTTTATAGTGTAAAATCAATAGTTCTTGGTTCTCGAGAACAGCTGTGCTTGCATCCAGAAGTATTAAAAGCACCTAATCACACTGCTAAAGTATATATGTGCCGTGCAAAGATTGCCAGCAAAACCTGTCCTTTTTATATGAATTATGAAGAAAAAATTTTGTCTAAAACAGAATACCAAGATTCATCTGTTTTAGATATTGAAGATTTAGTTACTTTAGGAAAGAAAAATATGTAAGCAGTTTTATGTATTTCTCCATTGACTTCATTTATACATAACATATATCAGTTCAATTTTTTTTTGTTTAAAATTTTTAGAAATCATTTTTATTATTATTCTTAAGACATACTTTTTATTGTAGGGTTTGTCCATATTATGCTACTCGCTATCTTAAGAATAGAGCAGACATGATATTTACACCATATAATTATATAATTGATCCTAAAAGCAGAAGAGCTCATGGAATTGAATTATCAGGAAATATTCTTATTTTTGATGAGGCTCATAACATAGAAGGAGCTTGTGAAGAAAGCATGTCATTTCAGCTTCGATCATATGATCTTGCTTTGTGTATCACTGAGGTAATAAAATATGATTTGAAATTTAATTTGATATGTGACAAAGTGAAATGAGAAATGAATATTTCTTTTTAAACTGAGAAATTAATTTATATGTGAATATATGTTAATGAATTGCATTAAATATTCATATATTATTAACCATCAAATGTAATTTCTATTACAGTGTTTAAAAGTAACATAACTTAAAAAAATTTATAGTATATAGTGCATAATTAAGTTTCTTTAAAAAAAAAGCTGGTGATATATTAGGTATGCGTATATATTGTTTTGCTCTCTACATTATAAGACTAGGACGCATGCTGCTAACATCACTTGTGAAAAAGTAATAGGGTTTTGGTTGGGAGCTTTTAACTCATCCTCTGTATTCTCCTTACCTGTCACCTGCTATCACCTGTTTAGTTTGTTGATCAATTCTTCCAGTTGAAAAATCTTTGATAATTTTAATGATGCATAAACTGCCATCCTGGATTTGTTTTACTTTAAGACTTAATAAAGTAGGATTCATCTCCAATCTCAAAAAGAGCAAGAAGTTATATAAGGTAATAGTGAATAATATACATTTTGTGTTCTTTAAACATCTTCATTATCACAAAAAGTACCGAGAGCATATGCATTTGCTTAATTGCTATAAGATTGAAGAAGTTTAAAAATATGTTCAGGCATTTCATTAACATATGTAGATGTTAAATTTCTATGAATGAAACTGGATAAATTATAATCACAATAAATTAACCTTTAAAACTCGATGGTAGAACTACTGTACCAAGCCATTTAGAGATAGTTCATTCTCCTTTCCCCCTTTTTTTCCTAGGAAAAGAAGGATGCATATATCTACAACAATTCTACCTCAGTCAAATGTGTGGTTCATTTGTGTACCACCAAGATTTAACCTGTTGACCAAGATTTAACCCTGATCACACATATGTGATAATGTGTTTCTCCCTCCTGGGCTCGTCTCAATTAAGTTACATAGTTTCATTTTATAGACAATACAACTAAATTAATGTAAAACAAAGGTTTTTCATTTGCTTTGATTTCTTCTAAATGCTTTTTCCCTCATAATTTTTAAATTCTATTTAGCATTGCTATCTAAAACCTTTTTTCTTTAAAATATGGACTCGTATATATTTTTCTATTTTTAATTATGAGTAATTTATTATATCATTAATACATGTTCTTTTAAAAATTTTCCTTTTCTTAATTTAATTGAAAAGCTTTAAAATTAAAGTGAGGATATTGCATAAATTTATAATTGTAAATGGCAATTTTTTTCTAAATATACTCCTGACGTAATCAAACAAAATATATGTACATTATTATATGTATTATAATCAATATTTTATTAAATTATTTCATTTTTGTAAAAATATTTTGTTAATATATAATTTATTTATTAAAAGCCAGTTTTATAATATATAGACATTTTTCTCTAATTTTATTTTGTTGATTTATTTTGCAGGTCACTCAAACTATGGAAATGATCAAAGATTTTGATGAGAAATTCTCTAGTTCTGATTCAGGGGCCCCTGATTTTACTCTAACTGATCTCTCAATTCTCAAAGTTATGTTTTGTGAATTGGAAGATGTGATGGATAAAGAAGCTGCTCAAATAACCCAAAATGATGGCTCAAAACCTGGTGATTACATGATTGAGGTAAAGATTATGGTATCATCAAAGCTTAAAAATATGAAATGCTTTATTTATCCATATGTATTTATAAATGTTGTATATGTTTATATTTTAAAGAAAGGATTAATTTACTATTTTAAAAGCTATTTAATAAAATATGTTTATAAGGCATTAATAAAGTATTCTCTCTAGAGATTTCATTAGTATTATATCTACAAAATACTAATAATCAAATTGCTAGCTGAAATATTATAAAAAATTTTTATGTTTTATCATTGGATATATTAAAATTTGTTTTGTAATTGTTTTCATTAAAGATATTCAATTAGTAGCACTTAAAGAATATAATTACTGTAAAAACATTTTTTAATTTTTGAGACTGTAGGATTTTATTTTGCAGTTTGTGGAATTAGTCAGCTTAACTATTGCTTAAATACCCACCTCACTAAGACAAGCTTTCTTATCTTTAGAGAAAGGATGGGACTGAGAATTAATGAGAATAAGACCAAATACACATGCCTTGCACTAAATCATGTTTGAACAATTTCCACTTTAAAATTGAAGAGTATAATTTTGAAGTTGTTGACAGTTTCACTTATTTAGGTTCGGAAATTAACAATAGGAGCGATTATACTACTGAAATCCAAAAGAGAATTGCTATGGCTAATAGATGTCTTAATGGAATATGAAAATATATAAAATCAAATTTCATTAGAAGAAAAACAAAAGTTTTATTGTATAAAAGTCCTTTAAGATCAGTATTAACTTGGGCATGTGAAACTTGGTCCTTGTCTCAAACAGATGAGAACATGATAAATATCTATGTGAAAGGAAGATTTTAAGATTTATTTTTGGAGGAATTCAGGAAAATGGCATATGGTGAAGAAGATCAAATTTCGAGCTCTATCACTCATATAAAGAATCTAACATTGTTAACTTCATCAAAATACAACGAATTAAATGGGCAGGCCACGTTGTCAGAATGGACAAAGACCACACCACTAAAAAAAGTCTTCAATGCCCAATCAATTGGTACATGAGAAAAGGCAGGCCAAATCTAAGATGGATTGATGATCTAGTTTTTTGAGAACTAAAAATTGGAAAACACTGGCTGGAAGAAGGCTGGCCTGGAAAAGGCATCTTGAGAAGGCAAAGGCCCACCCTGGGCTGTCAAGCCACTGAGGAAGGAAGGAAGTCTGCTTAACTAATATCAATGGTGTGTTAAAAACTGATATGGTCATTGCTACAAAATGATCATAGCCACAAACTTATGACTGGCATTGCTAATTTTATGTCCTGTGTTTGTGAGACTTGGTCTAAAGACCCATTGTGAATAGGGCTGATGTGCATGTTAAATTGAGGTTCAGAGTCTCCATGGGATGTTGTGGATGTTTGGAGAGTGGGTTCAAGCTCCAGTATCCATGTCACTTGACCATGATTAAAATTAAGTGGTATTTTGTCCAAATGATAAGGTCTTATGTTGTTTCTGAATGCAACATTGATAAACAATCAATTAGAAACTATAAATTGTCTTATACAATTCTTAAAAACTTGAATTTTGCTGTAATGTTCAGAAATAAATAAGTATTGGTTAAATTTATTATACTGCAATTAGTTATATTGACTTTATGTATGAATTATATTTTAGATTCTTTCAAAAGTGGAACTAACAGCTCAAAAGAAAGAAGTTGTTTTAGATCTCTTGGATAAAGTAATCTTGTATCATTCTACAAAAAGTGATAACCCGTGGTCTTCAAAAGGGACTGGATTACAAAAATTCAATGATCTCATCAGTGTTTTGTTTTCAAGAACATCAAGCGAAGGACATAGAGAACATGATTTTAAGAAAGAATTTTCTGCCAAGTATAGAGTAAGATTATTTTTTGCATAAAAAAATAGTAAATAATTCTATATAATTTAGATTGCCTTTTTTGAGGAATGGGAATCGAACATGAATTTTTTTTTCATTTTCTTGCTAGTAGAAAAGTTATTTAATTAACATATTTAGACTTTTTTTGTTATCATACAAAGGGATACACATATTTTATAGTGGTATCTTGATATATGTATCCATTTTGGAATATGTTCAACGATATTTACATCCTTTATCGGATGCAAAAATATTTTTGTTTGGAGTATGACTTGCATGTATCAAATGCATACCTGCCAAATTTTTTGTTTTTTTGCATTTTATTACTCTTATATGCCTACATTTTGATGCATTTTCAGAATTTTGTCATCTACTGATATATTCTCCCCTACAGCTATTATTTCTTGTTTTATATTCACATGGACTGAAAAAGAAGTAGATGAAAAGAGTAGAACTCATTGCCATTAAGTTTTTAAAAAAATCAAGATGTTTGTCCTTTCTGCATATTGTAATTCATTCATTAGGTATTGTTTCCCAGTTTGTAGGCACAATTTCATTAAGTGAAACATTCACTTTCCCACCCCCTCTGTAGTAGGTTTCTAGTTCAAATCATTACGTTCCTTGTATGTATTTGTATTTTTATGCTTCATATGGCTGTTCTGTTTATGGCTTTGTCTAACAAAGGCAAAATATACTTTTAGACTTATAAAGAATGTCATAGAAAGGAAATTCGGTTATATTAATGTATCCCCAAAAAGAAAAAATATGCATTTTATGATGTATGTTGTACTGTCAAATCATTTTTCTCGAGGGTTATATGACATTACCCATCAAATAAAACCTCCAAATTATGTGGGAAATAAGAATTCAAGTAGCAGTTTCTCAAAAATAGCTCGTTTACTATAGAGCATTTAACTTTGCTTGGACAGATTTGTGTCCAGAAGTAGTGACTAAATAGGATCATGTTTCTTTTGGCAATCCATGGGTCTGTATGTGAATGATGATGTGAAGAAGTTAATGGTAGGATATAGGAAAAGCTGACCATTGATGAGCTTGCAGGAATTAGAGAAAAATGAGCACAAGGTTAAAATAGACACACTCTTTTCATATAGAAAATGCTCCTTACATCATTAATAAAGGAAATCTCTGCAAATGAATGGCAGCAGAAATTTTGAGAAGTACTACTCTAACAAGTCAGGATAGCATTGTTTTTTTTATCAACCAGATAATGTCATAGTTTTTATTCTGGAAAGGCAGAAATAAAGTTGTTGGGACAAATTTTGGTAAAGGTGAAACCTAATGATCTTTAACCATGTTGAAGTAAAGAAAAAAATGTAAGAGAAAGTTTTTGAATTCCCATGTATTTCATCTTCTTGCATTTATATTTTTGTAGTGTTTAAATAATTTTATACACCTTAATGTGAACAATATATAATATGGCAATAACAGTAAGTGTTTCATTGTAGTGAATTAATTATTTTCCTTTCATTTCTAATGTCCAAGAATTTGGAATGAATTAAGGGTGTATACTAAGGTACCACTATATTATATGACTCATTTATATGTGGATTGGTTACAATATGTTTTCTCTCTAATAATTCATTTAATGTATTGTATAATATATCCTTTAAGCATTAAGGTTTAATGATTTTCTAAATTGATACAACACTATAATGAATGGGTATGTATAATACGTTAAACCTAACAAACGGTATTGTTTGTTTGCCGTTTAAATTTGAAAATGTGTAACATTAATTTAACAGCTTTGATGCTTTTAAATGGTAATCTATTTTTTTAAAAAATGGGGTTTTTGTAAAATAAAGTATTTATTTTTATTATGTTTTAAAAATAAAGTTAAAATTTTTAATTGACTATGTTTTTGTATGATAGAGTATACCTTAAAGAAAAATGCTTATATATATCGGCACTGTAAGTATGTATAGTATTTTTCTTGATGTTTGAATTAATATTAAAAAATTTTTATTTGAGATTAAAGCTTAAAATTTTTTTTATTTGTTTATATACTGATAAAATATTTTTAAATTTATGGGTGTATTATTACTTTGTACTTTAAATGTAAGTATTTGCTAGATTAGAATTTTTATAAAGTATTTACTTATTTATTTATTCATTTTTTGCTTTTGTAACATCTATATTAGTATTTCTTTATTCTAAAATTTATGAAATTTAAAGATTTTACTAGTGATTTTCGATTTTTATTCCTATGGAATAGATTTTTCTTCAGCATGAAACTGCAAATAAATCTCAAGCTACTAAAGATCCTTGGGCAGCACCTGCTGCAAATTTTAAGAAAAAACCTAGTTGGAAGCTGGATTGTTGGTGTTTCTCTCCAGAACTTGGGTATGTTAAGAACAGCTTGAATTGCATGTTAGAGAATTTAAACTAATCATTTTATATGCATATGACTTGTGTAATTATTTTACAATCATGTTTCATTAAATTGTTAAATTTATGCACAATTTTCAAACCTTATTAATTTTTGTGAAAAATGTTGTTAAACATAGTGAAAGATTAATTTAAGTTGTTATTTAAATATTTGGATTTCGTATTTCTATACTTATTATTTTCTAACTTTAATAAATCATTTGACATGAATACATTTTTTTGACATTATTTTAATGTGCAAATTAATTTTTTTAATGATCAATAACTATATTTTAGAATTTATGTAATTTGAAATTCTGATTGTGTTTACTAAAATATTTTTTTAGAATGAGAGATATTACCGATCGTGGAGTTCACAGCATCATATTAACAAGTGGTACTCTATCTCCTCTTGGACCAATGATTAATGAGTTAGGAATTGATTTTCTGTTCAGTTGGAAAATCCTCATATTATTAAAGACAATCAAATTTTTGTTGGTGTGGTGACATGCGGTCCAGATGGTACACCTCTCAATTCTTCTTATCAAAATAGGCAAGTAATTTAATATAAAAATTTGAATTATATAATATTTTATTAAATTATAGTATTTGTTAATACCATAAATTGAATTAAGTGATATTTTAAACTGGCTCAATTTCATTTAATGTGAATACATAGATTGATGCTATTGACAGATAAATTTAAATAGGAATTTATTTCACTGATTTATATGATATGGTAGTGTAGCTATATTCCTTCTTCCTCTCCTTTAAGCATTTGTAATTTAAAAATAGAAATATACTGTATTAATTCGAATCTAAACTGCCATCAATTCTGAGCCACACCCCAAGTTCTCAACGTGTTTTTATGATAAAATATTGTCATCAATTCTAAACGGCACCCCCAATTTTCTACACTTTTTTGAGAAAAAATAAAAAATTTTGTAAGAGACTCATCAATATTCAATTTGTATTTTTTAAAAATAAATTTTAATGAGAAATAATAAGAAATTAATAATTAATTCATTTTACCAATATTAAAATATTTCAAATGTATACATGAACCTATATCAACTGACAGTATCATGCTTGGAAAGGGATTCGTCGCTCCAGTGTCACAGCTGGCATTGCCATTTTTTCCCCCACATGGGGCCGTTTTCCTTGCCATCCCATGCATTTGTTATGCAACATTTTTTAAGGAATATTTTATAGAAGAATGCTAAAGAATTGTTAAAGACTGTTGAACATTTGCAAGCAAAAATTATATCATTTTGTTTGCTTCATCGATGTATATTTGTTCCATCCGTGTCAAATTTTCAGTGGCCGGTACTCTGTTTATTTTTTTCAGAGTATGAAATTGCCTTCATTTTCATACTTGTGTCATAGTGAATTTGTCTTGATGCTATTACTAATATATTTGATGTTCAGGTGATTAAAAGAAAGCATATACAAAAAAAATTCCCAAATACGAGCAGACAGCAATGTTTAAGATAGACTGAATACTGGAGATAAACTACGCAATGGGATAAATTCTTGATGCACAGGGTCAGAACATTCAGCTACATTTTTCCTTTTGAAAGAGGTGGAAACTCACTTTTCCCCATCCAGCAAATTTTTTACCTTCAGTTCTAAGTTTCACTCAATTTTCAGTAGCATTAATCCTGGAAAAATAGTACAACTTAATAAGTAAATACAGTATCCTCTTATTCTTTTGATCTAATTTAGTGTTTCAATTCAGTAAAACTTCTTGAATATGGTTTAAAAATACTTTTGTCTATAAATTACTATTTTTAACCTATTTCTTTTTTAAAACTTTAAATAAAATTTAATTTGTGATTTATTAAATTTTATAAAATTGGATGAATCTTTGCAAGCCAATTGGTTGGATCCAGTAGACGATGCAATATTGTATCAGCTCAATACTAAAATTTGTTGACATAAAACATTTTGAGAATTAAGTTTCAGTTGATTAAGTATTCCTGTTAAGCAAGTAATCAAAAAGAATAAAATATTGTATGATGTCTTGCAGAGTTCAGAACTAAGATAATGTAAAGCTGGTGTAAGCAACCTATTGTACATCTGGCATTTAGAGCAATTCTCAATGACTCTGTACCACTCTAAAGTTGTAAGATAATGTTAAATCGCTCTCTCTTCTCTTTATGCTTCATGTATTTTTATTTAAAGGCTATTTCTTGCTTTCAATTCTTTGTCATAAAAGGGTTTTGCTGAATCTGCTTGCAGATAGTTTATACAATATATGTAAACAAGCCAGAAAAGTAAAAATTGCAAATCTTTTCTCTTATGAAATATATTTTGAGTCCACAAAGAAGTTGTTTAGGAACTGACCAATCAAAATCTTGTGTGAAATTGAAAGTCACAGATTATATCCCTGATGTTTGGGCTAAAATTTCTAGACAAGATTTCCACAAATATTTAATTATATTATAGGAATACTTATATATTTTATGTCGTTTGTTTCTTATTATAATAAATATTTTTAAAAGAGATACACAATGCTTAATATATGTTCAATATTAATTTTTATTTATATTTTAGAAATTGTTATATTTTATGTTGCTTATTTTTATGTAAATAAATATATATCTTTAAATGATGCATAATTAATATATAATAAAACTTTGCATGCATTACCATGGGAATTTAATTGTTTCAAATATTTCTTACTGCATGGCACCCCGAATCATATTGATAGATTGGTTTTGCACATCACAACTGTAAAGTTGCTAACCCCTGATGTAAAGCAAAGCCATCTAAAAAACTGAACTATAAAACCATTACACACTTGTATATGAATTCTCAGGTTAATTAAACCACAAATAGAAAATTTTGGGAAGCTCCCCTGCCATACTTTAAAGTTTTAACTTTCAATAAATATATTAAAGGACTACATTTGGTCATTTGGTTCTAAACTGTACTGCTCAAATAGAGCTGTATTAGGAAAGCAGGATGTATGGTAATTGTATTTCCATGCAAATCAAGTTTGTTTGAATTTCAGTTTTTACTATTTGATCTAAAATTGTTTTTTAAAAATTCAAATGTATTTTTCAGATCCAATGAAAGATACATCAGTTCCTTAGGGCGTACTATCTGCAACTTTTGCAGAATGATTCCTGATGGTCTTTTAGTGTTTTTTCCATCTTATTCTGTTATGAAATCTAATGTAGGATTTTGGGAAGAAAATGGTATTTGGCAAAACTTATCTGGACTCAAACCTTTATTCATGGAACCTCAAGGAAAAGATGCATTTCAAGAAAGCATTGAGAAATATTATTCTATTATTAAGGATCCAGCTTCAAAGGGGGCAACGTTACTAGCAGTCTGTAGAGGAAAAGTAAGTACAGGAAGCTTTGTGATTTGTATTTCATTCTCTTGAACAAGGTACTTTTTCTCCTTTACCTATCACATTGCATTTATTTCATTATAAACTACTTATTTTGTTATCATAAAGCTAGTTTATCTAAAGTTGCATATTACATTTATTTAATATATGTTGTTATTGAAAAAATTATACAACTGAAGTGTTTGGATATGAAGTTTATCTGTGTTTATAATTTTAATGCTTTAATAGGTTAGTGAAGGGTTGGATTTTGCAGATGAAAATGCTCGTGCTGTAGTTATTACAGGTTTACCTTTTCCACCATCCATGGACCCTAGAGTTAAAATGAAAATGAATTATTTGAATAATATTGCTAAGGAGAAAAAGGTAATTACAGAATAAAGGGGTTTTTTTTGTATTAGAAATAGATGTTAATAATTTTCTTGTTAGTTTTTTTCAAATTATCCATCATTTTAGACCTACATTTATTAGGATCAATTTTTTTAAGTATCTCATTGTTACATAAATGTGTTGAATTTGTGTAATTAAGAAATTAAGATAAGCATATTACATATGAATGAAATTTTTAATACATTTATAATTTTGAACTTTGACTTGAAATTTTTACCTTTAAAAATATATGTTTTCCATTCTAAAATTATTGTACAAATTTTTAGCTTTAATGTTTGGTTAAAATAACTTAATTTGAATTTATGCAATTTTTGGAGAACTGTGAAGTGTTTTTTTTAGCCATTTAACTGTGACTTTATTACTCAAAAATCATAAAAATGTTATATTTTATTTATAATTTATTAAAAATGCTATAATTTTTTTATCACTGTGGCAAAAAATATGTATTTACATAATTTTCATTTAGATTTTTGCTAGTTTTCTAAAATTGTATTTGAAATTTTCTATGTAAATATTGTTTTTGTAATCTCTTATTCTTCTATATAAATATTGTTGAAAGTTCTAATTATATAATTTGTTGAATCTAATAAGTATTTATTGCTCTAAATTTAAATTTTGTAAATAAAGTTCTTGAATTATTGCATTTAATTCAAGCATTTCCAATTATTTGAAAATAAAAATTATTAAACATTCATTTACAAATGTGTATGCAAATTGCTTGTATATTTAAATTGTATACAATTCTTCAAAAAAAACAACTTTTTATGGTTTCTTTTAAATGTTTGATTTATTAATGAAATGTGTAACAGGGCTTAAATGGCAATGATTGGTATGTCCTGCAAGCATCAAGAGCTGTCAATCAAGCTATTGGTCGAGTTATAAGACATAAAGATGATTTTGGTGCTATTCTACTTTGTGATAATAGGTAAATTGCTAAATATTTATTGTGAAACTTTGTTTTAATTGAACTATCATGAAAATCTTCAATAATTTTATTTAGAAATTTATCTGTGCTCATATTATTTTTTTAAAAAGTGCATTTGTCTGCATTGTTTAAAAACTAATAGAAGCATTTCATTAGTTCAGTTGTTATAAAATGTTACTGCTTTGTTTATATTTTTTCAAAGTGTTTTTCATCAGCAAAACTTATTCCATTTGTGGTTTTGTATTTCCAAAAGGTAGAGGAATGATATAGAGCATATTTTTTGAAGCATAATTAAGAATTGATTTTGAGACATAACACTATGAATTATTTTATTTAAAAAGTATAATCTTGTCATAATTTGTCAAACATTTATAAATCGTATCAACTAATATAAATAAAGATATGTCTAACAGAAATCTGAGTTTTTGCAGATTAAACATTGAAAGTGCTAGGAATTCATGTTTAAATGGGAATTGTTAAACTTTTTCAGGACACAGCTTATTTAAAAGTTTATTTTTTCATGACATCCTAATTACAATTTTCTATACAATATTAATCAGGTGTTAAGGTAAAAAACACATTTAGTGTAAAAGGTGAAGTTATTTTGACTGACAAGTATAAACATGTAATCAGATACAAATAAAAAAAGATTTCTGTGACAAATTAGAAAATTAATGTGATGGGTGAAAGAGAAAAAGCTTATTGATATCCATACAGCTTTTCAAATTGTAGAAAAAGTCGTGATACAGCTACTTTCCACTAAATAGTATATAAGATTTGCACCTTTGTAACTGTTAGTAGCCTCCCTCATGAAGTCGCAGATTGAATTTATTTCCTTTTATTTTCTGTATGAATTGAACCTTGACCTATACACTGAATTCTTTGACTACTAGTGTTGGATAAAGGTACCTTAGAAATAAGTTTTCTTGCAGATTTTCTCATAATATGGTTCATAATTATGGTTACCGTGCATGATTATGGTGTCACCTATAATCATGCACGGATTTTTGCCCTTTGCCACTCTAAACTACCTTGAAAGATGCTAACTGGGTATTACTTGGAACTGATCCTTTAGTGAACACATTATTTCGCTTTTGTAAATTTTTTAAATTCTTATGACAAAATTGCATGACATTTTGACTAATTTAGAGTGAGTGTGATCTTGAGATGTTGCTGTAACTTACTTAGGAACAAACTTTTGTGTTTAAAGATTTTAAACAGGCAATATGTTATAGTCTTTCAGTATTATTTATTTTGTTAAAAAAGACCAAAATTTAATTTAATTACCCAATATGTATTTATGATGTTTCCATATATATATCACCAGTTATTGATACGTTGTCACCCTAACTGAAACTATCATTACTATGGTTTGTTTGTTAAAAAAAACTTTTAATTTCACAAAATATTGATAAGGACTTGTTAAATTATTGCAACATTTTGTTGAGATCACAACTTTTTTCATAAATGTGTATGACCTTCCTTTACATATATATGCTTGATACTGATGGTTGTGACATGTTCAAAAGATAAATATTGTAATCTTGTGTTAGGAAGTAATATGTAGGAAAAAAATGTATAAGAATGATCAAATACATATTGGATGCAATAACATTAACTTATTGCAAATTGAGAGAACTAAATGTGGTTGAATAAATTGTCACTTATTAAAGCAAAATTAAGGGCAAGCAATATTTTAGATTAAAAGTAGAAATAAAAATACTAAAAAATATATAATTTGAATGATACAAATCTGAATATAAACATGGAAATAAAATTTTAAGAACTATTATTTTGAGCAGTAGAATAAAAGCTAATGGAAATATAACTAAGGAAAAAATGGCCAAGCATTCAGCACATATCTCAGCATTCTGTGAGGGAAGGCCAAAGGTGCCTAATAGCATCCAAAGGTACTGCAACATCACATTTAGGGAATTAATGTATATAAATAGTTTTAAATAATTCAACCTTTTAAAATTGCTGATTGGGAGGGAAAGCTTGCTTTCTTTAGCAACTTAATACTATATGAACTATGCTTTTGAAAAATCTAAGCTAATTTTTTGTAATGAGAAATTTATGTAAATATGCTGTAATTTTTTTTATGAAATAAAATGTTTGCTGCATAATGTGCTTTTAATAATTTTGTTGTTTGGAGCTCATTTACTACCTTTATTAGTATGTAATCTCTATTTTCTTATCCAAGTTCATGAAAACTACTATTTAATTTTATCTTTCCCTTTAGGTTTAAAGATAAACGCATACAATCTCAGTTATCAAAATGGATTCAAGGACGAATAAATGTTTATGATTCTTTTGGGCCAGCTTTAAAAAATTTAAGCAGTTTTTTCAAAGGATTGGATCAAGTAAGTTTTTGAAATAAACTGTAGACTGTGTTAAAACATTTAAATTGTGTTACTTCATATTTTATATTTGATCATTTCTTCCTACTTTACCTAAGAAAGCTGCCTAATATTTAAGCTTTTGATTCACTGAGATTTCATGTTTAAAACTAACTCTTTGGAATTATTACATCATTTTGAACTTTTTGTGTATTTACTGAAATGGATCCTTTCCAAGAAAGACATTAACATGTGACAATTAAGAAAATTTTAAATAATATTATTCATGTATTTACACATTTATATTTGTAAGAAGTATGAAATTACTTTTCTTAAGAATAGTCAGTAAAAGTAAGTAAACATTACAATATTAGATAGAGCGAAATGTTTATTTTAAAAAAATAACCTACTTTTGATAAAAAAAATGACTTGTTTTATTTTTAATTCCTGTTAGCAAGCAATACTATTGAATAAATGTACTAACTTAACTATAGGTAGTCTTCCTTGTTGTGCTTAAAAAACTTAAAAAAATTATTTACCAAAGAATTTTTTTTAAATAAGGGAAATGTCTGAATTTTTTCATGAAATACGGAGTACCATTAGCTTTAGTATTTCATAAATGAAATTTATGCATGATATTTAAATAAACATTTAAATGTTATAATACAATTTATATGTAATATTCATGTAAAAAAATTTAGAAATGAACTGATAGAATCAAAATGTCAAAACTAAGTATTAGTTTAATGAAAAATTTTATAGCTCCCAAGACGAACAAAACGAAATTCTGCTTTAGGTGGATTTCAAATTGGCTCTAGTGTTTTTAATACCAGAAGTACACAAGAAGCTCAAGAAAATACTTCAGTTCCAGAAAGAAGAAATGGGTAAAAATTTAGATATATATATATATATTTATTCATGTTTTATACTTTTATAATATATAATTCATATTATTATATAAATTAATACTGTTTTAAAATTTTTTGTTATCATCAATTAGAATGACTTTCTATATCAAAGGTATAATACTCAAAGGCTGACTTGGGCCAAACAAACATGGTTTAACTTAAGGTGGGCCTTCAAAGAAAATCAAATCATAAAACATTGGTTTATTTTGAATAATACATTATAATAAACCCATGTAAAAGGACAGGAAAAAGTTTAATATATAGTTCCTGACACTTGACATCTCTTCCATGCTTCTATCTTTCCTATTTCAGGAGAAATTTTGATATTTTATTACAAATTACTGTGTGCCAATATATTGCCCGGGCCACAAAAATACTCGTTGTGGGCCACATGCGGCCTGCGAGTTTGCTGTTCTATAATTATGTGATCTCTAACTAATTTTTCCTAAATTAGTTTGCCCAATAACTAAATTTTATGAATTGGGCATTTTACTTTGTATTTTGAGGAATTAACTTATATTATTACAGGAATTTCAAATGATTACATATCAGAAGTAAAAATGTAGATATAATAAAAATAAATGCTCTAATACATTTTTAAAAGCATTTGAAGAAAATGAATGTTAAACAACTTAATAGTTTATTACCCTAAATTTACTGAACTCTTTAAAAAATTTAAGTAATTATTTTTAATAGGGTAAAATTATTTTGAATAAATTTAGTATTGCTCTTTAATAATTTTGAGTGATAATTTGAACTTGAAATACAAACAGTGATTTCTTATATATTGACATAAAATTTGATTTCTTTATATCTTGTTTAGAAATTCTAATACTGTTGAAAACACATTGATTTTGAAATGCATTTGTTTTATCCATTGAAAGGATTATGTAAAATTCTAATGTGAGTGTTGATTAATTCATTAAAATTTACACCAAGATATTAAAAAATTTGCAAATTAATTAAAAAAATCTTTATTTTTTTCATTATTATTTGATTATCTGATGAATCATTTTGGTTTTCAGAATTTGAAATGTACAATTTTAATCATTAAGTCAGAATTGAGTGTGTTATGAAACTTGAAAAAATGTTACAAATTAGAATATGTATTTTTTTTAAACATATGAATATAAAAACTTCTTTAAAACATGTTAATTTTTTAATGACAAATTAATATTCTGTAAAATGAAAAGGCTCATTATGTGATTTCTTTCATCAAAAAAGTTTGAGTACTTGTTACTTGAGTAAGAAAATTATTGAATAAGCTTTAAATGTTTGAGTAGCAAAGTTATATATCAGCAACAGCTTGTTAAATCTTAAGGCTTCTGTTAACTGAAGCTAAAACTGTATAAGCTCCCTCTACTGGTAGGAAGAAAAAGCATTTGAAATACTAAAAAGTATTCACAATATTTGGCATACTGAGACTGTTTTATTTTATTTTATTAACTGATGCAGTTCATTCTTTTAGATCACATGAACTTAATGAGAATATTTTTGACAGTTACAAGCACTTAAATGAACCAGGTATGTTGAATATATCTATGTGCTTTAAATATATATATATATTGTTTATTATTTCTCATTTCTATTTTATTTATTCTTAACAGGAAATCTCTGAAGAAATGAAGATTATTATTATTTTATATTCTTATGTATTAGTTGATATTAATAAACTTTTTCTTATTTTTTTAGGAACTTCTACATCAAATGCAAATAAGTCAATTAGCGTATTTGATGCTTTAGAAGATCAGAGTCAGCTGAATTCAGCTCAAGCTTGTAGGTCTAGTCCATTAGCAAAATATAGTTCATCTTGCTATGTAAATAAAGACTGTGATTCAGTAAGTGGTAAAATTTGGATAAAATGTTCATTTCAAAAGAGATGGATTTTGCAGTTTTTAATTAAATTTATGTATTTTGGTGTTGTATTGTTACAAAATAAGTTAGTCTTGAAACTTTTCTTAATTTCATAAAACATTTTACATGAGAATCAAAAAGATACAGTGCAAATTCAGAAATTTTTCTTTGTAAAAAAATTACTTCATACTCTTTGCTACTAATTCAAATATAACTTCACCATTAGAAAATAAATTTTGACATCTGTTTTACATATTTTTTCATTCTTTTCCATTTTTGAATCAAAATCAATTACCTGCTGTAAAAAATGTACATTAAAAATATTTACTAATCATTCATGTATAAATTTTGAAAAGCTTGGATCACTTTATAACATTATGAATAGATTATAAGTTTAGAAAATCTGTTTACTTTAATATTGTATGTACAATATCAAAACAAGAATTTAATTTTTAAAAAAAAAATTATACTATGAATTATATGTCTAAGCAAATGTGGTATTATTACTTTCTAATTGTCAATTATTAAATTATTTCAGCTGAATAAAATAATTATGTATACATTGAATTACAAGAAAAATCCTTTTAAAAATCCGCTATATATATATCGTCGGCCTAATTATCAGAATGCGTAACTCCACAAAGGAACTAAATTTGGTACAGGAGTTAGCGTCAAGATCTGTTTTTCACCCTTAAATTTGCCAAATAGCGGTTTATTATTTCGGGGGTTCAAGATGATGGCCTATCAGTGACAAACCATCAGAACAATAATGTAAAGAAATTTTTAAATATATTTCAAAAAGAAGAAATTAAAATAACCAAATAATAGTAATGAATATCAATATATAATACAAATTCTGTATAATAATAAAATCATAATAATATTATGTAATAAATATTATATATAATAAATATCCATATAATATGATTATTATATTATATTATAAATTAAATAATTGTATAATATGTATTAAAATTAATAATGAATATCAATTAATAAATACTACAATATTCAAAAACTTCGAGTTCCTTCAATGAATTGAAATGGAAATAAAATCGTTTGAAATTAATAGGGTTACCGCGGGGGAAAAATCAAAAAATTAACTCTAATATACGTTATCCCCATGTCGACCACGTTACCAAATGATACAAATATCAAGGTAACCATATTGTAATGTCATCGTCCATCTTGGCGAACATAAACAACAACTTGGCGTGTAGCACTCCTGTATTAAATTAACATCCCAGAAGGAGTTACGCAGTCTGATAACTAGGCCAAGGATATATATAAATATAATACACATATTAGTTCCAAAGAAGATGTATAATATTATGAAACATTGAATAGAAAACACACTTTTTGAAGAATTACATTTTAATAAATACATATGGAAAGGATATATAATTTTATCAAATTAAATTACTTTAACAATCTTTCTACTTTTAATGATTAATGCTTTTGTTCTTAATAGGTTGCTAAATGTATTTTGACTTTATGAATGTTTAAATGTGTCATTTATTTTCTGCAGATACCTTCAACAAGTGAGATAACAAAAGACTCTAAACGAAGAAAAATATCTGTTGCCTTAAGACAAGCAGTGCAACCTGATGATAAGAAGAGTGTTACAGAAATGTGGAAAAGTTATCTTATAGAGGTGGGATTTTTATTGTTTTCTTAGTAATAAATTCCATTATTAATTCTCATTTCATAATTACATTAAAAAGAGTTATACTCATTTGAAAAAATAGCATTTAGACACTTTGAAAATTTATATAACAAATATATTGCAGAATTTCAATCATGAGAATATGTACATAATCATAATTGTACTAGCCTTTTCCTGCCCTCTTCACTTGGAATTTTATGATGTTGCATGAATATATACTGCTTATAATTATTAATATTTAAGTCCCAGCATCAAGCATTCAATTGTATAAAAAAGCATTATCTTAACCCCGCTTTATTTAGAAAAGACTGGACTTGAACTATTACATTCTTTATGCTTCTGTAACCTCCTCCCCCAAAGTCAAGTTGTGTAAGACTGCCTCTAGTGGATTTCAACTAAACGAAAAAGTTGTTCATACGAAATTTCAGTACTGTAGGTATAGTAAATCGAAAACGATTTTTTATTAATCCATATGCTTCGGTTACTCCCCATAAACACCCCTAAAGGAGTTGATTTCCATGAAATCCATTCTGAGCTGATCTCTATTCAACAACAACAAAAAACTTGTTTACCATATTTTAAGTATGTGGATCTAACAGTTCAAAAACAATAATTTTTTTATATGTAATGACCTCTTAACCCTTTTCAACCATCCTTGTTGGTCTATTTTTGCAAAACCTACTTTTAGTGGATCTCTAATCCATGAAAGGAACAAGCCTGCCAAATTTCAAGTCTTTAGGTCTAATAGTTCCTGAGATATTGTGATGAGTGAGTCGCTTTTCTCCTTTATATATAGAGATATGTTTGTCATACATTATTTTCTCTTACTCTTGATTGCATACAATTAAGATGTCATATTACGCCTATTTAATGCTTTCTAACTTTGCGTAATCAGACTTTATAAATATTTACTTGCTTTTTTATTGAATGCTCTTTTTTCAATTATTTGGTTGTCTTTAAAAGTATCATGGTGAAATTAAATTTATTTTTCAAATATTTTGAAAATTAATACACTTTTTTTTTTGAGCATGTGTAGATATATTTACATTGAATCAATTTACATTTCCACTCACAGTATATGCTTAATTTTTTTAATTTATAACATCTGCTCATTGAGTATCAATACTTAATATTAAAAAAATTATAAAATATTTCTAATTCTTAAAAAAAAAAAAGTTTAACATTAAATTTTTGTGTCTTCAGGAATTCTACAATACATTTAAATATTTTTTAAGAATCATTTACATTTTCATAGCTATTAACTATCTTTTTATTACAATATTTTTGTGATGTACATAAAATTTTTATATGTGTTGTATTTGGGGCCCAGTTCCCCCCCTGCTCTAGTAAAAGCTTTTTGGGGTTTTTCTAACGTATGGGGAAATTTTGTACATGGTAAAAGATTTCAAAACATCAAAAAATGTTGAAAATTTTGCAGTGTCCTTAAAAAGTGTGTTCTCTACTATTCCAGATAAATCAAAATATCTTCAAAGTAAGCTATATTTAATTTTATAATTGTATTGATTTGTATAGATTCTTATTAGAGTATGTGAAATGCAAATAACACTTTTAAAATTTGGTAGCAAGAGCCACCATTGGGAATAGCTCTCGCATTTGGGGGACTTGCAATGTCTGCAAAGGCTTAGTTGCTAATATGCAGCCCATTAGGAAAAAAAAAAACTTTTAAAATTTGTGTTGAATGCTTTATGTTATTGTATTTTAATATGAAATGTATAGCTATATATCATGTTCTCTTTTTTTAATTTTAGCTGCATCCTTGTTAGTTCGAGCTCAAGATAGGGATACGTTTTTAGCTTTATCTTCTTGATATTTGGTATGAATTTTGCTTATCTATTACTTTGAAAATTATATTGAAAAATACAAAATTTGCTTTGAATTCTGTTGTTTTACAGCTATAGAAATTTTAATTATTGAATATGATCTTGTCGTTTTTGTGGTTTTTCAAGTACAGTTTTACTTACGCATGTTCACTCATACATACATAATATGAATATTCAGTAATTTTTTTTATATTTCTTATCATAAATTTGATGCTTATAAGACTATAATGAATATATAATCGAATCGCTATTCTTACATAAATTTTAGCCTCAGTTTGTGCAATTTTTTTTTTTTCAAACATTAAAATTGATTGCTTGTTTTTTATTTCAGATTTATGTGTAAAATCGCGTCTAGATTTACTCATCACAGCATTTCTTTAGCAACAAAGGACATCAAGATAGACTGATGTTAAAACAAAAATTCAGTTTTTATTCTTTTAACGTAAATCAAGAATTTTATATTAATGAATATTTTTTTATATCTTTGACTGGTTCAAAATTAAGTTTTATATGATTACATTATTTATTATAATTTTACATGATGGCAGTAATATTTTTTAAATCTGAAGTGAAGATATATTTTGTATATATTTGTAAATAAAGACACATCTGACTTGAATTTTTTTTTAATTTTGTCTTTTTATTCAAAAATTATGTTTAAAATTTCATTCATTCACAAATTTATTGAGTCTTTTACTATTATTTTTAAGAAATTGTTTCAAATTCTTTGATAGAATCTTAGTTTTAGCATTTTTTGACTCCCCATTGTATAAAAATGTCTGTTTCTAACAGTACTAGTAAAGTATTAGATAAATTATATTGTAACCTTTCTCATGTGCTTCAGTTAATTTTCTGGTTAGACTATTTTTTGCAGTTTTAACAGTTTTTTGCCGTCACATTTATCATTTTTGTGTTAAAACCTTTGCCTTAGAATTTTCTTCTTTTTAATTTCCTTACAAAAGAATATTTTAAAAATTGGTCATTTCCCCTGATTAATAATGAATTTAGTACTCTTTTAGTATTAAAAACCGATACTTTTCGCTCATAAAAAAATTTTTCTAATGTACTCAAAAATTCTTTTTTGCTATGTGAAGATTCAAATTTTGATAAATATAACAAAAAAGTTATTTAGTACTTCTTAATGCTGATGTAGAGAAAGCATTCAAATTTCTGTTTTTTAAAAAGAATGCAATTTTTTTCCTTGACTATCAAATTTGTTAAGAGTTACTAAACTATACTAAAAGATAAACTATACTATATGTGAACTGGGTTTTTCATCATGGTAAAGTTAATTATAATTACCTGTCATTTTTTTGCATTCAACCATATGAAATGACTGAATTCATGTTGCACAACATCTTGCAAACTTCTCAACAGTTACCGTTTAAGGAGAAAATTTTGAAATTTAATTCCTTCTCCCCCCTTTTTTTTTATCCTCAGACTGGCAGGAAGAGAATTAACTCTAAAACATTTTAAGAGGAATTTATATCTTATCAAAAAATAATGTAAAAAAAATGTGCAATATTATTTTGGGATGAAAAATGAGTTTTGAGACTGTTCCAGGTGATAATCATTTATATTTCTACATTCTGTAATGTTAAAAAGTTTAATAAAGACAAATAATTATTTTACTAAATATTTTTTATGATGATGGAAAAAATGTATCCCAAATTTATTGGATTAAAAGCTTTTATTTTATCATGCTTTGAATGGTTAATGATAGAAAGGAACAATTTCAAATATTTTGACTAATGTATACAAAGACTGCCCCCTTCCTACCAAATAGAGCTATGTTGCCAGGATTGACTTTTTAAAGTATAGGCTTCATGAAAACTTAAATTTAAGAAATATATACAAAATATTAGTGTCAGTAAGAGTAGCATAGGAAAAGGATGAGAAAAAATAAACCACCCAAAAAATAAATTTCCAAAATTTTCATATGGTCAAACAAAGAAACTGAAATTGATTGTCAAGAGAGAAAAAAATTCTTTTTACGAATGCGAAATTACTTCTATGTATGAGAAATATGCTATTTCTTATTTACTTACTAGAAATTAATTTTTAAGAAATTCTTCAAAACATTGCAAAAATTGTTTTCATGAAAAAAAAACTTTTATATAAAATATTTTACACCTTATATATTTATGATACATCTTCAAAAATGCAGACAGATATGTGCAACTTTCTGACAATTTTTTTAAGTATAATGTCGTACAGTAAAATGTATATTGTGTCATCAGGACTTAAATCCAATGCCGGTTACGGAATCATGATCAAGACTACGCAGCTACTGCGGCCGTAGAATTTAGGACAGGGGTGGTCAACACAAATGACCATTTGGAAAATTGTTATAATTCCTCGGGCCGCATATAAAAATATATATCTTCATATTAGATTTGCACCCATTACAAACATTTATTGGGGTAATAAAATTTAAAACAGAATGAATTATTATTTTCATGTGTACAAACATAGAATAATATAATCATAATAATGCAATGATCAAATAATGTTTAGTTTAATTAATTAGTTTATTATTTGTTTCTCAACTTTTTCATTCCGTTTGTATAAAAATAGAAGCAATTTTGAACAAAAACAGGTTCAACGCGATAAAATAGAAACAGTTATGGGATTTATCTTTATATATAAAAATTATGTTTGTCCGCGATGAACTCTCTCCCAAACCACTCAACCGATTTTGACATAATTTTGTGTATTTTGTGTTATTTCGTCCAATTTATAAAATATAGGATAGTTTTTATTTCAATTAATGACGTCATAATTTTTTATTGCCGGAAATGTGAAGAATCCGGGAAACAGGAAAATTTGCAAAATGCCGCAATGCGTGTCTGCAGAAGCGGATTTTGTTGACCAAAGCACGCGAAAAGTGAATGCCTGGAGTATTTCGGGGCGTGGAATCCGAATTTCGAATAATACCCGGAACTTAGCCGGATAATGCCGCTCAACCATATTTTAGACACACCGTGGCAGAAGCTTACCTTAAAAGCCTTAGAGCACGAAAACTTGGTCCCTGACGTATTTCAAAAAGGGCAATCCGAATCTAATGTCATATCTGAGAAATTACCTTAACTTTGCCGGATAATTCCGGACGACTGTCTATTACGGGAACCGTGGTAGGGGCTTACCCTAAAAGTCTTAGAGCGAAAAAATTGCGTTATTGGTCTATTTCGGGATGGTGAACGAGATTCTAAAATCGAATTTTAGAAATTACCTTTACTTTGCCGGACGGCCGCCTATAAAGCGAACCGTGGCAGGAGCTTACCCTACTAGTCTTAGAGCGGAAAAAGTGCGGTTCTGATGTATTTCGGGATGGCGAACACGAAACTGAAATTAAATTTTAGAAATTTCCGTCTGGATAATGCCGGATGACCACATTTTAGACACACCATGGCAGGGGCTTATCTTAAAAGCCTCGGAACGCGAAAACTTGGTTCCTTATTTATTTGAAACGGACAATCGGAATCTGATATCCGATTTGAGAAATTCCCGTAACTTTGCCGGATAATTCCGAATGAACATATTTTACGCAGACCGTGGCAAGGGTTTACCCTAAACAGTCTTGGCGCGTGAAAAGTGCCTTTCTGGTGAACGAGAATCCGAAATCGAATTTTAGAAGTTCCCGAAATTTTGCCAGATAATGCTGGACGACCCTAATGCCCCCCTCCTAGGAACTGAACTCGCAGGCAACGAAAGTGGTCTCCGGTTGCGTCTAGGGGTGGAAAACGAGAATCTGACGTTTCAGAAACTCCCGTAACTTTGCAGGATATTACCGGAATTAGGTGGAAAGGCTTTGCATTTCACGTCCCCGTCGATTTGCATTCCCTCTACCGACTGGTTGCACGTGCTGGGGCATCAAAAGTCAGTCCCGTGTGCGTTTCGGAGTGTGGAGTGAGAATCTGAAATCGAATTTTAGGAGTTCTGATAACTTTGCCGGATAATGCTGGACGACCATAATATTCGCAGACATTGGCACCGGTCTAACTTGCAGACGTAGGAACGCAAAAAGTGAGCTCTGATCGGAACCGCTGATCCGAATATTACCATCCGATTCAAGAAAAGCCCATTACTATGTCAAACGATGCCAGACGATCACAATGCGAAACAATGCCAGATCCGTATTTTACACGAAACATGGCAGGGGCATACCTGAAATTCTTGCGGTGGGAAAAGTGATTACCTGGTGTTTTTCTGGGTGGGGTATAAAAATCTGAAACCGAATTTTAGAAATTCCCATAATTTTGCTGGACGACCGTAATGCCCTCCTTCAGAGACTGAACTTGCAGGGGTATGTGCACTGAAAGTGGTCACCGGGTGCATCTCGGAGTCGGGAACTAGAATCTCCCATAACTTAGCTGGGATGCGGTCGAATGGCTTTGCGTTCGACTCCCACGTCTGGATTTTCATTTCCTATAGCAACTAAACTTTCAGGCACAGCCTTGCAAAAATACGATTGCAATAGGAACTTGCATTGGTTATTGCATTTTCAGGCATTGTTGTCACTTTGTTAGATGGTGGACAAATTCACATTCCGCATTCAAGCTGCTGTTAGACATTCATAAGAAACCAGGCGCAATGTGTACCATTGAAAAAAAAGCGCATTGATTACGGCATTGCAAAAGAGTTCAATCATAATCAGAACAGTTTACCATATCCCATAAATATTTACTCAAGGCATTTCATAGAACTTTGGAAGATTTAAGCGGGAACAAAAAATATTCGGTGTTGCTATCCTTCTACTGTGTGGTGATTTCCAACAGACGTTGCCAGTCATTTCCCGCACTACTTTTGCTCACAAGATTAACGCATGATTAAAACGATTGCTTTTATGGCGAAGCGTCGAAACACTTCGATTGACCATAAACACGCGAGTACAATTGCAAGTTGATCAATTGGAGCAAGTATCTTCTAACCAACTGCTAGATATTGGAAGCGGTGAAATAAAACTACATCCCAACATATGATGCATCAAATAGCCAGACAATTTCTGTACTGTTGTTCAAACAAAAAAGGAAATGTGATTGAGAGTATTTTCCCGGATATCCTGTATAATTATCTAGATAATAATTTGCTAGTTCTGTTACTTAATCAGAAAGAATGTTGATATTAACGAAATTATAACTTCCGGATATAGAGTTGTTTTCTGGTGATCCAATGCCTTTTAAATCAATCGACACTATTGTTGATGAAAACAAAGCCGTCATTTTTTGCAACTGAGTTTGTGAATTCTCTGGATATATCAGGAATGCCACACACAATCTTCGGTTGAAGATTGGTTCACTGGTTATTTTGCTGCGTAACTTAAATCCACCTAGATTATGCAACGGTACATATTTATTCATTTAAAGCAGGGGTGTCCAGCCCAAATGACCTTGCGGGCCACTTCGGAAAAACATAATCTCGCGGGCCGCACATAAAAATATGTACCTTTATATTAGATTTGGAAACAAAAAAAAAACACTTATTGGAGTGAAAACTTAAAACAGAATGAATTATTATTGTTTTCAGTATTTTTCATGTATACACACAGGCATAGATAATATAACAATATTTATATATAATATAATAATGCAATGATCAAATAATGTTTAAAATATTACAGTTGCCATTTTCTTGAAAATTACGGTGTTCCTATTGAATTGATCTTTCGGTACTCATTGTTGGAATTTGATAGTGCTGTCACACACATTCGTAAACGATTAAGTATATACATTGTCCTTTATCTTAACAGTCCTTAAAATTTTTTTAAAACTTTAAAAAACAACTCTGACTGCCCCTTGCTTTTTGGGCACTCCAAACAGAAAAGGAGGAGGGAAACGAAAGTCGCACACACAGAGAATCATGTACCATCCATAGTAAAGGATATGCATAATGCACAGTTCGAAATTTATTAAAAAAGTAATTTACTATAGTAAAATTAAATGTAACTGTTTGATAAAATATAAAACTATTTTAATCTAAAGGACATTTCTATTATCAAAAAGGATTTATTTTAAAACAAGAACAGGTAACAGGCAAATACATTGTAGATTTATATATATATATATAAATTTCCCTTTAAATAAATTTCAAAATGAAAAAACTTTAAAAACCTGATATTTAAAAATTTTTAAAAAAGAGTCGGTGGGCCGCAATTTACGTACTGGAGGGCCGCTTGTTGGACACCCCTGTGATTTAAAGAGTTACCGGGAAACTTTTTGAAGCAAACATTTTTACTGTAAAGTTTAAAGGAGAAATCGTTCTGTTGTCACGTGTTCCACTGATATCGTCAGAATTTCCAATACCATTCAAAAGGCTTCAATTCCAGATTCGGTTTTCGCGATGACCATAAGTAAATTCAAAACCAAACAATGTCCATTTGATGCTTGGACTTATTTATTGTTATACTTTAAAATGATAAAAATAATATTTAAAATTGATAAAAATCAACGTTAATCACTTCTTTCATAAAATTAAATCTTTATGTTGTTACTTAACAACTTCATAAATATTTCATGTATTATACTATACTCAAATAGGAGATGAATAAAATACAAAAGTTAAAACATTTTGTTGTTTTATACTCAATTTTAACTCTCCGAAATTGTAAGCGAAGATTAATTTGACTGCATTGAATAGCTTAGAATAATATTAAATCAACGTAATAAAACAAACACACAGCAACGCGTGGCCGGGTAAGCTAGTTTATATATATAAAGAAGAAAAGCGACCCACTCGCTGATTAATCCCGATATCTCCGGAACTATTAAACCTACAGACTTGAAATTCAATAGGCAGGTTCGTTTCATGGAGCACACATCCACTAAGTACGGATTTCACAAAGATCGAACCCCAAGGGGCGTTACGGGGGTTTAAGAGGCGTCATAGATAATTAGTTCCATTATTAAAATATTAGATGTTCAGTCTTGAAATGTGGTACGGATTCCTTTTATATAGAGTAGATATCCCCTACAAAATAAGTTTTGTGAAAATCGATTCCCAAGTGGCACTGCAGGGGCCTAAGGGGCATTATACATAATTATTTTCATTTTTAAACTATTAGAGACTTACACTCTTGAAATTTAGTGACTCCCTAGTGGAGTTGGCGGACCTAAGGGGCGTTTTATATAATTATTTCCATTTTTAAACCTAGGGTTTACTCTTTTGGTAAACACGGGTGTCACGACCCCGGGTACCCCAGTGATCCTTCTCTATTTTCAACCCTCCATCTTGTCATCCAATTTCTCTTTTCTCGTCCAGACCACAGACCTATGAATGTTTGGCGCAGTATAGCCAAAACTGGCTCTTGCGCCATAAAACGCCAAACTCACTCACTCACCCATTATTAAACCATTAAACGTACAGTATTGAAATTCGGTAAGCGGATTTCTTTCATAGAGATCCGCTAGGAAATGAGTTTTATGAAAATGAATCCCAAGTGGCGTTGCAGGGTCTAAAGTGGCGTTATAGATAATTATTTCCATTTTTAAACTATTAGATGTATAGTCTCTAAATTTGGTACGCAGATTTTATTTCCTGGAGTAGAGATCCGCTACAAATTGGATTTTACAAAAATAAACCTACAAGTGGTGTGGCGTTATAGATAATCATTTTCGTTCTTAAATTATTTGACGTAGTCTTGAAATTTGATAAGCGGACCCTTTTCCTCGAGTAGAGTTCCGCTACAAAATGGGTTTTGTGAAAATTGACTACAAGTGGCATGCGGAGAATTAAGGGCGTTATAGGTAATTATCTCCTTTTTTAAACTATTAGACGTGAAACTGATTAAGAAGATTTTATTCATGGAGTAGAGTTCCGCTAAAAGATGGGTTTTTGTGAAAATCGCTCCCTAAGGGGCGTTGTGGGAGTTTAAGGGGCGGTATAAGTAATTATTTCCACTTTTAATCCATTAGACGTATGGTCTTGAATATTGGCAACAGATTCCTTTCATGGACTAGAGATCCGCTACAAAATGGATTTTGGGAAATTTAACACCCAAGTGGCGTTTCGGGGATTAAGGGGCGTTATACATAATTATTTTCATTTTTAAATTATTAGACGTACATTCTTAAAATTTGGTAAGCAGATGCCTTTCAAAGAGGAGACATCAGCTACAAAATGGGTTTTATGTGAAATATGACCCCAACTGGCATTAGGTAATATTAGGCGTTATAGGTAATTATTTCCACTTTTAAACTATTAGACGTACGGCCTTGAAATTTGGTAAGCAGATTCCTTTCATAGAGTAGAGAAGTTCTACAAAATAGATTTCACGAAAATTTCCCCCTCCCCCAAGGGGCATTTCGGGGGGATTAAGGGGTGTAATAGATAAATATTCTCCATTTTACACTATTAGTCCTACCTGCTTGAAAATTGGTAAGCATGTTCCTTTCATAGGATAGAGTTCTTATAGCAAAGAGTTTTGCGAAAATAAAGTCCCAAGGAGGGTTACGAGAGGTCAAGGGGAGTTCTAGAGAAAAATTCCGGTATTTGAATTGTTGGCTCACATACTTGAAATTTGTTAAGCATGTTTCTTTTGTTGAATAGATATTCAATAAAAATGGATTTTACGGAAATTGACTCTTGGAAAGAGCGGGGGTTACTGGGGCGAATTGACAAAAAAAAAATCCCTTTTTCAAACTACTAGGACTATAATAATGAAATGTGGTTTGCTCGTTTCTTTTGTTGAATTGAAATCCGCTACGAACGGTTCTCTTGGAAATCGACCCTCAGCTTGGTTACGGGAAGTATTGATTGTAAAAATTCCGTTTTTTACTAGATTCGGATTTGAAGTTTGTCACGCATGTTTATTTTAGGGAGTAGAAATCCACTGAAAATTGGTTTTACGGAAATCCACTTCGTTATTGAGTTACAAGAGTGCAAAAAGTTACTCTATTTCAATTTTAGAGATTGTTAAAAAATATTAGAAGTTCTCTCCTTTTTATATCAAGAGGGGAGGGTTACAGGTATAAGTATATTTTTCAGTACAATCGAATTCTTAATGCTAGAACTTGGATACCAATAATTTATACATACATAAACAGTATATACTTATTGAACATCATGAAATACCCAGTGAAGCGGGTGAGTAACGGCTAGTTTGTTATAAAACACTACATTAAAAACAAAAATACTACGCAAAATAATCGTATTTTGTAAAATTGTACTGAGTCTCGCAGGCCACAAAATTATTCAATGTGGGCTGTGGGTTGGCCACCCTTGAGCAGAGTTGCCAGAAACTTATGCAGCAAAGTAGCACGAAGAGGGGGAAAAAGTAGCGAATCGATTTTCACTTAAAATTCATAAATATATATTTTTTTAATTTTGTAAAACTACGTTAAAAGGCTTTAATTATTTAATTTATTTAAAATACATTCAAATTCTTCCTGCTAAGTATCGTGATCTGTCTTTTTTATAAATATCTGAGCTATATTGAAGCATTTGTGGCGATGGAATGAAATCAACGCAGAAAGTTCCTCGTTCTTCCAGTCATTTTGATTCTGAGAATTGACTCAAACAGTTCGAGGCCCATTTGATTCTCTTTAATTTTGTATTTTCTGACGTCACTCTGGAAAATGCCCTTTCTACAGTGGCATTACTTATGGGTAGGCTGTAAAGCTTTAAGGCAAATATATCTAAATCTCTTAAAAACGGACTTCCAATCCGTCTTTTATATTAAAAATGTGAGGCCAAAATAATGCTCAATCATTTAAAAGCTCAGATTCTGAATAAAAAACATCTTTCAACTGTGTGTTAAAAATCTGTCTCCTTTGTGTGTGATTCTCCAGAACATCCTATTTAGATTGGTCTGCTAATTCTAAAGACAGATCATATATAAAATGAAGGACGATTTGAATTTTAAAAAAAATATCAAGGAAAAAATTATTAATCTTTTTTAAAGTTACATAATTTGAAGGGATTTGGTTTAAAAGTTGTTCACATGAAGTCCTGAGAAAATTATGACATCTTTGATAGATTTCTTTTGTAGATTCTGGAGAAATTATATATATTTTACTTTTGCTTGTCAGTATTCAAAAAGACTTATCCAAAATCAACTTCCTACTGCGTTCCGTGTCATTTCGGAGTTTCCCATGATTCTATTGGCGACTAAATTCACCAAATTTGGAGGGGATTTTTCCCAAATAAATTCTTTTTTTTAACTTGTTCCAATACTATTATGTTTGGTTGAAAGTAGCAAAAAGTAGATGGACCATCAAGTGAAGTAGCGTAAAATTCGCGAAGTAGCAATAGGATAAAAAGGAGCAAAAAGTTTTCAAAAGTAGCAAAATTCGCACGATCTGGCAACACTGCCCTTGAGTTAGATTGATTGAATATTAACGTTGCACTGTTCAGCTACACGAGGGCTTTTGGCGACGGACCATGTAATTTTGAACCATGGTCAAGTGACGTGGACGACACCTGAGCTGGCACCCCCTCTCCTAACTACCACACCAAACCAACGGGAGGACGTTTCAGCTCTGGACAGATTTAGCGTGCATCGCTGCCCTACACGGCGGGTCTTTAGTGGTACTGGGCTCGAACTCGTGACAAGGCAAGCCACGGTCCGATACCCATATCACTCGGCTACCGCGGCCACCCCTTGAGTTAGAAGAACACACACAAGGTGTAACACCTAATATCACTCAGAATTCCGAAAATCATCATAAGTGGATTTTTATTCAAAATTAATCTTTATTTTTATTAATTTGCAAATAAAAGTTTTATATTTAAATATTTGTTATTCTATTTTTTTCAAAGAATTCTATTTTGCTCATTTTATAATTCCTTTTTTATTTGATACTACTTAATTTTATTACTTTTGTATACTATACTAGATTTAAATATTACAATATAGCTACGGTTAACTCTTTTTTTTTAAACATCAAAATCCGTTCAATCTGTTGAAAATTTTTCTTACAAATTACAATGCTCTGAATAATTTTTTTCAACATGGCAATAAATTTTACTTTAGATCAGGGGTGTACGAGCATTTTCAGGGTACGGACTATTTCTAATTTTTTCAAGGGGTTTTGCGGTCCCTCCAGTGGCGTAGGTATCGTGAGGTGAGAAAAATATTTATATAACAATAAGATAATATAACACAATAAAAGACACACAATTATAAGACAATATTTATTACAACTTAATGAATACGGAATGCATGCTCTTAACTACAATGAAATACATTTACACTTTTAAGACCACGTTTAAAGCAAAACGTAACATACAATCATTATAATAATATATAGCCACAAATATAATAATATCAAATAATACATTTTTATTATCAAACAATTAAAAATACAGTTAAAAATAAAACATTTTGATCTAAAGTTAGTGCTCATAGGGGGGTGAGTCGTTTACCCGTATAAAGATAGGGGCCCAACATGCACGGAGAAAAAAGACTTTAAAAAAATGAACTCGTGTACTTTTCCAATTTAAAATAGTATATTCGTGTCAGTTTTGAACCAGCCTTCTTGAATTTGATACAGTACAGACCTAAAACCCCCAAAAAACCCTAAAAAAATTAAAAAGATATTCGGGATTACAGAAGCTGTTTTAATATTCTGGCTAGATATTTTAAAATTGGGATAACACAAACTTAGTTCTTTAAATCTACCGAACTATATTTCTATCTACTATCTACACGCGGAGGCACATGAGTTTAAAATGGTATATTCTTTTTTTTTTTTGTTTTTTTCTTTTTGAAAACGAAAAGTACTGACTTTTTTTTTAATCTAAGTTTTAATATGCTGGTATAATTATTAAATACACCCCATACGATTGACAGCCAATTTAGCTATGTGATAAATGTTTACTTTATATTGGCAGATTATTTAAAAAAAGACTAGTGTTATTAATTTTGAAATTTATTTGGTTCATTAGTCAATTGTTTGTTTTATTCAGATCAAAACTAAACAACTGAAGCAAATTTTATAAAAATCCGGGTTTAAGTGTTGAGTAGGGGGGGGGCTTGGCAAATTTAAATTTTGGCAACCAAAATTGGCGATAATTGGCCTAATTTGCGATAGATTTACGAAAAAATTTCGAAGTGGATTTTTCCAATAAAAAAAATAAATGTTTAAAGAGAAATAAAAAAATTTGTACAAATTTCCAGTAATATTTGATAGTTGTTTAACAATTCCGGTAAAACCAAAGGCCAAATTTTTAAATTAACCCAAAATTGGGAAAAAATTTTGGGTTTAATTTTCGGAAACGGCCGCTTTTCCCCAAGTGTTTTTCGCCAAATCGATAAGCGCGCCAAATCGGTAACCCTTCTGAATTTGTTTTCCAGTGAAGGGGAATGGTTTTTTTGGGGAAATTGGGCGCATCGTAGTAGATTTTTTTTAATTTTAACAGTTTTAACGATAGGGGGAAACTAACGCTTACGTAATTGTTTTCAGTTTTTTTTTAACCAATGATATTACTTATTATTTTAAAAAATTTAAAATTTTTTAATTTTTGCACTGCCAGCTTTTTTTTAACGGCCGTTATTTTAAAGTCATTTCTTTCGCCCGGTTGGTGTCAGCTGTTTTTTTCGGCTTCGTTTCTTCGTTTTGGGAATTATTTTTTTTAGGTAATATTTTTTTTTTTTTCCAACAAAAATTTTTAAAGATAACCATGATGTCCACGATGCTGTTAGGATAATTTGAATGAATGCATGCAAAAGTATGATGAGTATTCTGGAAAAAGGTTTTTTTCCCTGTTGCCTGTGTTTGGAAAAAAAGGGGGTTAGAATGGTCAAAAGAAGGTTTGATTGTTTTTTCATACGTTTGCCCGAAATTTAGAAAGAACGGGAAAAAATTGAATGATGGTTTTGAAGGGCTTTGTAAAAAACAGATCGTGTAAAAGGGGGAGAATCATCATGTTTCTCGGATGAAAGGAAAGGGTCTTGGTTTGAATTGAGCAACATGGATATGTGTACGTTTTGTTATTTACAGCATTGAGGGCTCGTGGAGGGGAATCAAACGTTTTTTGGAAATACGACTCATCGTACCGAGGACATGTTTGATTCGTATCTTCATGGTTTATGGGGGAAGGAAAAAATTCCCCATTCCGTTGAGAACGAAGTTTCAAAACGTTCTTGGCGGATGGGCGAGTTTTTTCCCCTTTTACGAAAAGGACTCCCCCCGGAGCGGGAAATACCGCATGATGTTCGGCCGGGGACATCCTCTTCTTAAACATCGTTTTAAGGTAAGTAAAAAATTTTTTTTTTTTAAATGCAAAATTTTTGGCAGCGATTTTCAATTTCAAAACTTTAAAATAATACGTTTTTGATGTTTTCCCCTTCCGCCATCTTGAATTTCGCGCCCGGCGTTGGTGTTGTGGTAGGGTTGCAACCGAAACACAACACGCAAAACGCGCCAAATTGGAATTTTTCAAATTTTTTGGGAAAAGCGGCCGATTCGACATTTTCACCAAACTTTTATCTATGTCATTACACATAGCCAACTAGTAAAACCCCATTTTGTTCTGCTTTAAAAGGGGTCATCCAGTAATCATTAGTCACGAAGTTTGCAGTAGTAGTAGTATTGTTTTGCAGTAGAATATGCTTGTTGAATTGTAGCACAACATGTTTGAATATGGTTTTATGGACTGAACATAGTTTTAAATTTTTTTAATAAACTAACACTGTTAGTAGAAGATGCCTTGAATGTGGGGAAAAAATAAATTTTGACAACCCACATTGAATCCAAATCAATACTTAAAAGATTCAGGGTTTTTTAAATTTTACTACATTTTCAAAACCCACAGAAATTACTTTTTATTTTTTCGGCATTTATTTATAGGCAAATAATTGAAGTATTCCTTTTTTTAGTTTGGAATAATTTTTGTTTTATTTTCATACTGAACTCTAAAAAAGGCTTTTTATGTTGTGGCAAGTTTAGGGAAAAGGGAAGTTTACAAAAATAAGTTTTTTTTGACAATTATTAATCTTTTGTGGAGATTAATTTTTGAAACTTTTAAAGTACTTTTTTGCTTTTTAATTAAGTTATAGAAAATGTTTTAAAAGTTCCCCCACCAAAAATTTGATTTCAACAATTTCAATAACCTTATTTTATGATTCTTTTCAATTTTAATATTGAAAGAATCAAAATTAAGAACAGAAATTACAAAATGAGTAAAATTATTAGTAAAATTGAGATTAAAATATTTCAAAAATGAATTTTACTTTTGTATTAGAATTAAATATAAAAATTTAAAACTACTTAACTACTAATATTTAAAGGATATTTTTTCTTATTAATAATTGATGTGCATTGTTTAAATTAGATTTATCCTTACTCCATTATCCCCCAGTTTTTTGGGAACATGAAACAAAACATGAAAGCAATAGCCAAAACACATGCAATTGGTATTGCCAACTTGGGGGTTACTTTTCCCTTGGGAGTTGTTACCATAATATGGGAGAAACTTATAACCCTAGTGCAGAAAGGCAGTGGCATAACAGAGCATTTGGGCCCCCCCGCTGTTGTTTTGGGATCTCAAGTTGGGTTTTACAAAAAAGGGAGGTACTTCACGTCGGCTTTTTTGGGGCCCCTGGGACCCCGGGCACCCTCAATATGGGGGGGTATGATGCCACGCAGAAAGTTTATTTTCAAGACCATAAAACTTTGTTTGATTGAAAAATATTGTGATATTTCTAAAAAATCTTATTAATCTTTAATTTTTATAATAAACTTACAAGAGCAAATAAGAATTTAAAAATTTTTCCGGAT
>BMAV01001111.1:0-37707 GCA_019973955.1 Trichonephila inaurata madagascariensis
TTTTTCGGTTTTGGGTTCTTGGTTCGTTTGCTCATTGATAAGACAACCTTTCGGTGTGAAATTTTAAAGAACTGAACTAGCCTAAAACCAGGCAGCCCAGTGATATGGACCTTTTGGGGGGAAGGGGATTGTGACGTCTTCGTGGGGTAAACCCCCCCTATCTCTATTATCTGGTCACCATTTTAAACAGATGTTGGATACAATTCAGGTGGCCATGGGGTCATTGTTTGTTGTTTGGCCCCCGGTCAAGGGGGAATTTGGTCGGAATTTACAATGGCAAAAGGGTGACAAAAAGGCTTTCCCTTATGAAAGTCTTAAAAGGGGGAGGCCTGTTAAGTCGGTGCATAGGAGTGGGGCTGTGGGGGGGCCCAGGGGGGAGAAAAATAAAAAATTATGGCGCCCTTGGATTAGACGGACGGGGAATGTGTTTTTTTTTGCCGCGCAAATGGGAGACAAAGGGGGGGGGGAGGCAACTTTTTTTTGACCTCCCAATGGGAAGACGAGGGCAGCCCTTTTTTTCTTTTGGACCTGCCAATGGGGAAAACGGGGGGGTGGTGG
Source organism: Trichonephila inaurata madagascariensis (assembly GCA_019973955.1). NCBI lineage: Eukaryota > Metazoa > Arthropoda > Arachnida > Araneae > Nephilidae > Trichonephila > Trichonephila inaurata. The sequence goes on from BMAV01001111.1 coordinate 559, forward strand.
CCCCGCCTGGTTTTTAAAAAAGGGGGTAAGGGGAAAAAAAAAAAAGACGGACGGAGAAAACTAAAGAAAACCTGAAGCGACTTGGATGGAGGGAAAAGCGGAGATGCCCCCCGGTGGGGAGGGGCCCGAAGGGAAAAAAAGAGTCATGGGTAAGCGGGGCCCCGGAAAAAAAAGGGATTGTCGGGGTGCCTTGCGGAATAAGGTTTATCGTGTGGAAAAGACGGTCCCCGGTTTGGCCCCTATTTAATGAACATTTTAATAACAAATGAAAAAATTAAATACTTTTAAAATATTAAGATGAGGCTGTAACAAATTTTCTTTTTACTTTCTTGTTACACCATAAACTTTACCAAAAAAATTTCAAATTTTTTTCACTTTTCCCCTCGGCTATTCTCCATAACCAAATTTCAAAACCCGGTTTCCCTACGGTAAAATTTTTTTAAATTGGGACGATAAATGGTACTGCGATCTCTTTTCTCGGTAAATTTATCTGGGTTAAATTCTAAGTAAAAACTAGACCTATTATCCGTCTCTAAACTTTTTTTATCAATCTCTTTTGGTTTTTTGAGAGGGAAAACCCATTTTAACTCTCCTCTAAGCCTCCCCCGCCCATTACACATGTTTCTTTTCCCCATTTAACTGCCCTGCTATCTTAGCCATTGTATGACTTCGAAAACCCTTTCCCGTTCTTTTAACTTTTTTCCCCCCCAACCCCTGGTATCTTTTTTTTCCTCGCATTTATTTTCCCCAAGATTTTAGGGTTACTATTTCCCTTATCTTCTATCAATTCTAGGAACCATCTCCTTTTTATCGGAAATTTTTTACCGTTTTGCACACAAAGCGACTCTCTAAAATTTTCCCCCTCAAACGACCCTTTTTACACAATCACCCAAATTTTATCCCCTTGATTTCTTTCTTTCTCAACCATAAACTTTCTATTCTTTTCCGTTCCTATCCTCTTTTAAACGAAGGGGAAAACGTTTATCTAAGGGGGGCACAATTCTCATTTTCAAAATCCAACGTGGCGTTCTCCACGCTTTTATTAACTACCTCGTTAATTAACGGCCTACACTTATTAACCGGTTCCTTAACTTCTGCGGTATGGTTTCCTGACAAAAAATAAACATTTGCGAGATTGTTAATCCTATTCCCTGACTTCAATTCATTTTCTTTTAACTTATTTCTGAGTTGAGCTCTCAGTTTTTCTAACTCAAATTCCCTAGATAATTTACGCTCCTCGAATTCCTTAATTTCCCGTTTTTCACGTTCTTTACGTTTTTCACGTTCCTTAATTTCCCGTTTTTCACGTTCTTCACGTTCCTTAATTTCCGTCTTTCACGTTCTTCACGTTCCTTAATTTCCCGTTCTACCCGTTTTTCCTCCAAATACCCTCCAACAAACATTTAGCTACTTCATCATTATAGTATTTACTTTGACAAATTCTCTTCTTAATTTCCATCTTAGGTAAAGTAATATCAACTTCTACCCCTAATTCTTTCGTAAATTCTAACAATACGTCTTTTCTTTTGCTTAACAGAAACGCCATGATGCACTAATACGCACAAAACCGAATCTAAACTTAATCGTTACAAAAATTATACAAAGAATCAAGGTAAACTAACAATACACTAGAGCTAGACTTAACTATATTTCACAAATATGCACAAATCTAAAACCAACACAATAACCTACTCAACACTGTACCTCAACGCTACAAGTATAACTACTGTATACTAAATTTCACAAATCTATAACCTCAACAATATCCTACACAATATTGTACCAACACAACAAGTATAACTACTGTATACTAAATTTCACAACTCAAACAAAAATACTAATATCGCACATTTATACACTTCATACAAAACTTAAAAATCTTTCTAGTCTCTAATTGTTTACTAAATCTATCTAGTCGTTTATATTCCTTATCTCAAAATTTTACATACAAAAACAACACTCAGTTGCTGTCCCGAAAATAATCTCAAAGAAAAGACTCACCTTAAAATTTGTAGACGAAGACATAGGAACACTCAGGAACTCTTTAATACAAAGCACTTCTTGAAAAACCGCACTCATCACAAACAGGCGGGAACTCGTGACTTCTTAACACTGGGAACTCTAGAAAAACGTCCATCAAAACAAACGGGCAAACAGGTCCTCTTAAATCCTCGTTGATTCATCAGGCAGGAACGGGAGACACTTCTCATAGCGGGCAATTCCAAAAATCATTCGGGCACACTTCATCACTAGCAGGAACAGAAACCTCTTGAAGTCGGCGCTCACAAAATCAGGCGGGTATTAAAATTCTCTCATAACATTCGCACACGGATGGCATTTTTTTTTCTATCTTTACTAAAACTAAGGATTCGGGCATCTATTTACTCAAATGTCGGATCCCACCGCTGCCACCAATTTAATATATATTTATATATATATATATATATATATATAGCTGTAATGTCGCGAGTAGTTAGCAAACAAGAAAATTTGTCGCAGCCTCATTTTAAAATTAAAGCAGTATTTATTTGCTTTGTAATGATTTCACTCAGCTCTTGGTTAACTATTTATTCCAATATGAAAATTATTAAAAAAAAAAATAATGGTATATTCTATTACAGTTCAATATCAAAAGGTCCGTAACAATTTCGAGTCTCTTCCGTACTCTCTCCCGTTTCCTTGATCTTTCAAGCCAGGAGACCGCTGTACTTCGTGGGCTCGTTATCGCTCTTCCTATCCCTCCTATCGCTCTTCCTATCGCCCCTTCCAAAAATCCAGTCTTTTCCTTTGTCCGGACTCTCTCGCCCTTTTTATATCATCTCTTTCTCCTAGTCATCCACCTCTCATCTCTTTGTCGGCCTCAGTCCCCCTGGTTCTGCTGCTGCCTTCCGGTCTAGGCTCCCTTGATGTCTTACCCCTCTGCCGCGCCAAATGGGTCGTTTCCGCTAGTCCCAGTCCCAAAGATTCGCCGAGGCTGGGTGCACATTTGTACATTCTCAGACACGACGTCGTCACCGAGTGGTGGGAAAATGAATACACAATGATAAGGCGCCTCTTTTTGACAGTCCGGTCAGCTGGGAAAAAAGGTGCCGAAACTCGACCACCCAGTTACGAAATTCCTTCCCAGCAATTAGGGAAATGCCTGGAATCTTCGCAACTTCTGTCGGCAAGGAGCAAGGGATCTGTTGGAAAATAGGGGGAAGAAATATGCTTCGTCACAGCTTCCTAGGTTACTAAAAGGTCCAATAAATATGCCAAGCCGGGTGGACAGTCTATTTCACGGGAGTTCAATCCTTTTTCCGAAAGGCACTCGCTAATCTCTTTTCTTTTCAGGGCTCCTCTCCAGTTTTCTCCATCCAGGGCTCTACATCAAGTTTTCCATCCAGGGCTCTCCCTATCTGACCTACTCCAGGGCTCTCTCTCCGTCTCACTCCAGGGCTCTATCTCTGTTTCCATCCAGGGCTCGATCCAAGTTTTTTGTCTCAAAATCAACTCCTTTTAAACACCAGGAGCGGGTCCACAACACGCCCCTCGTCTTTCTCATTGGCAGGCCAAAAAAAGGTCTGCCCTCGTCCCCGGGCCACATTCGTCTCCCGTTTGGGCGGACAAACACATTCCCGGTTTGTCTGGAATCCAAGGGCGCCATAATTCTCATCTAACTTCTGAACACTCTTATTCATCACACCACCTGGGTTTTATAACCCCATTCTCTTGGCACCGGCTTTCATACAGGCTTCGCCTATATGTCAACCTATTGTCACCGGCTCTCTTTAGATATTGTAACTTCCAGACTCGATGTCTGCGTTTGTCCGAGGTCAGACAATAAACAATGACCCCATGGCCACGCGCTCTTGTCACCCAACGTCTGTTTGGAGCCATAAAACTTCGCATGAATAGAAAGGTGAGGTTCTCCCCAATCGAAGACGTCACAGTGGCAATATCACAGCGGTAACAAAGCCATCGTAAGAAGTTGTTATATTATTGGTAATGATATAAAACCGTTTACTGAAGTAGAAATTATGAAGAAGTGTTTCTTAAATGCTTCTAATTTAGTGTTAGGGACAAAAAATAAAAATATAAAAAAATAATAATTAAATAAGCAAAGCAGGAGTTGTAATATTTTTTATCAATTTTCCATATTTTAAATATCCAGTGTTATCTTGGTCTTAAAGCACCCCCCTCCCACTACATCCTCCATTTATCCTCATATTGCTGCCCGCCTGAAATGACTAACATGTGTATGCGGCCCAATAGAAAAAAGTTTGAGTACCCCTGCTCCAGGTTAATCTTTCGTTCATGAAAAGTCGTACAAACTCTAGAGAAATACACCACAGTAAATAAAATAGAAATAATTTAATGCTCCTTGGGCTGCTAAGTACCATTTAATACTCAGATTGTTACCAATCTGCAGCCCGGGAGTTGGGAATTACTGGCTTACATGACCTCGTTTGTGTTGTGAAATCTAGGACCCCGCTATGGTTGTTTGAATTCTAGGAATAAGAAAAAATCGCTTGAGGCGAGATTGGGAGAACAAGGAGGATGTAGCAAAATTTTAAAATTTCATTTCTTTGATTTTTAACCACATTACGAGAAGAGTGAACGCAGGGTTGGCTCTAGCAGTTTTGCCGCACCGGACAAAAAGTGGAAAATGTCGCCCTCTTCTCTATATATATTATTTTGTCTTAAAAAATTCAAGACAATTCGAAATTAAGGACATAATTACTTGTTATTATATCAAACGAGTGAAATATAAGAGAAAGAATCGTCAATTTCATCGAAAAATAGTCTATTGATGGTGAAGATCACAAGCGTTTGTTTTAACTTATAGTATTTTCAGTACATGCGCCCCCTTTTCAATCACAATTTTTATCGCGCCCCCCTTATACATTAATAATGTACTGAATGCAATAATAATGCGCTTTGACACTTAAGCTCTACATCTATTATAGACCGTACAAATTAATAACATAAGTATTAAATTTTGTATATGTTACTTTTAAGCAAAAAAAAAAGAAAAAAAATAAGTAATAGGATAATTATGTTATTTTTCCTTTCTCTAATTTTTAAATTGGAACATATTGCAAAATGTGGTGGCTGCTTAGAAGACAAAATATAGATATCAGCTAAATATCAAAAAAGAACTCAGAGGGTCAGTTTCTAATCATAAGCATTCTTTTGAAAAACTTTGCTCTGCAAGACAAGCCCATAGAGAGAAATCGCTAATACTTATTAAACTTGTTCTTAATTTAGTATTAATTAATTAGTTATAAAATACTCTGTGCAGCACACTGATACATTAAAAGTATACCGGCTGAAGTACCCACTCTTTGCAAGAGTTCATTTATAAGAAAATAAAACATTATTGATATAATCACTGAATTGTAAGGAAAGTAAAGCCAAGTGCGCGACAATGTTTACAAAAATGTAAAATGATTTTTTTTTAAATGAAATTATAATTAGTTTTAAGGAGAACTGTAATTTTAAGCCTCACAGAATTAGCATTTAGAATTGATGTTGAATAATGAACAATAACATGAAATTCCGATGAAGAATAATTGTATTATTTTTAATATTTAAAGCGAAAAGATTTCAACATGTTTTAACCCTGGAGCAGGCGCTCACTCGATACTAATGGTCGAGCGGAGTTATTGAGACACCCCAATCCTTTTTTTATAATTATTTTTATAGTACACAATAAAAATCGTAATTCCAGTGAATAATTTAACTAAGAGAAAATATACTTACCTACTTTCGAAGACTTTTCAATTTTTTTTCAAATTTAGGAAAAATCCAAGAAAACTAAACCCAAAATGTTTTCCAAATATGCTGACCTTAAAAAGATACAAATCACAGACACTTTCCAACATTACAGGAATGTTATTTGCACCCAAAAACTGTCGTATTTTTTTCGTTATTGTAATTTACAGTCCTTGATGTTCGACAAATAGAAATGTTGAACTTTTGCTTGCTTGTGTGTTTTTGACAAAGCAAAGTGTGTCTTCTGATACTTATGGCTTCATATTTTAGTTGATGGAGTTCTTTTGGTAGCATTTGAAAATTTTTCTTTCGTTTCATGTTCATCGCTTTTCTCAAATTTACTTTAATATGCATTATTTCAGCAGGTTCATCCCTTTTTTATCAGTTTTAACATCTTTTCAATAGAGATCAAAGCTGCCCATTTTTATATATATATATTCGGGATCATTTACCAAACATTTACCTGCTCATCATGCTCATTTACCAAACCACAATAAGTCGTACAACAAGGCAATCAAAGTCATAAGTTATTCATGGGGGATGTAGCATGAACACAAAAAATATTTTGGAAAAAAAATGATCGCACTGGGAACTCAGTCAAAACAAGTACCTTAAGATTGTAAAAAAACGTTTGTCACTCCCAAAAAAGAGGGATATATTTTAGTATTTTAATATATTTTAGTTCACATTAAGACTGTCAAACAGGAGGATAGTGTCAGGGCCATTGGTAACAATTAAACAGTTTTGCCAGAATTACCGATTTCATGCACTCTGTACTCGGCGTGACCGCTCCCGGATTAAAAGTGTATTTAATACAATATGGATGTTCTAAAAAAAATATGTAAAACGTTTTTCATTATGCTTTATATGTTTGGGAATACTCATAAAAATAAATCTTGGCCAAGTAATCCTTCAAGTGCTCTCTGGCTTTTCCAAAAAACATAAAAATATTTTACAAGGGGAAAAAACGCAGCAGAAATAGTTTATTACAACTTCCCCAAATGAAAAACAAAATATATAAGAGCAGGGACGTAACTAACTGTACAAGTAATTTCGAAGGTCAAACCGCAGTAAATACATTCTGCTGCCTACAGCTAATGTACAATATTTCAATAATATAACAGTGATGAATTTTGTTATTTCTCTGAAAGAGTAATATTTTAAATTTGAAAAGAAAACGTAATAAAAAAAATCTCTCATCATGGAATTACAGAAAATCAAATAAAATGTTTTTTTATTTGGTTATAGTATCTCAAAGATAGCTAATGAGGTTTTGAAGTAGAAGCTTTTATTTTTTATGGCGTAATATCACAGATGATATACATAAATTATATCAGTGTAAATATTTACGTTTTCGTCTTTCTGATTAACATAACTCCTATGTTCTTTGACGGCCACGATTAAGGCAAAACCTTTTCCAACCAATACCAAAGAAGAGAAACGGATCGAATATGTAAATGAGATATACTATAAAAGGATAGCGCGGCAAACATAGCAATAGCATAGATAGCATAGCGTAGCAGGCTCAGAGATGTAGTGTGGAATCATTCTGCTCAATAGCGTGACAAAAGTTAGTGTGAAATCTGCGGACCAAGAATAGGCAGTCAAGAATTAGCTGCATTATGTATCAAGAATCTTCAAATATAAAGTTATAGATTATATTCTAGGTCAAGGGACCAGACTGAAAAGGTAATATTAGATAAGTAATTAGATAACAGGATATTTAGATAATTGAGATAGAGAATCTAATTGCGTGATTCAACTTAAATACGCATTTTAATTGGGGCTCGACTCTCACTCTAATTAAGTGTCAAATTAGAACTTGCTACTCTTAATAAAAGTTGTATTAAGAATTATAACCCCATCATTTTGATAATCCCACACCTCTAGCTTACGCGGAACCGGTAAGACATGGTCATCACAGGATGCTATGGCACCCCAATGGCGCCCGAACGTATTTAATTCTGGGTTATAATGTAGGTGGAAAATACAATTCTACCTGAAATGTACTTTTCAGGGTCGGAGAATGTTTCAGAGTTTATTGAGTGCATCGACACAATATTCAATTACTTGAAATCCCAAGTAATCTGTCATGTGCTTACTTAAAAAAGTCATCTCAGGGAAGGGCTCAAGATTGTATTCAGGGGTGCAAAATACAGCCACGGATTTTGCGTACTAAAGCTGAATTAGCGAAGGCCTTTTCCCGCGATCAAAAATAAGAAAGAACTACAGGCGGAGTTTTATGCATCATTAAGCAGGGTAGAAATCAGGATGCGACTGATTTTGTATATAGATTATTAAAAATAGAAAGAAGTTAGATTAGAATGTCCCAAGCAGACGAAGTGGATCATATTTAGTTCGACTCGAACCACAGGTACAGGACTACGTGGAAGTTAGAAACGCACAAAATACGATACAATCCTTTAGAAGTCCTACAAATTCGAAGAGAGATATTCTTGGCAAATTACAAAGGGGTTATCAGAACCATAATGTAGAAAGACGAGGTCAAATGCGCATAGGATGCCTAATTTTGAAGCTAATGGTAGAAACTGAGGAATTCGGAAATAAGGAGTAATCAAATAACAGAAATGAGTTTTAATAGAGAATAGCCGTCAAAATAATAGAGGGTTCGAGGAGAATAGATTTAATAATAATGATCAAAGATTCAGCAATATACTTGAAATGAGCGCAAAATGATACTCTTAATAGAGGGACCGTAGAAACAAGGGTTCGAGCATAATTTCAATCGAGGTGATAGGACGCAAAGGGGACGATTAAATATTGTAAAGGTTTATCAACCAAGAGTACCGACAAGAGAGACAATTAGACTTTTCTCCAATATGTATAGCACCTGTAGAACTTCCACACGTACCTATATTATTAACACCATTTTGAAAGCGCTATGGACAATTGGAGCAGATAAATCTTTTATATCGAAGAAGTATATAGAAAATATTTTTTCTATAAACAAATAAAAAAAATCAAGTGAGCCCAGGTAATACCAGCAGAAATGCCAAACAGGGGGATTGTAGAATTGAAAATTAAGATCAGACAATTGAAGAAATTGGTCATTTCATGTGTTGAAAGATTTAGAATACCCATGTATTCCCGGTATAGATTTCATAAGTGTCAAGAATAGTATTAGATTTTAACTGCAAATCGTTGAAAATTCCAGATTCTCAAATAAATAAGGTGGCTGGGAGCCAATTAAAGAGGAAAAGTTGAGATAGATTTATCTAAAACAAAATTGGGGAAAGAGAAACAAAAACTACAAAAATTGTTTAGTAGTTTTAAAGGGTTATTTTCAGATAAAACCAGGCCTTACCTATGTCTTATACCATGAAAATTGACACGGAGATAACCCACCAGTAGCTTCAAGGCCTGCGGCATGATCGCACTAAGCAAGCAATAATAGATTTTCACATACAAAAATGTTACAAGAGTGAAACGATTAATCAATTCAGTCCCCATACGCGTCACCTGTTGTATTATGCAAGAAAAATACTGGGTTACCACCGGATAATCCGGAAACATATAGATTTGCAGACTATAGAAAATTAAATTCGATCACAAAGTATCCAAGTGATACCTCTTTACCGTTAATAGATGATTTATTAACGAACATACTCATATACAACAATAATGTCATCTCTTGATCTAAGAATGGCAGTAAAACCCCCAGCGATATAGTTAAGAGACTGCATTTAGAAAAGTATGGCACTTATAAAGCTTTCAAGCGGATGCCATTCGGTTTATCAGAGCAGCTCCCAATTTTCAAAAGCAATTGACATAACTCTAAAACCGTGATAGGAAGTAGAGGTTACGGACGACGCTATCATCGCTCCATCATTCACCACCATGTTGAACATTTAAGGAAGTTTTTCGTTGTTAAAGCGATGCGGGATTGACATTTAAATAAGGAAAAAATGTACCGGGTGCGATGAATTGAAATATTTGGGATTAATTATTAGTAAAAGAAGGAATTAAAAAACGATGAGACAAAGGTTAGAGCTATACAAGAGATGAACCACCCCTGCAACCTCAAAAGAGGTATCTAAGTTTTTAGGTATGTTCCCAGTGGTACGCGAAATTTATTAAAAATTATGCGATATTTGTGAGCCACTTTTTATAATCTTAAACGAAAATTTAAAAAATTTGTCTGGTCCACGAAGCACAAAAGGCATTCGAAGAGGTCATGAGGCGGCAACAAAAAGCGCCAGTTTTAAAATTACCAAACTTTCAGGAACCATTCGAGTTATTTACAGATGCCAGTTCGATTGGTTTAGAGCAAAAGTACTAAACAAAACAGACAAGGTCGTATTTGCGTCACGTACACCGGTAACGCAGAGGAATTACACAGTAACCGAAAGAGAATGTCTAGCAGTAGTATGGGCATTGAACAAATTTAGAACATATTTAGGAGTATTACCAATTAAGGTAATAACAGATCACTGCCGCATTAACACGCCCAACACATGGCAAAAAATTTATCGAGTAGGATGATTAGATGGGCACTCAAAGTTAGCAGAATTCAATATAGAATGGGAACATAAGCAGACGGGGAACTCAAAATGCAGTGGCTGACATTCTATCAAGGAATCCAATTAATAGTATACGGTGATAAAATTAATTGTGCCATAATCAAAGATTTGGTACTTACTGCGAGAACAATTAATAGAGGAACAGAAAATGACCCAGAATTAGGTCATATATATAGATATTTAGAAACCCGAAGATAATCCGGTTAATGCAACGATATGTGAGAATTGGTCCCACGATTTCCGTTTAATTGAAGGATTGTTATTTTATGCGAAACACGCAACGTCATTAGGTGAAATGCGTATACATTCCAAAATCTTTAAGGAATGAAATAATGAGAGAATTTCATGACAAGCCAATAAGGACACGTCGGCAGATTTAAAACGTCATGTACCCGGGACGTTTGTTATTTCCCGTACATGAGAAAATTTATTGATCAATATGTCTCTACATGCCATATGTGCCAAGTTAATAACTATAAAAAACGCGTTACCAGCTGGTCGGTTAAATCCAATTATATCGAATTATCCGAATGAGATAGTGACGTTAGATTTATTAGGCCCGTATCCTATATCGAGAATAAGACGTAAATCCGCTATATTTTTAGTATTAACCGATCATTTCAGCAAATGGGCTGAAATTATACCTCTTAAAAAGGCCTCATCTCGTATAATAGCGGATATTTTTTGATAAACCTTTATATCGCGCTATGGGAGTCTAACAAAAATTAATAAGTGATAATGGTCCCCAATTTATATCCGAGATTTTTGGAGCACTTAAGTGAAAGATTAGCATAAGGCATGTGAAGACTGCTGCATATCGACCACAAGCAAATCGGACTGAAAGAGTTAATCGAGATATAGTGCAAATGACAAATTACGTTAATGATCAACATGATACTTGGGATCACTCCTTACGTGAGTTTGCTTTACGCTATTCGTACGGCGGTGAATGAAACAACGGAAAACACTGGCTGAGTTATTTTTAGGTCGAAAAATTGATTACACCATTTCAAAAAACTAGTTATGATATCGGAAAAGCTTAAATTTAAAATTCAAGATATACAGAAAAGCTTTTGAAGAAGCTAGACTGGCAATGAAAATTAAACAGGAAAGGTGGAAAATATTATAATAGACGTAGAAAGGACATAAAAAATAAAGGTAAATGATTGCCTTTATTAGAAAACACACCCTGTAAGTTCAGCGGCTAACAAAGTATAAAGCAATTTAAACAAAATTTGAGGGACCTTATAGAGTCCTAGAAGTTAGAACTTTAACAATATTGTAATATGGAAATCGGGAAAAAGATTAACAGTTAATGGTAGATCAAATAAGAATATATCGTCATAGGAAATGACGAGGTCGAATTAGGAACAGGTATCCCAAATAGTATAAGATCAAGTCAGGAAACTAGTACTGAAAAAAGTACACCAAGGATTAAATGTCACAATATGGGAAAGCAAAAATCTGCGGTGAAACGTGTAGGTTAGAGGGCAAAAGGGATTGGTAACCAATCAAATCAATACAAAAATAAGCTGGGAAAGAGAGGACCCATAAAACAAATCACTGGTCAGGATCACTACCTAGTTCAGTAGGGAATGAAAATAAAAATAAAAGGTTTAAATATAACCAAGGAAATAAAAGATCAGGTATATCGGGGACAAGTGACCACAAAGGAAGTGGCAAAAGAAAGGGTAGTAATAATAATAATAATAAAAGACAAATGTCATCTAGTACTATTTCCAGAGATAGAAAAAGAGCGGTGAGAGAATCAACTGAAGTTCCATTTGAAAAGAAGTATAATCTAAGGCCACGACGGAGAACAGAAGAACCACAACCAGCCAAGAACACAATTGGGAAGGCAAGGAAAGGAAGACAAGGAGATTACAAGCCTTACAACAAGAAATTCCAGAACAAACAAGGAATGAAGAGTGATGACACCTCATCGTTGAATGTGAACGTGGGAGACCGAATATAAAAATCAGGTTGTATTGTTTCATTTTTTTATGATCTTCCAACAAGTGGTCGGAAGAATTATTGCAAAGAAGGAAGTCTCGGGCGGTGCTTAAAAGTTATAAGCCAAGTCAAACACTACAATGAGTGTTCATTTAATTTTGGAACTTTTTGACTTGTTAAAAATTTTTTCTGAAGAAAAACATTTGTATTCACACATTTGTTTACTTCGATGTATGACTTCGTGAGATGCGAAATTCCTTGGTTATTTGTTATAATGGCTATTGAAAATGTTTGTAATTGTATAATATGTATATATATATGTTGTTGTATTGTTACGTAATATGAGCAGCATCTGTCTAGGGAAACGCGGCGTAGTCAAGGCACACCAACAATAATAATAACGACGCTGCGCGGCTCATTGGGAGTTTTTGTTGAAACCAGATGTAGGGATGGAGATAAAAATTTATTGTGATATATAAATAATATATTGATTAAGATTATGGAAATAGATACTTAAATAGTTTCATTTCAGGGAGACTGACCCTGAAAATCTCTAAAAGTAAAGCTTCAATGTGTTTCCAGGCTGTTAAGAAAGGGAGCAGAAGCACCAGCTCCATATGAAGTGTTAGATTGGGTCTGCGCACCCAAAATGGTAGTTTTTAAGTGTATAAATATTTTAAGTAACGAATTGTAAAAGTGAGAGTTGGCACAAATTAAACAGTAATTATTAATGTTGGCCTAGTTATTGGAGTAAAATTTATTGTCACGAGTTTAAAATTAAATTGAATATTAAAATTCTAAGATGAGTAATGAAAATTAAAGTCAAGATAAATTTGGAAATTAAAAGTTAAAATTTAAGATTAAAATTGCAATGAAAATTAAAAGTCAAGATAGATATTGGAAATTATAAAAGTTAAAAATTTAAGATTAAAATTTCAATGAAAATTAAAAGTCAAGATAGATATTGAAATTATAAAAGTTAAAATGAAGATTTAAGATTAAAATTTAAATAAAACTCAGAAAGCGAAGAAATTTAGGAATAGAGAGTTTATATTGATGTAATTTATTATGGGCATTGAGAACCCTTAAGTAAATCAATACGTTTTTTCTTTCTTGAGGGGCTGTGACGTTCCTCGCGTCTTTCTGATTAACATAACTCCTATGTTCTTTTGACGGCCACGATTAATGGCAAAAACCTTTCCAACCCAATACCAAGAAGAGAAACGGATCGAATATGTAAATGAGATATACTATAAAGCGATAAAGGCGGCAAACATAGCAATAGCATAGATAGCATAGCGTAGCAGGCTCAGAGATTGTAGTGTGTAAAATCATTCCTGCTCAATAGCGTGACAAAGCTTAGTGTGAAATCTTGCGGACCAAGAATAGGCAGTCAAGAATTAGCTGCATTGCGTAGTATCAAGAATCTTCAAATATAAAGTTATAGATTATAATTTGTAGTCAAGGGACCAGACTGGAAAAGGTAATATTATTAGATATAAGTACTAGATAACAGGATTATTTAGGATAATTTGAGATAGAGAATCTAATTGCGTGATCTAACTTAAATACGTGATTTAATTTGGGCTCGACTCTCACTCTAATAATAAGTGTCAAATTAGAACTTAAGTAATATTATAAGTTACTCTAATAAAAGTTGTATTAAGAATTATGTCTCATCATTTTGATAATCCCACACCTCTAGCTTACGCGGAACCGGTAAGACATGGTCATCACAGGATGGCTATGTCTCAATATGTATTCTTTTATTATGTCAGAAAGTATTTCTTGTTTTTACTTCATTCCAGAGTAAATAATTTTAATCTTTTTATTTTCGATATGCTCGCGCTCCCCCGCACATGGGCGCGCCCTGCCTGAGAAACACTGACTTATAGTAGCAACACTCAGGAATAAAATAAAACATCTCCTGTAGCTCTCTATCTATCAGAACCTTACTCCGCTTGTCCTCTTTCGGATAGCTCTCATCAGACATCGTAAGGGGGAAAGGAATGTTCTTTGTGACCTCACTCCGGGATGGGGAGAAATTTACAAATGAAAGATGTGTAAACATATTAAATAATTTCATGCTTTAATATATACTCCCGCCTCAACCCCTTCAAGTTTAAACACACACACACAAAAAAACTGTCATTAAATATACAAAGTACAAAATAAAAAAAAGAAACGAGCCTTACAGTAGTCGTATATGATGTGTAACATCTGACAAGTTATCTATGCAAATACAATAGTAACTTATATCCTGAAAAATGAACTGGTATGATTGGAAATAATTTTCTATCAAATAATATATCTTTTAATGAAAATTTTATTTAATTAACACAAGGAGTAATGCAATTTTTTTTATCAAAAATAATTATTCTTGATCAATTTGTGGTATAAAGGAGACAATAGACTTATGATAACTAAAATATGACACATATATTCTGTGATTTCAAAGTATTTAAAACCGTTGAAAACAGCGTCGATAACATTACCACTGTTAGTTGCCGAAACACGGCATTTCGTGTCTACTTTGAGCTTCTAAATTCATCGTTCAAAACAATGAGCGGCTCAGATTTTGGCAAACTGAAATTAAAGCTAAAAATCACCAAAAATTATGGGGAAGCAAGTGATAGTTTTAAAAGAGCAGAACCACCTTCGGTATATGGTAAAAGTACAAAATGCAGGAAATCTTTAATTTTTTGTACCGTTTGATTTCAAGAAATGTATGCGACCACTGAAATAACTGTTCGTTTTCAAATAAGTATTCTGCCGCACATATGTCCCCCACAATATCGTTACTAACAATATCCAGTCCACTTATTTGAAGATAAGTAATGTTCAAATGAGGAGTCAAAACATGTGAGCTTTTCTGTTTGCGATAGATTGCAATACCAGCTGCCTCGTGACCCGGTCGTTTAAACTGTACGGCAACGAAGTTAGGTGACGAAACACGTTCGTCATTATCTAACCACGTCTCTGACAGCATGAGTAACGAACATTTTATGAAATAACGTCGTCGAAATCTGTTTGGTGAGCCCTTTGGACAATTGGAGAAAAGGATCGCAAGTTTATCCTGTGAAGTCTAAGCACTTGATGGTATGTGTGTGAAGTGGATTTAGAGTATCAATATTGGTGGATGACCAGAGTATTTAGTTCTTCCGAGCTATAACCTCTTATCTAGGATTTATGACTGTGACGAATTCACTTTGGACATTTGTTAATAAAAAATACTTAAAAGTAAAATATACTTATATGAGAGTAAAAATTAAAACTACTAAAATGTTTTAAGTGCTAGGAAATATATCTTCAAAATCCGTGCAAGCACTGAGAATGAAAAACAAATTTCGATCAGTGGGTGGGCGAGGTGAGAGGCCTGACCAATGGGAATGCAGTTTAGAACTCAGTCGCTGTAGAAATGAGAGAAACACTAAAACGATTTGAACAGAAAACAGCTTTTTAAAAGCTAATAAAATAAAAATACATTTTGAAAAATAGGAAAAAACGTGTAAATTTAAATTTGATAGATAAATAATTTTCTCCAGGAAAAAATTAAAGGATTTAAAGTAAATTTGAAAATAAAGGGAGTTCCTGGACGATTCATTTGTCAGATTAGGGTTACGAAGGCTCAGGGAAGGAGTTAAAGTAGCTTTTAAGTTGGGTGAGAAGAGGAAAATGAATTTAATTAAGAATTTAAACTGAAGAGGATCCGAAAGAATATAATTGATCTGTTAAAATTAGGATCAGGATTTATTTTATAATATCCAAGATCGAAGGATTAGAGTCATCAATTTTTAAAAGAAGTTAGTTGCTAATTTTGATAAATTGTCTGATAGACATCATTTTGCTCTCGCGGGATCTGAGGTCCTTATTCCTCATGAACCATCGAGCTTTTAATATTTGGTTTCGGAGAACGAGTTTTGAGAAACTTCAATTTGATTAATATGAATTTTACGCATGTGCCCAGACTGGAGCGGCATACTGTTAAAACTGGTCTTAGGATTAGTGTGTAGATAAGCAATTTATTTTCTCTGCTCTAATATAGAGATTCTTGCAATTAAGGGGTAGATTTTACAGACCGATTGTGAATTTAAGAGTCAAGCGCTCGAGTGCTTGATGGCTACTAGAGCTGTACACCACCACGCGCTCTCATTGGTCAAATCAAATAGTGCATGGTTACGTTACTTCCTGTTACACACATCCGTCCCTTTTCACGAAATCACTCCCAACAAATATCCAGCGACCGAGAGGAAAGATGTCACACATAAAAAAAAAATAAGATACATTAAATGCAATACCAAATTCACACCCAATATCTCAGAAAATATATCAAATCCTTTGTAACGAAAAAAAAAAAAAAAAACGAGCTTAACAGTAGTCGCATATGATGTGTAACATCTGACATGTTATCGTGGTAAATAAGCAATAGTAACTTAAATCTGAAAAAAATGAATCGAGTATGATTGGAAATAATTTTCTATCGAATAATTATATCTTTAATGAAAATTTTATTTATTTAACACAAGGACTAATGCAATTTTTTATCAAAAATATTTTTTCTTGTTCAATTTGGGAACAGTGGATATGATAGACTTGAAAATGGACAAACAGGGATTTCGGTGACCATATTCATTTCTCCGAATCAAACTGTTCAAAAAATTAAAAGATTTCCTGTATTTTTACCATATACCGAAGATGTGTGTGTGTGGTTCTGCTCTTTTAAAAACAAACTATCACTCGCTTCCCATGATTTTGAGTGTGATTGAATTGAGTCTCGAATCGAGTATGATTGGAAATAATTTTCTACCGAATAATTGTATCTTTAATGAAAATTTTATTAGGAGTTTTTCAGTCGAGAAAACTTTTTTTAATCACAATTAAAAATATTATATTGACAGCGACAGGAATTAACCTCAAAGTATGAAAAAGATACGCACTAAAAAATTTATTTTCGAATAATTCCATATTACTTACTCGTATTTTCTTAAGAATGTTGAACTTTGTCAGATGCTTAACAGTAAATATAATTATTAATATATTTTACACAGATAAATATAACCTCAGATTTCATACACAACGAGTCCAGAGTGACAATTGAGCGTAAGGATCTAAGTTTATCCTGAATAAGACTTTCTGGTATTAGCGAAGTGGAGTAAGAAAATGAAATCCAGTTTTAGAATTCGAATATTTTGAAATGCTAACTTTAACAATATAAAAAAAACTACTAGAGTTGGATTTCGCATATATTCTGCTCTGGATTTACCCATTTTTGATAATCACCAAAAATTAATTAGCTTGGTAAATGTTTAAAAATTAGAAATATTAGAGAAAATCAAAATTACCCGTGTAACTATAGTTAGTTTTTTTAATCGAGAAAACTTTTTTTAATCACAATTAAAAATATTATATTAACAGCGACAGGAATTAACCTCAAAATATGAAAAAGATACGCACTAAAATATATAATTCGAATAATTCCTTACTACTTACTCGCATTTTCTTAAGAATGTTAAACTTTGTCAGACACGCTTATAAGTAAAAAAAAAGACTAGACTTGGAGCCCGATGCGAGGGTAGCGACCACGCACTCTCATTGGTCAAATCAAATAGCGTGCGCTTACGTCACTTCCTGTTACAAACTTCCGTCCCTTTTGACGAAATCACTCCGACAAAATTCAGCAATCAAGAGAAAAAATTTTACACATAAAAAAAAAAATTAAATTTGAACCAAATGCCACCCCGGTCAGGGGTCCGGCCCTAGAGCCACCCCTGGTGAACAGATGCATATCGACAAAATGACCGGTGATTAGAGAATTAAGCAGTGTATATTATAATAGGCATTTGTGACGGTTCTAACCCAGGCGTCGCATCCTTTGTATGGCACACGTGTCAGATTGTCGAAGGGAAAACTCTCATCAACAAAGTCATCAGATAAAGTTAAATCGCCCTGTTTCTCTTCTCACGCATTTTCTCTCTTTTTTTTCTTTTCATCGCGCTGATATACGAGTAGGATTTCAGTTGAAAGCAGAATTTAATTTGACGGGTACTACATTGGTTAATTGTACAGGTTACTTTTAACCACTACATGTGTTTAGTTTCGTTAAAATTCTTGCATTTGATTTGTTTAATTATTAGAAAAATTCATTCCTACAAAATAAATCAAGTGGTCACTAAACAAGTAATATAAAAAGAAAAAAAACTTTAAATCAATTCCTACTTAGACCGACAAAGAAAATATTTATTTTTGCTATTTTGTATTAAATAGTTACAATCAATATATAAATACAAATGACAGAGTCACAACATTAAGTGGTAATTAATTTTTATTAATTATCATTAAAGTATCGTATTGTCATCCACAACAATCGTGTATATAAAATTTTAGTTCAACTGAATGCTTTAACACGTGAGGAAAAAACCTTTTCAGTTTTAACACCAAGTCGCCAAAATGGTCGCTAAGTCGCCAAAAATGACGCCAACGGGGCTGTATTTGTAATTCTTTAAATATTTAGTTTTAATCAATTAAAATTTTTATTAATTATGATTAAATTATCGTATTGTCATCCAAAACAATCATGTTGTGACGAAGCATATCTCTTCCCCTATTTTCCAACAGATCCCTTGCCGACAGAAGCTGCGCAAATTCCGGGAAGTTCCGTAATTGCTGGGAAGGAATTTCATAGCTGGGTGGTCGAGTTTCGGCACCTTATTTGCCCAGCTGACCGGACTGTCAAAAAGAGGCGCCTTATCATTGTGTGTTCATTTTCCCAGAACTCGGAGGCGCCGTCGCGTCGGAGAACATACAACTGTACACCCAGCCTTGGCGTCTCTTTGGGACTAGCGGAAACGACCGAATTGGGCACGGCAGAGATGTATGAGATCAAGGAACCGAAGATCGGAAGGCAGCAGCAGACAGCGGGGGGGACTGAGGCCATTTCAAAGAAATGAGCGGTGGATGACGAGGAGAAAAATGCTATAAAACGGGCGAGAGAGTCGGACGAGAGGAGAAAAAGAGCCTGGATCTTTGAAGGGAGCGGTTCGGCCGTCCCTTGAACAATAGGAGCGATAACGAGCCCGCGAGAGTACGGCGGTCTCCTGGCAGAAAGATCGAGGGAAACCGGAGAGAGTACCCGGAAGAGACTCGAACTGATTACGAACGAGCCCGCGAAGTACAGCGGTCTCCTGGCTGGGTAAATCCAGGAACGGAAGAGAGTGCGAAAGGGACTCGGAAGTGAAATTGAACTGTAATTAGATTATACCCTTTTATTTATTACTTTGATGAATTTTCATGTTGAAATAAATAGTTAGAGCCTAGAACTGAGTGAGATCATTACAGCTATACTATTTATATATCTGGTGGCAGCGGGTTGCATTTAAATGGAATAAATGCTGGAATTTACGCCTGAATAGTAAAAAGGATTATCTTCCGAATCGAGTGAGACGGACTCTTTTGTGTGTGTGCGCATTATACGATGAAGCTGCCCCTGTCAAGAGTGTGGACTGTTTATACCAGTGGAGTTAAAAGTTCGTGGAAGGAAAAAAAGGGTGTAGCTCTACTTAGAAGTGCTTCAAACGACCAAAGAAAGTGAAGGCGTAGCACCCCATTGTGCTAGAGGGTAAGTCCTTTTTCTTTGAGATTATGCTCGGAGCAGAGTAGAGATTTATTTATTTGTTAGCTTAGTATTTTTGGAAATCTAAATTATGTGGTACTGATAACTCCTTTTCAATGAATTTTGTTTGCCAAGAGTCTAAGAGTTGTTTTGTAGTACGAAAGTGTGCTTTTTCTCCTTGCATTTAATTTGTGTACGGGTCCAGAGATATAGAATTGTGTTTTATTTTATGATATTATTGGTAGAGGCACGTACGGTTGCCGTCTAATAAAGTACTTATTGTCGAATTTTTGCATAGTTACTTTACAGTTTTAGGCAACCACCAATAGGATTGTATTGTTTTTAGGGTATAAATCAGTTTTTTCATTTATTGTAGTACTCTTGTTTAGTTGTTTATTGTGTATTATTGCATAGTTACTTCAGGGGTATTTTAGTTGTACTAATAAGTTGTGTTGTTTTGGTATATGTGTGTTCTCTTCGATTTATTGTAAAATTCTTGTTTTAGTTGTTTTATTATTGCATGATGACTTTCCTTTTAAGATTAAGAAGGTGACTTGTGCAGGGTAGCAAGGGAATTAGGGGTGGAAATCAACGATGATCTAAGAAAGTAGAAATTAAGGATAGAATTTTTACAAAATGAGAATAATGATATAGAAACGATTAAAGCGGTGATGGAGGGAGTTTTTAGAAGAAAATAAAAGGAAGGAAAATAAAGAAAGGGAAAGAAGAACGGGAAGAAGACTAGCAGGGCCCGAGTTTGAGGAGCGTAAGCAAATGAGAAGGAGTGAGTTAGAACGACTGAGAGAACTAAACTCGAAATAAGTTGAAAGAACAAGAGTTCAATATGAATGCAGGTGATAAAAGGAACAATCTTACAAATGTCTGCTATTTGACGGGAAACCGTACCGCGGAATTTGAGGAACCGGTTAGCAAAAGTGTAAGCCGTTAATTAACGCGTTAGTTAATGAAAGAGTGGAGGACGCCACGTCATTGAGTTTCGAAAAGGAGAGGTGGCTGACCCCCTATGAGATACACGAACATTTTCAACCGTCTGAAAGAAATGGGGATAGTAACAGAAAAAAATAAAAGGTGTAGATTGAGAAAGGAAAAGGAATAAATGGAATAGAATTAGTTATGGAAAGGAAAAAGGGAGGGAGAGACCATTCGAAAGAGAAAAACCCATTATTTACATTTATTGCATTTACTTGTAAAGTCGGTCACATAAAACCACTCTTGCCTAAACATAAAAAACATGTTGAAACAGTGGCTAGTTTAGAGTAAACTCGGAAAATGAGAACTCTTTTGAAAAATTTAAAGTTAAATTTGAATTAGATGGATTGAGCGCCAATGTTTTAAAAATTTTGGGATCTATCGGAATTTGTGTGCATTAGTTGGATGAACGATAACAGTGTTTGGGAGAGCTGTATTTTTGGGTTAAAAGCCCATTGGTTGACGTATGCCATTGTCACCTCTATAAAGGTAAAATTTAAGACCAAAGGGAGGCGAGTTTTGAAGGCAGCAGTCAAGCAAACAGCCCTTCGGGTGAACCTTACTTGTTGGGAAGCGCAGCCGATCTAATTGAGTCAAGCGGAAGAGCGTGCTTATAATAAATAGAGCTGTGACTCAAAACGTTAGTGAGGTAGTTCCTTTCGAGAAGGAAAGAGGTTATGTTTAAACTCGAGGAGCGACTTTTCAATTGAAATCACGGATCCAGTTTTCAACGATAGAAACTCTATCGTTGAACCAACGATAGGGGTTTCCGGCGTTTGTCGAAAAAAGAGGAAAGAAGGGGACTCAGCTCAATTAAGAACGATTTTAGTTCAGAGCGAGAGAGATGCAAAGACACCTCAATGTATTGTGGGAAAAAAGCTGAATTAGGTTTAGACGAATGTGGTGTCAAACAAGGGAAGGAAAACTAGAACTACCACCCTGGAACGGAAGAAGGGGACGAGGAGCCGAAAACTAGGTGTGCCCTTGAAATTCACACTAGAATCTAACCAGTTGAGCCACCCGGGGAGTGACTCATTGGGAAGGGTTCAGGGGATTTTAAAATTCGCCTTGAAGGCTCTCTGCGCGGAAAAGGGGGAGAAACGAATCCTCTCAGCATTATTTGCGTTACGCACCGTTTCGCATGAAAACAAAGGTTTTAGCCCCTCCGAATGGGTGATAGCGAGAAAAATTAAGACCCCTCAAACCCTAATTTACGAGAAGATGATTGACGGGAGAAAACTTACCCGGGACAAAGTTTGCCAGAATACGTTCGCGGAATTGATAGGTAGATTGGTTTCGGAACTTATTCTTTTCATCCCCGAGAAATTTTATTCCATGCCAACAAAAAAGGGAGACTTGGTAAGATCGGAACTGCGTGGAAAGGAAATTTCAAAAAGGCGATCTGGAAATGGTAATGGCCATCTCCCTACGGAATAAAATGGATGTAAGTGGATCGGTCGGAAAAGGTTTAAATAAAATTTCGGAGACCAATTATGTAGTGATACTTAGATTTACCGGGGAAAAGGGATACAATTATCATGTCAACCTTATGAAACCATATCATCGGAGGCCAGAAGCTGTAAACCTAGTAATAGAAGAAGGTTTCGGTAGATATTATTGAGAAGGATGCGGAAATCACTTACCCGTTAAAACGTAGCACTACGTTCGATTACGAGTATGTAAAAGGCCATCTATTGAACCGGGTTATCCACTGATCAGATTAAAGAGTTAAAAAACGTAATAATTAAAAAATGAAAGTGTCTTCCTCGGACCCGGACGGCTCATTTAATGAAAATGGATGTGTAGGAGTTAATTTCAGAAAAACCCATTAAAACGATTCATACCGCATATTACCCTAGACAAATCAACATCTTAAAAGATGAAATAAAACGACTATTTGGACTTTGGGAGTGATCGAGATAGGTCGTCCTGACTTTACGTCGCCTCATTGGTTAGAGGTCATATCGGGTTCCAAGGCCATGTATAGATTATCGCCTCCTAAAGGGGAATAAAACGTATAAGTTTTTTTTTCCCTTTGCCGAACATAGAAGAAATTGAAAAGGGTTGGCGCCGCACCATATGCGACGGATTAAGTAGATTAGAGTGATGCCTTTTCAGTTTCTTCTTTTAAATTATTCTTTTCTGTGTGTGTGAATGTATGTCTGTGTTGTATGTGTAAAAATGATTAACGTGTTTGTTATCAAATCTTTGAGCCTCTTGGTATGCAAAATAGAGATGGGATAAAAGGGAACAACTGGTACAATCCTCGAGGAGAATTGACAGTGTTATTTTAGTTATGTGTATATTTAAGTTAATTGCTCTGCCCGAGGATGGTCTCACTGCATCAGGACCGCTCGCAGAGTTGCCAGTAGTGTGATGGAACTTCCTAGTGTCCCATGAAATGGACACTTGAAGGGGAGGCAGCTGTGACGAAGAATATCTCTTTCCCCTATTTTCCAACAGAAGCTGCGAAAATTCCGGGAAGTTCCGTAATTGCTGGGAAGGAATTTCGTAGCTGGGTGGTCGAGTTTCGGCACCTTATTTGCCCAGCTGACCGGACTGTCAAAAGAGGCGCCCTTATCATTGTGTTCATTTTCCCAGAACTCGGAGGCGCCGTCGTGTCGGAGAACATACAACTGTACACCCAGCCTTGTAGCGTCTCTTTGGGACTAGCGGAAACGACCGGGTGGGCGCGGCAGAGATGTATGAGATCAAGGGAACCGAGACCGGAAGGCAGCAGCAGACCCCGGAGGACTGAGGCCGACAAAGAAATGAGCGGTGGATGACGAGGAAAAAGAAATGCTTTATAAAACGGGCGAGAGAGTCCGGACGAGAGAGGAGAAAAAAGGGCTGGATCTTTGAAGGAGGCGTTAGAAAGCGTCCCTTGAGCGATAACGAGCCCGCGAAGTACAGCAGTCTCCTGGCTTGAAGATAGAGCCGGAGAGAGTACGGAAGAGACTCGAACTGATTACGAACAGGCCCCGTGAAGTACACAGCGGTCTCTGGCTGGGTAAAATCCAGGAACGGAAGAGAGTGCGAAAGGGACTCGAAAGTGAGAAATTGAACTGTAATTAGAATATACACTTTATTTATTATTTTTGATGATTTCATGTTGGGAAATAAATAGTTAGCCTAAGAGCATTTGAGATAAGTACAATGTATATAAAATTTCAGCCCAATTGAGAGCTTTAAAATGTATTTCATTAACGATTGAAAATTCCACCAAGATGAATAAATATACAGAGAGTGCGAGCTAAAGTAGGAAGAAAGCTTGATGTTCATGGATTTTAAGACTTTCGGACGAATGAATATGAATTCGTACAACAAAAAGGTCGTTCCGTATGGGTATTATGTCGTCGAAGTGAGTGTGATATTTTCAAACTAAATATCAGTAAATATTTGAGTTCCGATGAAAAATATGAAGTTAAAAAAAG
This sequence comes from Trichonephila inaurata madagascariensis, assembly GCA_019973955.1. Taxonomy (NCBI): domain Eukaryota; kingdom Metazoa; phylum Arthropoda; class Arachnida; order Araneae; family Nephilidae; genus Trichonephila; species Trichonephila inaurata. Next base: position 24,843 of record BMAV01001111.1, read on the forward strand.
AGCTATTACTGATACAAGAAAAAATTTATATATATATTTGTAAAACAATTTTTCTCATTAAACTGATTTTAAAATGAAATGTGCTTGCGGCTATAGATGATACGAAATTAGCAGAATTAATAAATTGAATACAGCTGCTATTTTATTTAACACCGTAAATTTCGGAGTACAACGCGCACCCATACTTTCAAGCTGCAATTTTTAATTATATTCGCCGTATAACGCGCAACCTCTTTTTTACGAAGAAACCTGAAATATACGTAAGCAATGGTGTTATGTTTAGAAGCGATTTATTCGAGGTATTTTTCCAAAACTATAGTATACTTTTAGAACTCTTTTAGTTCATAAGGCATGTCATTTCCTTTAAATAAACTGTATTTAGGTATGGCGTAGAAGAAATGTATTTTTTTTTATGTTTATCTTTTTGTCATTTTTAAAGATATCGTTTTTATACCCGGCATATAACGCGCAGCCTTAAATTTCGATCGTATTTTTTGTGTTCAAAGTGCGCGATATCCACCGAATTTTATGGTGTATTTATTGATTTTTATAGTAAAATTTATACCTTTTCTGAGATATAAAGTTAACTAATGAATGCAATCATTTTAAAAAGGTGCATGGCTCTGCTTTCAAAACGTGGCCATCGAGCAAGGAACACACATTTGCCCAACCCTGTCTCATATATTTGTTTTTCAACACGTCACCTTTTGAACAATATGACATTCAGAGCATTAATTAATCTTTTTTACAAGAGTTCCATCATGAGAAGAATTTGTGCTTACTAGCATGGGTGTCGCTGCCACATCCAGGACTTCTAAAAGAATACTTTTATTATTTTGTTAAATTATTCTTTATTTTTATAATTCCTCACAAGCTAAATTTATCCTTTTTTCTGATTTGATCTCATGATAAAAAACACAGGGGTTTCAAGGGATCTTCATCTTGAAGCAGTGTCAACATCTACATAAATTCTACTAATTCATTCTAAACTAGGATAACATTTACAGGCAAACAGAAGAGACCCCAGAAAGTCGGCAAATTTTGTCAAAAGGTTTTCAGCTCCTCTTAAATAGTTTCAAGCACATCCTAAGGGCTCATCAAATCGTGAGAATTCTTTTCCTTTTTTTTGTATCAAAGAGAAAAAAAAGCCTTGAACACACAAGTCTGTATTTAAGAGATCCCCATAATGAATCCTTTTTAGCATTGACTGATATAAATATTGGAACTTGTCAATTTCAAATGAATCATCAGATTCATGAATTTGGGGAAAAATACTCCTGAAAGTAAGAAACTCTTTAGGATCACCCGCACACAAACATTTTGAAATCAAAGTTTAAAAATTTCAATTTCGCAAAGTCATTTGAAAAATATTTTGAAAAGGTTATAGAATTTTAACCCAAGAATGTTTTGACTTTCTGTTTAAGTTCAAGATAATTAATTATCTCTCAAGTTTTCAGCTGCTTCAAAATCAATTTTTATGTTTGGCATCAGAATTAGTGTCTTCTGGAAGTAAAGAGGATATTTCATTTTGAATCTTATCCAAACAAGGAAATGTATCTATCTACTTAATGTGCACAATTTCTTTTGTATATGTACCATTGGAGTTTTCTTATTTGAGTATCAACACATGTTAATTGTTAGACAGGATTGGGGAAGTCCTTTTTACATACAGCTAACAGTATGTATATGATCTGCATAATGACTCTCCTGTAACATTAGTTACCTGGGCTCATTAATTGCAGGGGAGAGAATATGAAGAAAACTATTTCTTTTAAAAAAAGGGTTGATGTTGGAAAAAGTTTGGGAACCTATGTTTATAAACAAATATCATGTATGACTCTAAAGGTTACATAAAATGATTCCCCAAATATATTTATACATTACTGGATTAATTTTCACAAGTTATATTAGCCAAGGGACCACACCCATACACAAAACATATTAACATTTTCCGAATTTCACCATGAAAAGAGAGGAAAAGCCCTATACTTTGGGTTTTAATAGAGTGGTATGATTTTCAACTATTTAAACATTATTACTGTGATAAAGGGTGTTGGAAAGTTAAAATCTTATTTTTTTGACAATTTGAGATTTTTACATTTTCAAATTGTATAGATAATAACCTTTCTAAAAATACCCTACTTTAACCTCTAGGGTAATTAGAAACCCTTAAACTGGGCCACACCCATTTGAATGGCAAAAAATGCAAACAAAGTACTTTGTTTTTCCTTAAAAGTTGAACGTCTGATATAATCCAAAACATGTATCTTTTGTTGTATAAATTGAGCCTTTTTATTTTATAATTTCCTAGCTAATTAGAAGTCTCACTTTATACATTAAATCAATATATCTCAAAATATAAATTTTGATGTTCAATGTACCTTTCCTGAGAAACTACTGTTCACAGGTATGTAAATTTTTTATGACATATTTATAATGATGGCTAATGAGCTTTTTGTAAAAAACTCAAAAAATTTTTTAAAGTGAGAAATGGGTTAAATTTTCCTATGTTTGATAAAATATTTTATAAATCATGAAAAAATTCAAAATTAGCTAAAAGCTCATTTCAATATAATGAGAAAGGTGTACTTTAATTGTTTGAAAAATTTCAAACATGTACATATACTTATCCTTACAAAAATATTATTTGATTAAAATTTTTAAGAGCATTATTTAACACTACAGGGTTAGCACAAATGAATAATTTGATTTTAAAATTTGATAAGTAATTTGAAACTATTACATAAATTGCAATAAGTAATACACAAAATCAAAGAAAAGTGTATCACATTTTTTCTCACCACTGACGATCAATAGATGCCAGGACATCAGAATGCTGCGATTGAAATCCAGAAATGGCAAATAATGACAGAAAAGTTTTTATGTAAGAGAATAAGTAAGATTTTTTCCCCTGATTATTTTTCTGCTGTGTGCATTTAAAAGTCAACAGAAAGGAAGTACTAAGTCACAAGATCATTTCATGGCAGTATCATCAATTTAAAGATACAAGCTGCTTTTACAGATAGAAAAGTAATGGTGTCTACGAAGAAATGGTGGAAGGTAAGGCAAAGAGTTTGTGTGGCAAATAGCTAAGTGTACATGTGTAATTTTATAAATCAAACAAAACAAATTAAGATTAGTTTCCCTTTATTTTTGCTTATCACATTGAATCTAAATTGCCTTTATTAAAAGAACTTCCACTGGTTTTGAAGTAAAAGATGAAAAAGCCTTGCCTTTTTAAAGAGTTTTAATTTCTACTTTTTCTTAACAATACAAAATAATATGAACAAAATGTATTTTTACAACTATGATTCTGCCAGCTTTTTCAGTTCCGCTTCAGCAGCTGCTTTCTTTTCTTTTTTTCTTCCTTTGAGAAGTTTGTCTCTTTCAAGATCATTAAGATCAGGATTGATCTTGGTAAATACCCCAGTACCAAAGGTGGTCATTCCATCCCTCAAAGTGAATCTCTGACCAGATTCGATGACCATAGGTTTAATAAATTTCATATTTAAACTGCAAAGAGACAAAGTAAAATATTTATAAAAATAATGCATATCAAAATTTTTTTTAATAATAATAATCTTGTAGTTTTATCTTTTCCAAATGTTATTACATTAAAGATTTAAAAGTTAACATAAAATGGTACTCACACATTACCTAGTCAACCAAAAGCGATGGTGTCTGCCAAACAAAGGCCAATAATTTTAGCTACCAGCAATCTCACAAGATATTCAAAGTAACAACTAACACATTAATTTATTGAGTCACATTGTCTGGCAGCGGTTTTTGTTTGGCAAAAACCTTAAATAATATGTCAGTACCCATAACATTTTAAAAGTAAGCAACATTATTCATATCAACAAATTAACATAAGGTTGTAAGAATATGAAAAAAGCCCATTATGTATATTTATAATACCTTTTTTAAATACTTATGATAAATATAAGGATATTTGTATGCACTTATGACAGTAAAATGCAACTTAAAAAAATCAAAATTAATAAAATATTATTAGTTTCAGAGTGGACAAAATCTTAAAACTTTTTATCAGAAAACAAAACTCAGCCAATATTATTTGATTGCTGACACTAAGTTTTACAGCACATTACAGAGATTCTTAACTATCAATGAAGCATAAAATAAAAACAATGCATGCATTACCATTAACCTTCTTATCATGTAAAGGTTTAAAATATTAAGTATTATAAACAATCTCTGAATTTTGAACAAACAAAAAAAAATATTTTCAGATAAAAAAATATTTAAAATCAAATTAAATTTAATATCTAATTTCTTTTAATAATAATAATCTTCATATGTTTTAAAGTATACTATTTTGCCTTTTGTTTCAAATTATGGTAACTGCCAATGAAAATAAATTTTTTACCAACACTAAGTGTAGGAAATACAAACTAGTGTAAAGGCCAAAATGGAGTAGAGTTGCTACTGAAGGGAAAAAAATGCTTTGCTTTGTGCAAACAAATGAGTTAGGAACCAAAATTTAATGGAATACAATATGCAGAAAAGACAAATTTCATGAAATTTTTTAAAAACCTCAACAGTAACAAGTTCTACGGTTTTTGCCTACCTATTTTTCCCATTGTAGTGATTATAAAATTATAAACAAGGGCTGTAGGGTAGAAAATAGTAAGTGGATGACTAAAATTTTGTAAAAATGCATAAAAATGATCAAGCTGAATGCAAAAGCATAAAGAAAATCTGAAAAACTTAAATTTTATATGCAACAAAATGTAAAAGTTGGCAAGTATGTAACATTATATGATTAAAAATAATAAAACTTTTGTGATTATATTTTTTTATAAAAAGTAACTTACACAGAATCTTCACCAGGCATTACCATTTCTTTACCTGGCATGTCAATCTCGGCAACACAATCCCATGTTTTGGAGAATACAACAGCCCTGTTATACTTCACAAGAGGTATTTTGCGTCCACCTTCATCTTTGGTCATTAAATAAACCTAACGTACATGAGAAAAAAAAATTTAACATAAAAACAGGGAGAAAATAAAGTAAATGAAGAGGCTTGCACAAAATATATTTTTTACTGAATAACACAAAACTTCCACCAATAAAACAAACAACTTAAACCCAGGATTTCTTTAAAAAAAACAATTACACTGAGATCAATAGTGACTTATCTTTCTTAGCAGCAAAGTACGTAACCACACAAAGAGAATATGGATTTAGAGTTTCATCATCCATTATAAAAATAGTTTCTCAAAATTTAAACCTTTTTATCAAGTTTCTTAAAACTTTTAGCTTCTTTTTTCAACTTCTATCGCGTTGCTTTTAATTAAATTTATCTAGGAAAAATTTCTATCAAATTTACTAAACATTTTAAAAATGCCTTTTGAAATAATAAATGTTGTCTTAGTGCAAAGATCTTGGTAACAATAACTATATTCATTTAAAGTAGAAAGTAGTTTTGCTTCAATAACATTTAATCCACCCAAAAAACTTGCTCTTTTCCTCTAGTTGTCTAATAAAAATGAGATAAAATGATTAATAAATTTATCACTTAACTAAACTTTTTTTTTTGGTAACATTTTAATTTTCCTTACAATTAGCACAGATAATTTAGATTGGAAAATATATATTATTTTAAAGTATATCATTAGGCTTACCTTAGGTCTGAGATTACCCCATACAACCTTGGTTTTTAAGAGCTGTCTGGAATAATGTAAATTTTATAACTGGAAAGTATTTTTTTTAAAAAAAAAATTTTAAACCTTACAACATTTTTTTAAAAAAAATTCTCTTAATGCCATCCATCTTTCAGTTGCTCTATAAGCACTGATACCCATATTGACAGACTCGGTCAATGGACAATGCGTTTATGTGAGAAATAATTTGCCTACATGTTTTTAATCATTTTATCTAATCATTTTTTTTGTCCAATCAATTAGGAATGGTCAAAAGAAAACATGTGTAATGTTAATCTGCAATAAAAACAAATTTTTGAAACTATACAATGACAGTAATGATGAATGTTATTACATACCAGGTACTAGAAGTTTCTGTTGCACAAAAGAAAGCATGACATTGAAGTACAAGAAAAGATAAACACATAAGTGCTTTTGATGCTATAGCAGAGATTTTTTCAAAGCCAAAGATGCGAATAATAATAACAGTCATCTCGAGTATGCTCTTAAAGAAGCTACATCGTTAGAAACGAACTCAGTTTCAAAACAAATTGTACATCTAAATTGGTTTAAAAGTTATGACACTATTTTTAGTTACTAGGACCAAAAACCAGGCAATTATTGTTAATGTTATTAAGCCATTTATGTTTGATATTGTGTTGAATTCCAAGGAAAACATTAATTATGCGATAGTAAAGACAGATACCTTAAATAGAAAAGTAAAACCTGTTCCGATTTGTAAGAAATTTCAGTCTGGAGGAAGGAATTTGGTAAACCTTTAAATTTTAGTGAAGTGTCCAGAAAAACTGCTCAAATTTTGACTACATTTTGCTGGGGGTGAGAAAAAAGGAAAATTAAGAGAAAAACTGTTTTGTTGACAACAGTAAGAGTAATTTTTGTGGTGTGAATAGAAAAGGGAATGAAAATGTGTTCAGAAAATTTCAAAGTGATTTAGATAGACCTATTTTAGAAATTGGTTGTTCAGCTATATGCAATTCAGTGCAAACAGCCTCTGATACAGAATTTACTGTTATACAAATTTATAAATCTTTTTACACATATACAGTAAGAATAAGAAAACTTAAAAGAGTTCTGTGTATTTGTAAAAACAAAGATTCCTTAATTTGTTACCTGTGATAGAAAGAATTATTTCCATTTTTTTTATGGCCTGAAGTTGTACTTGTAAAAAATGCCAAAAATTGATTTTTTAAAAATCTACACAGTGAACTATTTTTAAAATTTTTATATGGCATTTAACGTTATTTAATAATGTAATTCTGAAATTGAAAGTTAATTCTATCTCAGCAACAGAAGAATTTCAGTCATATTCTGAATTTGGAATTGAACTTAAGGAAAGAATAATCCCTAAATTTATACCATCTTCAGCCAAAGAACTGCTGTGTACTCTAATAAAACAACAAAAAGACTTTTTCAAGTATAGAATTCTTTTTAGAATTCTAGTACTTAATATAATACTTTGAGTTGTGGAAAACCAATTTTGAAAAGGTAGTAAGTTTCAGTATATAAATTTAAGAACTGAATATGCCTGTGTTGTTAATGAAATTATAAAAAATTCCATAAATATTGATAATCTATTTGATGAAAGTACATTTGATAATCCAAGATAGTTCAAAAAGTAGGTTGTGGTTCAAGTTCTGAAAAAGTAACCGTTTCAAATTAAGTCAAAAGCAATTTTTAAGGAGTTAAAAAAGACCGAGTTTGTGATAAAAATCTTTGCCATGTTCATTTGCTTCACAGTTAGAAGTCCCCAATTAATTCAGAACTTCTCTGTTATGAATCTTATGATGTAATTAAAACAAATCAGTCCTGAAAAAAGCCATATCAAATGAAAATAATATGAATAAATAAAGTTTAATATTTCAGGGAAACTGTTGCGACTTTGCAGTAATTTCAAAAATTTATCCTGCATTAAATCCCCCAAAATATGTAGTAATGTTCTTTCTCAATATCATTCAATAAATGAATATTGAGAAAGAAGAAAGTTTATGTTTTTTAACTATGCCATTTAAAAAAAATATTTGATGAAAAATAGTTAATTTATAGTTAAGAGAAAAATTAGTTAAAAGTTAAGAGAAAGAATTAGCATTTTCCATATGCAATGTTACATGGAAATGGGAAGCTAAATTCATTCAATTTATTTTATATACTTTTACTTAATGTAGTAATTTCTTTGTTTTATTGCAACATTTTTACTGTGGCTTGCAGTAGTGGATGTTGATTGCTTAGATAATTTGCTTAGTTTATACTCAATAATGACACAAGTCCTTGAACTCCTAAAATCAGGAATTTATGCATTTCATTGCTGAATAATTTCAATGGATGGTAATGATTCCTATATTTTCCCACTTCTATATTTTTTACTCCATTCACATGTTTGAGGGATTCACTCACAATGGCAAATAGAACAATTACCTATCTTATGAAGCCTATTATTAGTGACCAAAAGAAGACAATTACCCAAATAGGGTTCTAAATTCTTTTGATTTGTCTGGTATACTTTCACAAATTTTGGAACTCAATATTAGAGCCCTAATGATCTATAAAAACTAGACCCACCTTCACCATATAATGAGTTCAGACTGTTTGTTAAGAAGCTCATGCCCAATGTTACTGTTATTCTAACTGGACACGCAATTGACAAAGCTATTTTCACCCCAGTTTAAACAATTTCAATTTCTGATTGATCTTGGCCTTTTCTATGAACATCAACAAAGTTTAAGAATATCTTCAACTGCAGGGATCTAAGAAATCTTTCCTTCTTACACATAATACATTATGTTGATTGTTAAAAATCTGTCAGTGTTGAGAATATCTACATTTTCACTCCAAATGGAAAGATATTTAACATTGCTTATTGTTAGACAGTTTATAAAAACTAGTTAATGTTTTCCCAATTTCTGTGCTGCAATCTCGGATTCGAAGTCTTGGATCCGGTTTGAATCCGATTCGTGGACATTTAGTAATCTACAGTTGGCAACACCTTAAATGCAAATGAGGACATGTTTTAAAAATACAACTGCAGATGACAAAGGGAGGTATAGACGTTTTTGAGTTAGAGTGACATGCGTATCCACGAGATCGGGTCCAAATGATTTTTTTCTTTAAATGCTTTTAAATTGAAATATATTTTTAAGTTTACTACAATAGGTAGCAAATATTTTTGATCCTGAATAAACTACTTTTGAAAACCTGATCTCATAATTAGACCTGCCATGTCTATGAATACTCTCAAAGAGAACACTCATTAAGGAGCTCATTGCTGAAATTGTAAATGATGGATTTGATCAAAATTCCTTTTAGATTTTATTAAAATTCAATGAAGCAATTTTTCATCATTGTTCAAATTTGCTTCCAACGATTTATTATTCATGTAGTTTTGAGAATGTTCCATATTTTCTTATCTTTTATTACTTTTGGTAGCAATGTGTCCTGTTTTGCTTTAGCACTTTTGTGGATAGTTTTTTAAACTTTAGTTAATGTAGTTTCTTTTTTAGTTTAAAATTGTCAGATATGTATTTCTGAACAGTATTTTATGAAATTATTAACAATGGTATTACGGTGCTATAAGCTAAATTGACGAGGAAAAAGTTTAAAGGGATTTATTTTAAAAGAGTTTGAAAACTGCAAATACCATTGGATAAGTGTGTGTGTGACACAGAAAGTACAAGGCAATAATTTGTATGTGAGGATTCAGTTATAATATATTAATAACCTCAAAAAATATAATTTTGGATAGTTAACAAGCACCTTTAAACATTACAATTCATTTCCAGGTAATTATGACCTTGTAATATTTTAATTTGGTATTAATACTTTTCATTTCATACTCTTAAGTTTTTATTATATGTCATTGAATTAATTTAAGAAACGCCAATGATTTAAGCGATTTATTCATAATTTTTGTTCAGGTGTGTTACAAAATTTTAGCCAGATAAAGATACAACTTCAAAGTTTGCATCAATAAATTTGATTTATCTGTTTGATTAATTATTCTAAGAGTCAGATTTTACATCCTACCTGTATTTTTTGTTGTTGTTGTCATACTTTATATAATATTATTTTCATTGATTCCCCATTAATTTTTTACCTTAGAAATATATATTTCACCTTTATTTTTTTTTCTTCTTCATAAGGAAGCCCAATTGTAATTTGTTGAAAATATTAAAAAAAATAAAAGAAGGCTCTTGATTTAAAAATAATTCTTTTAAGTTTTAGGAAATGTTGCCTTTCACTGGATAAGACATTCATTAAAGAATGACAGATTGCTTATTCAGCTTTATTTTTAAAAATTTAATCAGAGCAAAAAAAAAAAGGAAACCCCGATAAGTACACAGATAAAAATTTTGTGGATTATTTTTACTAATGGAATATTTACCTGAGCATCAACATAGTCATGGGCTTTTACACTTCCAGGATGACACAACATCATACCTCGACGTATTTCATCCTTCTTTATTCCTCTCAAAAGAGCTCCTAATTGATCCCCAGCTTGGGATTCTTCTAGGGTTTGTTTAAACATCTCAATTCCTACAAATTACAATAAGAAAACTATTTTGATAAGATATGGATAAAATCTCTAAAAATTATTAGCTAACCGATAATATAACATATTAATACCTCAAAAGCTACAATTCTGATATGAGGTACATTTATTAAGATTACCAAACTGAACCCTCCCTCCCCCATGCAAATGAAAATCACTATTACAATACTTGATGATTTCATAATTGACATTTCTTATAGATGGCTTAATTTCAATAATTACTGCACAATATACTGTCAAACCAATTACATATACACAAATCTAATACACAACAGTAATAGCAGTACCTTTAAAAAATAACCATAGAGGTTTGAATAAATGATTCAAGCAATCACTAAACAATAAGTTAAATAATAAAAACTTGTAAGGAAAGAAAAAATAAGCCAGAAGCGTGTTTGGAACAAAAATTTTAAATAAGATGTGAAATTATTTAAGTTATTTAAAAAGGAGAATTCACATCAAAATGGCTGCAGGTAATTTAAATCAGGCATGCACAATGAATACTTCTTCAGTATTTTTTTTTAATGCAGAAATAAAGTCAATTTATACTCATTTTAAAAATAGATGCAACTTTTTAGCTTTGTATTCTTTTTTATTGGAAAAATATGTTTTAAAATTATGCAATTTAAAAATATCATAGAGGATACATCAACTATTACTAATACACAAAAAATCCTACTAATTTAGATCAATGATTTTATTTTTAAAAATTTCTCAAATTGCGAATAAGTTATGGGAGAGGGTGGGAAATTATGATCATAAATAAAGAATTGTCAATCCAACCTGTTATAACAGCTTTCATTGGCTTTTTATATCCAACAATTTCACAAGGCATTCCCTTTTTAACAATACCTCGTTCTAGACGACCAGTAACTACTGTTCCACGGGCTGCAAAGAATAAGGCAACATTTATTAAAAATGAGCATCAAAGTAAAAGCTTGAACTTCAAAAAAATTTAGCAAAATGAATCATCTTTTGTTTTTTGAAAGTATATTAATTACAATTTCAAAACAAAGCATTTGATGTTGATTACCAATCATGATTTCAAAATATCAGTACATCAATTGTGGTTACCAGATCTTTGTGCTGGGCAAGACACCAGATCAAATGACAAGGATATCATCTAAGCTGGCATCTCGCCCTTCAAATTTCCACATCACAACAATATGAAGACTTTGAGCTCTAGCAGATTGTAACCCCTCTACACAGTCGGATTTTAATGGTACAAAGACTCGAGAACGTTGGGCATTACTCCACTATACAGTGAAATATGTTTAACACGAAAATGGTTAACACAAAATAATACAGTGGTTCCAACAAACCACTACACATTATTTTCATGCATTTTTTTTCTCTTAACACAAAAAAATTTCCCTTCGAGCGAACAAAATCAAAGCCCCAGCGGTTGGACTGCCACTGTATCCCAAAAAAATTCATTGCAGCGATGTGCAATTTTATACACCCAAAATTATGTTAGACAAAGACATTTTGGAGTTTGTTCAAAGCTAAAAAAATATTCATGCAGATTTTGATAATGAAAATAAATGAATAATACAACTCCTGTTCTCACATCAGAAAATGAGGAACATTATGAAAAGTATGCACAGTTATTTAGATACACATTCCAATGGTGAAATCTATAACAAAATGGATGACTTTGAACAATTTGATGCTATATATATATAAAAAAAATAAATAAATGTTTTGTTTTTCCAAAAAGAAAATTTTTTATTAAATTTCTTTAAGTTCTTGTGAATGTTCTTGTTTCATTGATTTTTGTTAAATATACATGCACATATATACATATACTCTAAAAAACTTAATTTTGTTGATATGGGTTTCTTTTTTGCAATATCCTTTAGCATGAAAAAATATTTCAGTCCCTTTACTTTCGTGTTAATCCCTTAATGGTCTCATAATTTTTAAGAAAATAGTCATAAAAGTACCTATTTTTTTTATTCACGAAAATTATATAAAACTAAATGTTTGTTCAATATGTATTTATTTTAAAATTTTAAGTAAATTATTAGCTTGAAATACAAAAAAATTTTTTAAAAAAAAAATTTAGGGTGTTTTGACTGAAATTTGGTTTTGAAAACAAAAAATTTCCCCCTTTTTTTTTAAACATTAAAGGAGAATTTTTGCACTTATGCATAATGTTTTAACATATTAGTAATTTTCCCTTGCGAGATGAATTTCAAAGCATGAGAAGATAAAAAGGCCTACATCACACGTAACATTACAGATTCATTTACGCTTAAAGTTGAATCTGATTCACTTCCTGACTAACTCCATAATGAATACAATATTAAAAAATATACAATTTTAATCACGGAATGCAGCCCATGTGTATGCATGAAAAGTGGAATTAAATAACTGAGCTAAGGTTACACAAACATTTTTTTTAATATATCGTTTAGTTTCTAACTAAGTTTAAATAAAAAACTATCTCTAAACACATTACTAATAATCTTGTTCCATCTGATGGGAAAAAAATATGATTCAGTACATAAAAAATAGATAGTTTTTAAACTTTTCGTGTGTTCAAACACCCAAAAATTTGGAAAAAATCAGCCCGATAAATGAAGGGAAATTTCACCCTTGATTTTAACAGGGCGAGAAGTAAAGGGGTTTTT
>BMAV01001113.1:0-103719 GCA_019973955.1 Trichonephila inaurata madagascariensis
TTTTGTATCTTCATTAAGTAAACTGAACATTTAACATAATTAGGTTTGATGAAAAATTCATGGTTCTATAAAAAGATACTATTTATTAAATTACAGACATAATTAAGACTGTCTTAATCTGTAGTCTGAACATTTAACATAATTAGGTTTGATGAAAAATTCATGGTTCTATAAAAAGATACTATTTATTAAATTACAGACACAATTAAGACTGTCTTAATCTGTACTATTACTGTTTTAATCAGAAACACACGAGAGAATTAATGACCCTTTATAAAGACAGATAAATGCAAGGTTAATGTAAAATAATACTACAGAAGATTAACTAATGTTCTCCTGAAAAGAGAAAAACATGTTTGATTCTATTTTTATTACTCTAAAAATTGGAAATTATAAGTGATTGTCACCAAAAAAATATAAATGATAATGCAACAGTAATTTTTTTTACATCTAAAATGTTAGACTTCTTTAATAAGTTATATTATTTTTTTTTCTTTAATATGACAACACAAGTCAAATATTATTAAAAAGAGTAAAAAATAAAAACAATCAATGGTTAATAGAAACATTTTATGTATGAACTAGGTTTGAAGAGCTTTTGTTAACTGTAGTTTTATTCAAAATTATTTTTATTTACATGCATTCTTTTGAACCAGTTCTTGCTTTTATGGGATTTAGAAGTAAGTGTATAAACCACAACATTAATTAAACTTTTTGAGAGATAACTTACTCTACTCCTAATGTCATTACACAGCTATATTTACATTTTGTGGTAGGTTACATTTTTCGATGAGCAAATGAGAAATCTATCTGAATTCATCCATCCCCCTAAACAAAACGTGTTTTTTATTTTACAAAAAAAAAGATTCATTATTCTGCAAAAAGCAATACGGAATTAATTTTTTAAACAATGTTGATGTAAAATAATAATCGTTAACTAATGAAAAACAAATTACTTAACCGCTAACCAAAGAAAATTTTCTTTTCAAATAAAAAACGGACACACTACTGACCTGAAATACAAAATTATTTTTACTATGGATTGTATCTCCTTGATAGTAGATTGCTACAAGTTTGACACTAAATTTAATTAGTTCCTGTAGAAATACATATTAAATTGCCTTCGATTATTGCAGAAGAAAATAAATCAATCTGAATTCATCCATAAGCCCTAAGAAAATACGCGGGTCTTTTTTTATTTAAATTATTCATTAATATTTTGTAAAAGCAATATGAAATTAGTTTTTTAAAACAATGTTGATGTTCTTTAATAATCGTTAATTTAAAGAAAAGATTACTTACAGCTAGATAATAAGGAATATGCTTTGCAAAATATTATGCAACACTGACACACGTGCTATGCTAAACTGGAAAACAATTTTAAAAATTTTTTTCCCTTTGGTAATGAGGGAAATTTTCCCTTCCTCAAGATGTCAGCCCCCCTGGTGTTTTGGTTATTTTAACATTAGGATTCTTCCTGTACCTAGGGTTTTTAGATTAACGTACTAGATAATAAGGAAATATGCTTTGAAAAAATATTATGCAACACTGACACACGTGCTATGCTAAACTGGAAAACAATTTTAAAAATTTTTTTCCCCTTTTTGGGTAATGGGGGGAAATTTTCCCTTTCCCTCAGATGTCAGCGCCCCTGGTGATTTCGGTTATTTTTAACATTAGGATTCTTCCTGTACCTTGGGCTTTTAGATTATGTCTACTTTTAAAATTTTTGACAGATGGCGCTACAGTGCGCTGATGACGTAAAACGACTTTAATTATAAATCGCAGTACCGTTTAAAACTCATTTCAATCCACCCAGGAAAACAACGTCACAGGCCACATTCACTATTCAGTGATGGGACGGAGGAACGCTTCGCGTTCCATGTTCCAATTATAATACCAGCGTTAAAAACTCATTTCGGGCCCTGGACGCAGAAGATCTACAGGCCCCCTCGGCATTGGAGGATCGAAATTTATGACTAGAAAATCTGGGTTAAGTCCATCTTATCCGGGTCCCTGGGCACCCGCCTCAATGGATAAACCGTACTAATTATTAAAATAAATATTAAATTTTGTACACATGACAAGCCCAGGGGAGTCACTAGTACTTAACTCGTTTTTAATTGAATATTGATAAATTAACCATCAAATACTTTGTGCAATACTGATACTTTTATAAGCAGTGTGTATGATATCAGTGTGAATGTGTATTTCCTTTATTATATAAGAATGTGTATTTTACTTTCTAATTATTTTAAATTGTAAATTATTTTATTAAGGTATCCGACTACGTTCGGAACCGTGATTTTACAAAAGCGTATAAATGGATAATATTTATGATATTTAGTGTCACTTAGATTAAAAAAATGTACATAAAATTGTTTTAAGAGTAGTATTACAGTAAAAAATTATTTAAGTACAATATTTTGACAAAAAATGAACTAAATGGCTATTCTAATTTTTTTTTGCAATATCAAAATGCTTCACTTTTGAGCACTAAATCGAATCGGCCACTGGTCCGCCAAATTTTGAAAAATCACCAATTTGGCGCGTTGTGTTTGGAGTAGCAACCCTACGATTTGGCAGAAACGATAATTCAACCAAACATTTCATAAAAATTTCAGCTCCTAGAACTTGCATTTTAATCAGAAAAAAAATACAATGTACTGGAATTAAATGTTTTGGGAATCACAATTCCTGACACATATTTTCTCTACAACTTTTTATCCCAACTCAAAATGCTTTCACAAGGTACCATAAAATTTTCCCTTGTTTTACCATATTTGTCTATTTGCATAAGGACAAAATAGCATCTTTATTTTTTGGTAAATTGAAAATTTTTAAAAATTTTTTCAATGATCAACATATGGCTTAACAAAAAAATAAGAATGATTAGAGTAGCATGCCTTTGAGAAATGTTATAAAAAATAATAAAAGCCATTTGTAATACATACATAATGAGTGAGTTATATTAACATTGCACTATAAAGCAACACATGGGCTATTGGAGATGTGTGTGTGAACCTTGTAATTTTAAATCTCAGTCAAGTGACAAGGACGACATTTGAGCTTGCACCTTCCACTCCTAACTACTACATCACACCAATAAAAGATCTACAGATTTAATGTGCATTGGCAACAGGACTCAAACTCAAGACACAGACAATGAGTTTGTAACCATATCCACAAGGCTACAGTGGCTAAAAAATTATATAATTTTATAACAAACATGGAAAGACTTTTTAAAGAATAATTGAAAACTTGTCCAGTTAAAAATAAATATTCAATAATTTATTAACAAAATTATAACAAAATTGATAATACAGTTGATAAATAATGTTTGTAACATAAATATAAAATGACAATGACAATTTACATCAACAAAGTGTAACACAGAATTGACAATACAACTGCAATTAATAATTTTCATACAAATAACAGATGTAATATGGTACAAAAGTGGAATGAGAACTCAAAATACACAAAAGTAAAATAGTTAAAATACAAATTTCATGCTCAGGTAAAATAATAAAATTTATGGAAGCAAAATTAAAATGTTCACAGTTATGTTTCATAAATTTAGATATGAACAGCCCCAAGAACCATTCAGGAAAACAAGTTCTGTTTTATAATAGCATTTTCTTAAATTAACAAACTGCAGAACAATTATTAACTATATTTCAAAATTTATACAGAAATTCAAAGTGACAGCATTTGTTTACTTCAAGACTAATGTTGCTTTAGCTTCAGTCTTTCGACACTGATCTCCATAAGACTTAAGTTATAAATGCATTTGTATAATTAAGTTAAAAGCCACTCATCAGGAACAATGACTAGTGACACTGACTGCTGTGCCATTGGGCCTGAGTTCAAATCCCAGAGAAAGCATGGATGTTTGTAGATGTATAGTGCCTTCACGACATGGGATACTCTAAATAGCCGTCGAGCCACAAATCCTCTTATGAGGTTGGTGGAAGGGGAAGAGAGGTAGAAGGCCCCTGACTGCTCTCCCTTAAAATTGGGGTAGAATCAAGTTAGATCGCACTGTCACCTGTATGGTGCTCAAAGCTATGGCTAATGACAGGCATAAATGTAGCCCTCTGCCGCAGTGAATTTAGTGGGCCTTAATCTGATGTGTTACTGTTCATCAGATGGCGTAAATAAAAACACCAACTTAAAAGCACAGCATATCAAAAGTATTCTTTTATATTTTTTAAGAGGATAGAAAGAAAAAAGAAAAACATAGCCAAGGGAGACAAGAGAAAAATAAAAGAGTAATAACCTCATTTTTTATATTTCTTACTTATTATTAGCATATAATACACAAGGTATCTTACTCAGAAATGGAATTATGATTCCATAACAAAGAGTTTGAGGAAGCAAAATAATATTTTTCTGTCTATCTTAGTCATTATATCAGAATCTTAGAACAATTTTCCTTAAAGCAATCAGTCTGAGGAATTTTGTTTAAATGATTTAAATTTAATATGCTTTAATATGTAAATAAAACACATCCAAGAAAATAAATAAAAATGAATGCAAAAAAATGCGTGTAAAATCCTTTCGACCACGGAAGGTGGCACAATTCCAGCCAAACTTGCACCTACCATTTTGACTGCTAAAATTTCTCATTCTACTCTAGGTAATAATGAGCAAAACCTCTTCATTTTGAATCTGGACTGTCATATTGTTTGGTGATAATGATTGATATTTTATCCATGTACCAAAAAATCTTCTCATCATCATGAATAAAAAAATAAGATATTTTTTGTTGCATGCATGCATTACAATCAAACTCCTGTAGGAACATTCTGCACTAGATTGAATTCTAATTGAACTCACCAGCTGGTAACAAGAGGAAGCTGTCGTTAACTTAGTGAGATAAATGCACCAAGTTGGCAACTCTGTTCTCAGGTGGAAAAATATAACCCTATTAGAGAGATTTAATTCACTCTTTTCAATAGTCATTTCAGACAATTTTCATTATTCAGCAAGCATAAGATTCAATAATAACAAGTCATTCTATTAGTACCTATTTTATTGAATGAATAAAATCAGTAAGCAGTGCTTGAATTACGTACAAATACAGATTTGATTGCATCCCTGTTTGGATGTCCGAAAATTGTGGTGAAAATGTGCTTATGAGGAAAAGTGCAAGACTCGTGGCAATTCCATAAGAGGGTTTGTGAGAATCCTCAAGATATGCCTTCTGAGAAAAAAAATAAATAACATCTCATATGCACTAATAAGTACTAAATATAAGTAATGTTTCTATTTCTAATAATAGAAGTGATTACACACACGACTAATTTAAATTACATTAACATTATTTAAATAGAAACTGCCGTTTTATTATTAATAATAATAAAATTGATTGTGGTTAAATATATTTTGATATTTTTCTTTATTATGTGTGTGATGGAAATCATCCTTAAGTAAATGTTAGTTCATACTTTTAAACAATTTGGTTTTGGTTTGCAACAATGTTGTGTTTAAAAAATGTGTTGTTTATGCGACTAAGCACCAAAATCAATGGGTTCAATTAGGACTTTACCATTGAATCCACTTTCAAGTACCACTTTTAATTTAGTAACATTTTTTTTCTTGTCAGTATTTTTCAGTATCTGCGCATTTTTCTTAATCGTAGAGAATGATAATATTTACATTCTATAAAATTTTACTTTAACAATGAATGAAGAATCCATTAATGAAAAGCAAAAGAGTCTGTTATGGTACTCACTGGCTCCAAAAAGATAAACAGTAACCACAAAGGTTTTTCTAAATGTTATTTTTGAATAGATATACTAATAAGCTATAAAAATAGATAAAAAACATTTTATGTGTGTATAAATTCATAAAATCACTTAGTCTTCAAACTTGTAAATTAATTGAATGGGATACTCAAGAAGTACAAAATAGTGTAGCATATACACTACCGTTAAAGTGTATAATTCAGTTATTTCATAGACTAACTAGGTACTTCATAAAATAACTAGACAAGTCAGTTAAAGCATATAATAGATGAACAATTTCATACTTCCCCCTTGTTATTCTATGAAATAGCTAAGGATAGTCCATTAAAGTGAAAAACATACAATTTCAAAGATGTTTTATAAATTAATTGATCATAAATAGCTAAAATCTCATGAAAAATAATTTTTATCCCTCTTGTGCAGATGAATAATTGATAAATAATAAGGGAAAGCAGAGATAATTTATTATATTGCTCATATTGCTACTAGTTAAACAGAAAAGGAGAAAAAAGAATGTTTCAAAAATAGATTATACTTAAATATAATCAACAAAAATACATGCTGGGAAGAAAAACTGTTGCTTCATAAAAACTTTTTAAAACAAAAATGCAAGAATATTAATTAAAATTTTATGAGATACCTTTAATTTTACTTTTCATTATTTATTAGAGCAAGGATTACTATGATGACACTTTGAATTGAACAGCTTATTATTTTTGAAACAAGCACACTGTTTAGTATATATATATATTTTTTTACACGAGTACTTTTTAAATCCTTGTCCAGTACTGCAACTTTGAGCTGTTGTAATAGATCAAAGTGTTGTGTCAATATTTGGAACTTCTTCAATGGAAATTAATTCTCGCTGAATTGATATCCAGAGTACAATTGTTTTATTCAGCCATCTCTAGTTTCTAATTGGAAAAATCCCTCCTAAAGCAGCTAGAACTGGTTCAATGAACTTTTGAGTGTCTTACTTCATACTTTAACGATGAAGTAATTGTTATTCTATAGAATATACCTAGTTAAATAGCATAACTCAATAATTTTATATATACTTTTACTGACTGATCTAGTTATTTCATGAAATACCTAGTTATTCTATGAAATAACGGATTTCACGCTTTAACAATAACATATATAAATAAAAATAAAATACATTTGAGGAGACTAGAAGACAAAAGGAAAACCTTTTCTATACTAAATATTAGTAATTAAATAAAGCTAAACATTAAATATAAATATATATATTAGCTTCTTGTATTATTCATCAACACACCCTACAAATAAAGAGTTTAAATTTTGAATCACTAAAATGAATAAAGCTGTAAAACTTGAAATATCAAGTATATAAATAAAAAACCAATTACATATATAATAGGTTTGTAGGTAGTACACCAATAAACCTATTATATTTTAGACATCTATTTAAAACATTTATAAGTATTATCTTTTTTTTCTTATATTTATTGGCTTTTAAGCTAAATGAAACACTACAGCTTAGCTAATAGTCATTTTTCCCCATTGAAAATGATTAAAAGAATGGCCAATAACTTTTTAAGCATTTCAATTAAACTCTTTTTAGCATCATTATTTCTTAATACTTATGTATTATACCAACAGCCAGTTATCTGGGGAAAGAGGGGGGATGCGGCAGATGCTGTGCACCGGGCCCCATGTGATTGAGGAGACCCAACATAATCAAGCACACACACACAAAAACTTAAAGCTTGAATATGAATACTTGATAATATTCCTAACGTTGTTAGTATGACAAAAAGTATAATTTATCATAAACATTATTATTGCACATCTCTGAATTTTGACAATCTTCAAACTAATTCTTGATGATGCAAGTTTTCACTTTTTGTCATTTGATTTGCAGAACTCCCTAGGATCTACACCTAAGCTAGAAGAATATATTGATGCAAGTAACAATAATATAATAGCTAAAAGTTCAATAGATTTACAAGAAATTGCATTTAATTTATATTTAATAGTATGGTTTGCAATATTGCCTAAAATTAACACTATCAATAAACTATTTCAAGCAAAAACAGTTATTCTGGACTTGGCTTTTATAATTTAGTCAATAAAATTAAAATAAATCTAAAATTTAAGACATTTTTAGACAAAGCAAAAGTTTTACACATAATATGGAAAATATTACATACCAAAATAGCAGAAAAGATAAGTTATAAAAAACCCAGAAGAGGAATTTAGATATTACTTCTAACACAGCAATTGATACTGTTACTGTACAAATAGAAGATAGATTTAAAAGTATAATAAATATTTCTGATCTCAAATTAATCACCAATATAAAAAAAGCTTAGAAAAACACGAATTACAAAAACTTTGAAATTTTATAACAAAGATATAGATGAAAACTCTATCCAGGAAATTGGTTTCTTACAGGATTTGATTTTGAAGGAAAGGGGTGTAATTAACAGACAAGGCATACAGCAATATATTCTAAATAATTATGAGTTATTACAAAATGTATTAACTTTGTTTAAAAAAACTTTCCTTTAGTCTCCCAGTTACTGTAGCAAGTACTGAGTGCCCTTTGAACAAATTAAAAAAAACTGATAAAATATTATCTTTGGCTGAGAATGCATTTGCTATATTACACACAAAAAAAGCTATTTTTTCTAAAGTAATTAATGTATCAAGAAATAAATCATGTATTAAATAGGCAAACATTATAAATATATGTTCATGTTTGTAATTTTGTTTACTTAACAAAAAATTTAAAGCTCCAAATGGTTTCTAGCATACAGGCCTCCTTATAAAGTATGCCGACTCTGATTATACCATCAAATCAAAAGCAATAATAGCTAAATGCCATGGTATAAGACATAAGTATCTTTTTTCCTTCCTGTTTATGAATTAGTTTAGAAGACAATTCTTCATCTTTATCATGCATTGTACTTGAATGATTTTGGTACTAATCAGATATTGTGCCACTATGGTTTTAATGCCAAATAATGTAAAATATCATGTATTCAGTTAGAACCCACAATTTTGTAAGGAATACTGGTTACCATAAGCCTACTTGGAGTGATTTTTAACTAAAAAATAATTTTTGTCATCCTTAAATTAATGGTACAATTTTTTCTATTACAGAATAGAAAATGTGCTAGAGCTAATTGAATAAAGTGCAGAATCGCCCACTTATCTGCCTCCTTTTTTGACACTTTTCTCAAGAACGATAAGTGTACCAATTGTTGTAACCGAGCCAATTTCAGAGCTGCCTTACATCTTCTGGAGGGGTTGTAACTCCAGAGGACAACACGCAAGTCCACCAAGTTCGTGATTTTTTAAAATCACGCTAAGAAATGAGCAATTCTGCCCTTTCCCCTTTTAATCCTTTGAAGAATAATTATATGCTGTACTTACATTTTAGTGTCACCGCAGCAAAATTTACAGCCCACAAATCACTGCGATATAAAAAAGTAATATATAATAAAGTAATATATAATAGTATATTATATATATAATATAATAATGTAAACAGTAACTATGCATTTTGTCTGGAGAAAAACGATTTTCATGGCCCAGTTTTGGATGTGGGGACACTAATACACAAGTACCTTATATGCAAAAGATTTGCATTATTTGTTCATTTCAAAACAATTTATCTAAAAAGTTATAACTTTTTCCAACAACATGCAAAATTTACATTAATAGTACTTCAATACGGGTAAAGTGTAGTATTATAGGGGGTCACTTGGTGTAGTTTTTATTTTTGGTGACTAAAAGCGGTCGCCAAGGTACTTTATTCTGAATTATTTATTACAGAATGAATTAGTTAACTCACCATGACATTTAGATAAAAATTGACAAATCCAAAGAAAAATCACCAAATTCAAAGTGGCCCTCTTATACTACACTTGAGCCCTTCAATACATATAATTATATTAAGATTCATAGGCAGCATGTACAAGAATATCAATTAAATTTATCACAAAATGTGTGCATATAAATGGATTGTCAATCTCAGACCTATAAACTATTCTTTGGAAGCAAAATTGAAATTCATACGACCCAAGAAATAAATTACAGTTTGATTTTAGGTACTTCTCTTAAAAATATTTCAACTGCTTCACACAAGAAAGTATTTAATTTTACATAATCGGCTGCAGGCAAATTTTTTGTCAAATTTTTTCGAATTGGTGAACTTAACTCCGAAATACCCAAGGTGCTTGGGCCATCTACATTACTGATGGATCGCTTAGCGGCTTCAGTCAAACATTTGCTCATTTTTCTTAAGGCTTTTTTGCACAAAAATGCAGGAGCTGCGTCATGTGCTTCTATACACAATTTAGAAAACAGTAGTTTGACTTCCAAAACAAACTGATTGAATAAAATGGAAGTTAATACACCCGAACGGAAAACGTCGAATGATACATATTCCGTACTTTGACACTGTAAATGTTGCAGAAAATTTTCTTTTTGGTACCCTGGCGAATCAGCAATTAGTTTTACTAACAAATCTGTATATATATCACCGGTAAGACCATCTTCTTCGCTGTATTGGCAGATTGTAGCATAAGCCTTAAGTAAACGTTCTTCCATGGCAGGATGACAAATAGTCATGTCTTGCAATAAATGTACAGCCTTGGCAACTAAATTAGTTTCGCATTCCATTTGGAAATGTACAGCAAGAAATTTAATTGGATCTTTAGGTTTTACATCCAATAATGCCAAAATAGCACATTGCAAAGCTCTATCCAAACTATCGTCTTCCATTTGCAGAGCAAGGAAACAATAATTCAAAGAAAAATATTAAATTTAAAATTCAACAACGCGCCGATTTTCTAAAGAATAGAAAACAGAACACAGTTCGAAGACGTCAACAAGTAAGAGATTTGATTGGCTTTTAAAAGTACATGACATGCGTAAAAAAGCTTTTGTTAATGCCAGATCTAAAAACTTAATTGCATTTTTTACGTCGTTTCAGAACGAGGGTGGTAACTAATATTATGTTGATTTGATTTTTTATTAATGACGTCTTCTATAGCAAAAAGCGTGCTATTTATGTAGGACCTCGTTATTTGGAACCTTGGTCAAATGACGAGGACAGCACCTGAGCTGGCACTCCACTTTCCTAACTTCGACACAATGGCAATGTGAAAACTTTGAGCCACAACAGATTTAATGTGCATCAGATCTTTTAAGCGAATGGGTCTTTAGTAGTTCTAGGTTTGAACCCTCGACTCGACAACTCGATTTCGTGACCATGATCAATCGACTACGATGGCCTCCTCAAATGAATAGGGTACTAAGGCAGCTTTTGTAACTGAATTTTTAAGATTTGAGATGGAGAAGCAGTACGGGGAATTTCTAAGCTAAAAAGTAAAGGTTTTTTTTATAATTTGTATCTTTTCTGGATTTTTTTTTTAGGGAGATGGCACCCAGTTGTAAGAAAAATAGAGAAAATTAGAAAAAAAAAATACTACAACATTTTTTCAAATTAAAATATATAGAAGATTTAAAAATGACTCTGATATAATTTAGATATTTTTCATTGATTTAATTTAGTTTAATAAGATAGAGTACATTAATAAACCGCATGTTCTTACAGAAATGAAGTGAAGGAACTACAAATTAAATTTATAAACATGGCTTTCTGTAAACAAATCACAAATTTAAAATGCTGCGGTATGTATTTCTTTTTTTTACAATGAGGAAAGAATTCAGTATAATTTATCCATAATTAAATGAAAATCTCTTTACAGTTTAGTTTTGGAAATTTAAATATTTCATTAAATAATATATGTGCGTAAAGTTGATTCTAGAGGTAAAATTCTTTTTAAGGAAATATACGAAGTACAAAATTCCAATGCAGAAAGCTGTGGAAAAAAACAAAAACTTAAAACTATTTTTGAAAAAAGTATGCTACTCATTTTTGGCTTGAGTTTTAAATCGCGTCAAAATAAATCTTTCGTGCCTAGTCAAATGGTATTGCATTGAAATATCACCTCAGCTTGGCCAGATTTTACAACTATTTTGCTGAAAAATGCGATTTCTACCGATAGTAAATTAGTTCCAAAATTTAGAGAGTTATTGAGATATGATGAGTTAAATATTGAGTATGAAATTGTGTTTAAAATCGTGTTATTAGTCAAAACTACTTACATTTGCATGATTTCTGCATATGTTTTTAATTCTGATACGTATAATTCTATAGTATTTTTCAAATAATAAGCAGTTTGTTATTATATTAATGATACCTTACTTTCATATATTTGTACAAGATCCATTCATATTGCTATATGTTATCTCTGAACAAAATTTAGTACATACATGTTATCTCAACCTATTTCCGACATTTAATGAAACAATTTTGGCTGTGGTGACGCTAATACTTAAGTACTGATCCCCCCCATTGGAATATTTAGACTTTTTTCTAGTTGTTTTCAACTTTTTTTAATTCGTTTTTGGAACTAAATTTAAAATTTTCAGGGAGATAGTGCTGTCATTAAATAATTTTTGGTGCTTATTTATTATATGGTCAGCTAATTCTGCTAAATGTAAAGATGTTACCAAGTCTAAAAATGTTGCTAAATGCTCTCATCATCATTATTAATGTGTTCAAGTATGCAAAGGAAAGACTTTCATTGCTGGCTGCATATTGTGCAAATGGTGATGTCTTTTGATTTGATGAAACGGGTCAACAATATAATACGTAAATACCTAATTTTTTACTGATATGAAATTGTTTCTAAATTTATGGATACAATAAATATTATGAGTATGATTAATATTTTGTTTCTTTTTGTAATTGTATTAGGAGCGATATTTGCAGTGTGGTGAAGGGCTGAAAACTAGGCTTTTTATTAGAAAATTTGTTTAAATTCTGTTATAATGCATCTCTTTACAACAAAAAGGCTATAAATGTATCAAAATAAATATAATTTTCCTAGTAACTGTATTAACTACGTAATTAGCATATTTTTTATGCTTGACTTCACTTAGATTAGGCCCAATATTTCACTGCAGGTTCTAGAAGGTAGTTGAAAATGAGTCGCATGCTGGACTAAAATTCAATCCTTCAGGTGTTTATATCATGTATGTAAAAATTAACAGTATTTTTGAAAATTATATTAAAAGAAAGAAGTAAAAAAATAATAAAGAGATTGAATTTTTTGAAATGTGAATTGATGCATTTGTATGGCACTGCCATTTGAAAGGAAGACTAATCTATACGATGCAAGAAAGAGCACAAGAGAATGTGAGGAAAAAGAGAAATGTGGTAATCAGTGAGAAATTTTTAAAAAAATCCCATGATATTGTGTCATTATAATGAGGTTTTTTCCAAGTGGTACTCTAAAATAGAAGTTGATTGAAAATTTATTGACTCCATGGTTAGAAGCATGGGCCAATGATGTTCAAGTCAAGTCTCGAGTTTTGGTTTCTCTAAAAACCTGTTTTGTTAAATTATAAGAGTAGATGTGGTTTTAATGGAATTGAGTCTCAGTGTCCTTCCATGGCCTAACAGAGGGTCATACCAATTCAGATGTTCTCATCTCTTGATTATGGCAATTATTATTTACAAGATTTATTTAATTATTATTTTCATGATAAATTATTTGTAGACCTCATATTACTCTGTGACATTAACACAAGACATAATTTTAAAATTATGTTGCAGAATATTTAATAAATCTACTTTTGACAAATTATTAGTAATTAATGTATTTTTTCCTAGGAAGTGCCTTTAAAATTGTGGATGTATATAGACATTTACATATTAGTTCTGTTTTTCAAGGAAGTGTTGCAAGTTGGAGAATAAAGTAATTATGTTACACTTTAAGCTTATGTCTTTCCAAATGATTTACTTTGCTGTTTTAAATGCTTTTAAAGTGATATCTTATGTATATGTTGACAAATATTATCCTTATGCTAAATGTGATATATTATGAAAAAAATGCACATTTTTAGTTACTTAATTCTTTATTTTTCAAAATTATATAATGTCTAACAAAATAATTAATGTATTAAAAAATAATCATATGTAACAATTTTATTTTGATTTGTTGAATTTTGTTCTCTTTATTCATATGTTATAATTTTGCAACATAATAACAAACTTAATGAATAATTGAAAGGTAATCACACACACACACAGATTAATAGCAGTGGAAATTTTTTTTTGATTGTTTGATATAATTATAAGTATAAAAATGTATACACTAAAAGTAATATTAAAAAAAATTTTTTAACAAGAATAATGCTAAACAATTAAACTATGACTGGGAAAATTTAATTTTTAATAGAAATAAGTATGGTTTATATATAAATATTACATTAATCTACTATTATAAATGATATTGCATACTATGCATTGAAGGATTATTTTGAATTGTTCAATATATTCATTATAATGGAGAAGAGGGGGGGGGGATTCTGCTTTTATAGTTTTCTCATTATGGATTACTGGCTGAAAATGTATCAATTTCTGTACACCTACCACCAAACACTTCTTACTACTGTGGGACACAAATAATATTTTTTTCTTTTAGATGAATAAATTTCCATTTGCCATTTATTCTTTGACTTCCATTTAGGTCAGGGGTGACCAACCTGTGGCCCACCTTAAATAATTTTGTGGTTCGCGAGATTCATTACAACTTTGCAAATTACGATTAGTTTGTGCAATATTTTTGTTTTTAGTGTAGTGTTTTGTAACAAATAAAAGTCTCGTAACTATTTCTGTTTTGTCATGTTACTTCTGTTTTTATACATACTGAGAAGTGGGCAATATTATATTGCAGCATTTCAAAAATTTTCCAATTTGAAAGATTGGGCACAAAAGTTGTGCTTTTGGATCAACTTACACCTGGGAATCAGTTTTTTTCGAAAATGAAATGTATCAAACATAAATTGTGCTCAAACTTAATGGACAAAAATCTGCAACATCAATTACGATGTGCAAACACATACATTGATATCTATTTGCAAAAAGTAAGTGAAAGAAGTGAGAAACAAATATCTCACTAATTAAGCCAATTAAACATTATTTGATCATAGCATTATTACTATTATATTAACTATGTTTGTATACATGAAAAATAATGAAAACAATAATAATAATTCATTTTGTTTTAAATTTTCACTCTAATGAATGTTTGTTATGGGTCCAAATCTGATAAAAAGATATTTTTATATGTGGCCCGCAGGGTTATAATGTTTTTTTCAAGTGGCTTGCACAGTCATTTGGGTTGACCACCCCAATTTAGATTGTTAATGAAAATAAAATGACAGTACTTGCTTATTATACCTTTGACCAATTTCACCAAATCAGAAAACATTAGCAAACTAGAAGACATCGCCAAATGCTGTTATTATCATCAATATTATTTTGAAATATCTATAGGAACAGTTTTCTCTATATTGGCCAAATGTCATAGAATTTGGGGATGTCTTTTAATTTGAAGACATTTGTTTATGGCATAAAACGTAAGTACAAAAATAAGAAAAATCTCCAATTTGTATGCATTATTTCCATTTATAATGTTTTCATTACTTGTACTTTAACTATTGTATGCATTAAGTCAAAGTAGAATTTTTCTAAATGGTAAATTAGTAGCAAAAAATGAGGTGGCAAAATATAAAAGATTGAAATATATTAAAAATTATGCTTGTATCACCTCTAGAAAACTTTATTATTGAAATCAAATGACTAAAGAACTGTATATTCCCATTTCTTAGGAGAAACTTCTTTGTTTGTATCTTTTATTATTAAAATGTAAACAGAAAGTTTGTGTGTTGTATATAAATGAGAGCTGCTCTCTTTTTCTCTGGTTGATAACTTAATTGCAATGATTTCAACAGCTACACTTGATTACTATAAGACAGCATGCTTACAAAGCTGATTAGTTAACTTATATCCTAGAAGATTAGTTCTTAGAATGTTTTTCTTTATTGATCACATATTTTTTTTTTATATATAATACTTATATAGATTTCTCATATTTTAGACAAAAGCTACCTGCTAAAGGGAGAGAGTATGGTCCCTTAACTGATTTACCAGACTGGTCCTATGCAGGTAAAATGCTGAGAGTTTTACCTTTTGTTTGATGAATTAAATTTTTTTTTGCTTAAGATATTTCTTAAGTCATTAATAAAATGTTTTAGCTCCTGAAAAGCTTCTTCTGATTTGTGGTTGCAACTACTAATTAATTGAATATTTACAAGATAACATTCACACATTCTTTTTTTCACTTAACTTTTCCATATTTTAAAAATGTTTTGTGTGTAGAAAGTTTATATTCTTTTTAGAATTATATTTGTCTGTTTCCTCTTATATATATATTCTGTTCAGTAAATGTATGTATGTATGATTTTGCATACTTATGGATTAACCCATGCCATTGGTGAGCTTTGGCAAACTTAAACCAAATTTTAGTGAATTATAAGTTGAAAATGGTACTTAATGGTTATAGAGGCCATTTAGCCAAACATGTAGAAAACATCAAATTCTTACTTGTAGCAATTGCTAAACTCATAAATATCTGTTGCTGTTTTTAAATGTCATAACATATACAGGTTGTTGATATTATAAACAGGGAATGCTATTTTCAGATTTTCTTTTGATAATTTCTTTCTATTATATTACTGGCTAGATTTTTTTATCATTGAGCTACAATGATGAAAATAAATTTGCAGCTGAAGACTCAACAAGATTTTTAGAATAACAGGAAATTTAACACTAAATGCATTTTTGATCAAACAGTTGTACCATATGGATTGAAGTAAATTAGAAGTGCCATTGGAGATGTAATGTCATTGGTTGTTGAGAGAACTGTAGGCTTTCACGTGATGAATTGGTTTTAGGGACTTTGGATTCTCTTTACTTATTTTTTCCATTATGCTTTATTTAACTCAGGAATAAAATTAGATTGATAATATCTCTATCATATTATGGTGACAATATAGAAAAAGCTCTGTCAACTCACGGTTCTAATAACCAAATAAGTACCAGAAAAATATAGCCACAGACTGATTATAGGTTAAAAATGAAATAGGTTGGTTGCTATGATAACCTGTTAATAACCTTTGATGATTAATATCTGTGCAGTTAATTTTTGGTGGTACATTGCTAGCATGGAATGAATAAGTAATTACAAATTTTAGTAAAAAGCTTTTTTTTTTATTTATTTCTGAATGCAATTAGCATTAATTGATTCACCAAAATTTATGTATATACTGACTTCTGTTTAATATGTTCTCTGTAATAATACTTCTATTTAAATTAACTTTAAATTCATTCTTCATCTTTTTTGTACCAATACATGGAACTGTCAATAGATCTATTTAGAGATCTGTTATGTTTGTATTTTTTTGTGAAAGTTTTTTTAAATAGATATCTATTTTTAATTCCTGAAATAATGTAAATTAAAGTAAATGGTAACCTCTCCTAAAATTTACTATTTTTAGTCAATAAAGGCTGAATTTTTCTTAAAGATAGATTTTAAACACTTTTTTTTTCTTTTCTTTTTTTGGTTAAAGTTTTGTGATTAGAAGAGGGAAAAACATTAAATTTTACTTAATAATTTCCTCTAACACTATTTCTTCTTTTTAATTACAAGCTTTCCACTTATTTTTTTTTTGATGCATGCTTACAAAATTCAGTTATGTTGTCAAATAATAAATACATTTATATTTTATAGTTCTGTGTATAAATTTAGATGATTAAAATTTTAATTTATTATTATTATTTAATCAATAATTTTAATAATTTAAATTTGTCATTCATAACATTTTTTACTTAATACTGGCTGCCTATTTTAATATATCTTTGTCTCAATTACAAATGATGTGCTTTGTGAAAGGAAATAAAAGTAGTTCCCACTGGTTATTTTTTTGTAATTTTGAGGGAGTTTTGAATTGATGATCGTCCAATTCTTAGAAGCTATATGATGTTTATTAATTTTTTTAGATGGAAGGCCTGCACCCCTCTCTGAAGCTAATAAGAGAAAAATCAAGCAAAATCGAGAATATTTAGTAAGTGTTTACATTTATAAATTTATAATTATTTAAGTAATACATTATTGTTTATATAATTGTACTCTAAATCAATTAAACATTTTTTATTATTGAATGATTGCTTAGTATTAATACACTCAAGAATATTGTTAAAAAATATCTTTAAATTTTTAAAATTTTGTCTTGTATAATGCTTTTACTAATTTAAGTTTGAATTTGGATTTTGTTTTTCACAAAGTTATCAATTTTGTTCTTTTGTGAATTTTTTTTTTCTGTTGTAAGATTAAAAACAAGATTTTGACTAGAAAATTTCTTAAAAAATTTTGCTTGTAAAAAGACTTAATTAAAATGCTATTAATAAAGGTTTTAGTATTTCAGCAAAAATTTTTTTTTACAGTTTTTTGACTGTCAAATATAAACAACTAAACAATTTATATTTGGGAAATAATAATACATGATTTTTTTTATATCCTAATAGTTGCAAGAAATATTGCTGTATATTTGAAATATTGTGCTCTTGAATTTGAAAATTAATTCAAAATTTTACGAATTTCATTAAAATTTTTGGTATCTGTGTATTAAGTCCATGCCATTGATAACCTTTGGCAATTTCCCAAATTTTTTGTTTGCACTGAAAAATGTTTTGAAATTGTCTTTAAGATGATATCAAGTAGATTGCCATAACTTGTAAAATCTTGGATTGTAATAAATCACTTGCATAAGGGTTAATGTGTATTTACTAATTTTTTTAATGCCTTATGTCCGAGAGGACATTGGCGGGCATAATTTAAAAAAAAAACTAATTTTTTAAATCTTTTTGGTATATTAGTAAAAAGAATAAATTTATATTGCATTAGTATGTAATTGATAGCTGCAGACTGAAAATTATAAGTTTGAAGTGGTTAATAGTTTTGCCTATTTGGGTTCAAACATTGGCATTCTAAACGACATTGGTACTGAAATTAAAAAATGTATTATCACTGCTAATTGCTGTCTTCATGGTCTAAGAGCTTTCTTAAAGTCAAAATTGGTTAAAAGACATATAAAATTTTTCTATATAAAACAATCATCAGATCCATATTATCCATGGATATGAAACTTTGGACCTTGACTAAATCACAGACTGAACAGTAGCCATCTTTAAGCAAAAAGTTCTTAGATATATCTTTGGTGCTGTGAATTAGAATGGATTGTGGAGACAGCAACATAATTTTGAATATATGTTATTTAGGGAAGCTGATGTCATTAAATACTTCAAGATTGGCTATTTGAGGTTTGCGGGCCACATCTGTTGAATGGACTCTTCATCTTTGATGTTCAGGATTTTCAATTACAAACGTTTTGGATTTAGAACTAGGGGTAGGCCCAAACTGAGATGGGCTGATTGTGTGGAGGACGATTTTAAATTTTTAAGAGTAACTAATTGGAAAATTGTCACTAAATGAAGATAGGGATGAAAGAGGGTTATTGTGAGAAAGCCTTGACCCACCCTGGGCTGTTGTGTCAATAAAAGAAGAAAGTATGTAATTGTACTCAAAACTTCCTTAAATAATTCAGTTTTAGATACTCATTTTGTTTAATGCCTTCTATAGGTTACCAACTTGTTCAAAAGTACTTGGAGATTTATTTTTTGGGATGGGGAAAACTAATATTTTTGGGATAGGTTGAAAATTACATAATTAAAATAATATTTTAAAATTTGTTGATTCCAGCTTAAATTATTGACAAAAATTTGGCTTCACTTTTAGTTAGCCAAAATATAGCATTATTCACAAAAATGTACCTATTATTAATTGCATGAAAAACTATTCTTTTAAGTATGTTATGTGTATTTTTTACTTGTAGGATCAAATCATTAAACTAACAAAGGAAGTTGATAAGTGTCATGAGCTAAATCAACAAAAAGCAGCTAGTGAAGAAGAAATTAGGAAAAAAGCAATAGAAAATCGTTTAAAATCCAAGGGGAAAGCTTTAAGCTGAATAATACTTGATTTCAATGTATTATATTAATATTTTGTTCAAGATTACTTATGTCATATTTTTCATCTCTATATTTAAAAAAATAAAGTTTATCACACCATCTTGTTTTTATTTATATATGAAATTGATTTTTATTAGGGTTTTGTTTTATAAGAAACTTATTTAATGCAAAATTTTTTTTTCACTTGCATACAAAAAGTCCAATTAATACTTTTTTTGGGTATTTTTTTATAAATAGAATTTGAATCATTTTCTGTTGATTGAAGAATTAATTTTCTCCTCCACTTAAGACTGTCAGTATTTATGACTACAGAAAATAGAGAAAAATAATTATACTGTTACACTCACAAAAATTCCTAGAACTGATGCAGTATGTATTTTTCATATTATGTAAAACAATTATACATTCATGGATTAAATTTTTGTATTATCTATTATTTTTATAGCTTATTTAAATGAAAATAGTTTTTAAAATGATAAATTTGACTTATGATTTATTAGTTAGAATGGAACTTTCTTTTATATCAAGAAGATTGTATTATAATATTTTGCAGAAAACATCCAAGAAATATTTAATTTTGATTAAGATTTATATATCTCCAAATTTTTAAAATGTGCAATTTTTTTTGCTAATACTGTTTATTATTACTATTGTCATTATAATCCAATAATTAATGTGTTAGTAGCAGTGTAAAAGAAGTATTTTGGTCTAATTGCATCTAGAGCCACTTGTATGAAGAAAAAAAGAAAAGAATACTGTTGGATGTTAAATCAATTTAAGTCTTAAAGTTCTAGCTGTCATGTTCAAATGAGATGCTAGTTCAGGAATCATCTCTTTATGTTATAATCAACCCCTTGCTTCTCGCTCCCATCAATATCACGGGGTGAAATTTCCCTCTCTATTTCTCGTGCCCATAATATTTACGGGCTGGAGTGTTCAAAAGTAACGTGCGAAAAAGATTAAAACTATCTATTTCTTATGCCCAGAATCGTGTTCATTTCTCACCAGATGGCAGTACTAGATTATTAGTAACATGTTTAGAGATAGTTATTTTATTTTAAACTAGATGTTAGTACAATTAAACATATATATTAGCGATATGTTTTTGTAACCTTAGCTCAGTTACTTAGTTCCACTTTCATGAATACACATGGGTTGTGTTCTGTGATAAGGTATACATATTTTTTAATATTGTATATTCATTATGGAGTTAGTCAGGAAGTGAATCAGATTGTACTTTAACTATGAATGGATCTGAGAGTGATTCTGAAATAACATTGTTTTGAAAGTTTGGTTAGTGAATCTGAGAGCAATGATGATGGTTCTGTACTATTGTGTGTGATGTTGGCTTTTTATCTCATACTTTGAAATTTATCTAACAAGAAAAAATTACTATAATGTGTTTTTACATTGTACATAAGTGTAATAAAATTCTTCTTTAATGTTAAAAACAGATGTTTTTTTAATTTTTTCCCTTTGCCGGAAATCCAATATCCAGTCAAAATATCCCTAAATGTTGGGTTTTCTTAAAAAATTAATTTTTGTATTTCAAGCTAAAAACTTACCCCAAATTTAAAAATAAATACATATATTGAACATACATTTAGTTTTATATAATTTCCTTGAATAAAAAAAAGTAGGCACTTTTATGACTGTTTTCTTCAAAATTATGCGACCATTAAGGGGTTAAACAGTATTTCTTAACTTGTTTTATGGTATGTAAGCATCTGCTAACTTGGCTTTACATTCCAAATTATGGGTAAGGCAGATATTCTTTGAAGAAATATTAGTTTAAAGTCAATGATTGCTTCAATGTAATCAATCCAATAAAAAAAAATTGGCTTTATACAATTTTGTATCATTTGTTGTTAAATCTTTTTTTTAACTCAATTCACACACACACAAGAAGAATACAGATTTTTACTTACAAAATTATTTATTTTGAATATTTAAAATAATTGAGCAACTTTTCTTTTTATTGAAGAATTGCAAACAGACTTTGTCTCTACTCATCTTTTAAAAGTTTTTTCCTTTTCACATGAGAGGATTCTTAGGTTTCTAATAAGTGCAAAATTTGATGCATGTAAATATATGTTGCTATTATTGCATCATATTTACTCTTGTCATTCAAATATTAAAATTTTGAGCTATTTCATCCATATTGTGTTCAAAATAAATACCTTTAAAACTATATTAAATATAGTATTGTTATTTGTTTTAATACTTATATATAACAAGTTGTGGAATCACTGGCATAGCTAGTTCTGAGTGGACCCTGTATCAAAATTCCTTTGGGGCCCTTTTTTAGATATGAGAACCTTGTTAGTGGGACTGTTATACTTGTTGGGCCTCTGTTGCTTGGGGGCCCCGTATCATTGATACAACGGTAGCTACGCCTGTGTGGAATTCTAAAATATTCATCTTGTGAAGAAAATTTCTTTTTTTTATCCTTTAACTATTTTCACATTATTTAAGACTATTGTATCAAAGATGTGACTGAAAAAGATTTATTGATGGAATATCTATCTTTCATCAAAATTTATTTACTTCTAATTTGTATTAATCAATTTGTGTAATATACCAGAGAAATGAATTTTTTTTTTTTGTTTTTGAAAAACTAGCAAAGAAAATAAAATGCATTCATTAATTCTACATGCATTAAAAATTTTTGTTGCTTATATGCCAATGTTAGGAAAGATCGGAAAAATTGTTACTGATCTTATTAAAATATATAGGAACTAAATTGATGCTTCTGTTTATAAATACTTTGTTCTGTTATGATTTAAGATTAATCTGGTTCTTTCAAAGTTTTACTTACATGTTCTTTAATTTTCATGAAACATTATGCACAAATGTGTATTTCTTAAGCTATACTAAGCTAAGTATATGAATATAAATTTTAGTGTTTTTTATAAATATTTTCTTTATTGAGATAAATGCATTAAAATTTTTTATTGGCATTTCGTAAAATTGAATCTCATGACCTATTATAGTAAGGAAACATGAAGTATTGCATGTCATATTGCAGAGGTGGGGATCTTTTTTACTGTTAGAGGCCACTCATAGATTAAGTAGTAATAAAAGAGGCTGCATAGGTTGATGTGCCTAAAAATGCGATTTTTATGAAATTACTAACTGCATGACCGGCGTTGCATGGGCTATCTCTACTTTTAAAAAAGTTACCCTTTCCTTCACAAAATCAGCACTTCTAATACTCTTTTTGAAAATGACTTCCACCTCCCTCCACCGCTTAGCCCGGCGTTGCTCGGGCTTTCTCTTTTCCTCATGACACCAGCATTTCTGTGTGTGTGTTTGTACGTGCACAATGTGAGTGATTTCTAAAATTCTGTCAAAAAATTTCCCTTTTATGAAATTTGTTCCATTCCACTTATTTTTGATTTAATAGGGTTTGTATAGATTAAACAATTTGGTACATTATATAGAAATAGTATAAAAAATATAAAATAAATCCTTATTTACTTATCATTTGACATAAAATTACAATATAAAATATTTTTGTAATTACATAAGGGTAAAAACTTGTTATAACATTAAAAATATATTTGGATTGATCTTCATAATGTAAAGTCTTAATTAATCCTCAAAATGAACATGTCTGGTAGTGTTGCCATGTTACACTAGGTGGGGTTTTAACATTTGAAATGTACAATTGGCTATTCCCACAAGCAGCCATTGAAACATACTTACATTCATGCTGTTCCTCATTTAATTCCATTGATTTGCAAACTGTTGTAATCTATATAATTAAATAATAATTTAATCAAGTGCTAGCTTTCATGAAGGCCACACAAGAAATTTATGGAGGCCACAGGGGTTCCCCAACTCTGTCATATTGTATACTTGTATTTTCTTATGATTGTTTTTACCCAAATAGGATTCCTTTTTGTTTCAAAATAATAAATTAAATTTTTTTAAACATGATTTTATTGAAGAGCAGTGTTTGGGAAATGTTATAGGGGGCTATCTTGGATATCTTTTTGAGAATTTGGAAATTAGATTTGTTGGTAAATATGTGTTGTGCAGTTTCTGATATGTCGATCTAACAAAACTATTTTTTAAAAAATCTGAGTCACAAATTTGGCTAGAAAACAAACTATTTGTTTCTCTACTCTGATGAAGGCTGGCTCTAGTAGAATGGATATAACCTTTTTTTTTTTTAAAAAAAAAAATAAGCTTTGATATTATATATATATATATATTTGTAAAACTTTGAAAATTTTATTTTTTTTTCAAAATAAATATAAAAGATGTTATATTGTTATTAAAATGTTTGATAGTGATCTTGAATAATATTAAATGGTGACGATGGGAAAAACAATTCTTGTCTTCGAATACATTTTCCATCCATTCAGTTTTCATACTTTATTCTATCATGCATGCCTGAAGTAATGTCCAATAAAGAGCATTATAACGTAAAAATCATTTTCTTAATTATATGTTATAAGTCTATAATAATTGAAAATATAACCAAGGCTTTTTACAATATTCTTTTTGTTTCAAATTGTTGCATTTCGGTAGCTAAGCCTTTTCAGACATGGCGTCTTCAAGTGCGAAAGCCATTTCATTGGAGGCTCCCGCTACCAAATTTTTTTGTTTGAATTTATTTAATTCCAACTCTCTTGTTGGATCTAAATATTGATGTGATTTAATTTTGCCGAGAGTACTAAAGCCAAATTGATACTAATGGGACCTTTTACTAGGGGCAGCTCTAGGGCCGGACAAACTGGACCCCTGCCCGGGGCGGCATTTTTTTTTCTTTTTGTTACAAAAAATGTGATATATTTTCTGAAATATTATTGGATGTGAATTTGGTATTACATTTAACGTATCTTATTTCCTTATTTTGTATTCTTTATGTTTAATGTCAGTTTTTTTCTTTTACATTGAAACTTGAAGGGTTCGAGGCGGGAGTATATGTTCAATCATGGAAGTTGATATTTTTACACAACTTTCACTAATAACTTTCTCCCCATGCAGGAGAACGGACATTCCTTTAATCGGACAGGACAACACAACGGTCATTCCTTTCACCCATACGATGTCCGGTGCCAGCTTTTCTAAAGGGGACAAGGGTAATAAGTGCTATTAGTAGATAGAGAGCCACAGGAGATGTTTTATTTTAGTCTCGAGTGTAGTTACTATGTTAAAATAAAAGCGCTTGTGATCCTCACCATCAGTAGATTCTTTTTCGACCTGCAGAAACGGGCTATTTCTTTTCTTACATTTTACTCGTTTGAAATCATAACAGAAGCGTAGCTATCGCCGTATCAATGATACGGGGCCGCAAAATGTGTAAGCAAAACATCGTAATATGTAAAGACACCCCCAAAAAAAATGTTCCCAAGGGATTTGGATACAGGGTCCACTCAGTACTAGCTACGACAGTGAATCACAACGAGTAATTATGTGCCTAATTTCGAATTATTTTGTATTTTTTAGGACATTGGGATTATATATATATATATATATATATATATATATATTAATTATAATTTTTTTGCTTTGGGAAGAGGGGCGCAAAACTATTAGAGCCAGCCCTGCTTTTACATGCTACATAATCATATGCATGTATGCCTACGATTTTCGCATTCAGAAAATATATACTCCCCCCAGGATCGAACCCGCAACCATAGGCTTACGAAGAGGGTACATTTACAATATTCAGTGTAGCTTTAGTGTTGTGAAGTAACAATTAATATTGTGGGTTATTCAAAAACGTATCTATTTAAAACCTTCTGATTTGGCTAATTCTGAAATATTTTATATTAAATACTATTTATGTATTATTAAAATATGTTCTTTTAGAAATATGACTTGATGTAGTGTGTATGGAATAAAATATGTCTGTTTAATTCGAAGTTGGTGAAGGAGATCAAATTTCGAGCTCTGTGTCCATCCTATAATGAATTTGACATTGTTAACTTCATCAAAATACAACGAATTAAATGGTCAGGTCACGTTGTCAGAATGAACGAAGACTGCACCACTAAAAAAGTGGCCGCGGTAGCGAGTGGTATAGGTATAGGGCGGGAAGCCCTTTTCACAGTTCGAGCCCAATACCACTGAAAACCCGCCGTGTAGGGGGAGCGATGCCGTTAAATCTGTCGGGCTAAACGTCCTCCCGTTGGTGTGGTGTGGTAGTTGGAGAGGGGGGGAGTCGGGTGTCGTCCCCGTCACTTGACCATGGTTCAAAAAAACGTGGTCCGTCGCCAAAAGCCCCGGGAGCTGAACAGTGGGGTTTAAAATTCAATCAATCAACCAGGCACCACTAAAAAATCTTAATGCTCAACCAATTGGCACACGAAGAAAGGGCTGGCCAAATCTTTTAGATGGATTGATGGCCTAGAAAAAGATCTCCTAGTTTTGAGAATTAAGAATGGGGAACACTGGTAGGAAGAAGGCTGGCCCCGGGGGAAAAAAGGGTTTTGGGAAAGGGCAAGGGCCCAAGTTGTCACCCCTGGGGAAGGAAGGAATTAATTCGAATCCAATGAAAAAGATATTTGTATCAATTTATTTATAGCTTTTTTAATCTTATTTTTGTTAAAATAATTTCTTAAGTACTAATGCTCAAGGTTGTCTCGCAAAGTCTTCTACAAATGGCCCTACAAGCGGAGCAATATCCCTCCATCAGTTTACTCCAAACGTAATTATAGTGTAAGAGATATTTTTCAGTCAATATTATTCCTCTGGATGGCAGCACCATTGGATAAAACAACTTTTGTTAAATTTGTGCGTAAGGTTCAACTTAACCTGAATAATCATATGCTAATTAGACCTCAGCATTCATTTTATGCTGGTTTTAAGATAAATTCTAACCTTTTTTCCCCAACTTTTGTTAAAAAATGTAATTACAAATTTAATGTGGTTAATAAGATTTAATGTTAACTTAAAAGGTATTTTACCACTTAATATTGTGATTCTGTCATATGTATATGCATATTTATATTAATTGTAATTATTCAATAAAAAGTAACTAAAATAAAATTTTTATTTGTTGACCCAAGTAGAAATTGACTTTTTTTGTATTACTTGTTTTATTTCAATTATTAAAATACAGTCGAAACTCTGTAACAAACCTCTATGTTGCGAATTTTTCTATATAGCGAACTTTTTCCTGGAACTTCGAACATTTCTCGATTTTCTTCGTAAAATATAGCGAATCTCTATAGCGAAGTGCATTTTCTATATAACGAACTTTTTCTTTTGTGATTCAGTTTCTGTTCTCCCTTTTTTTAAAGTATTTCTGAAAAAATTTCAAGTTATTCTCTCTTTAACACATTTTATGGTGGTCATAAATCTTGAACTGGTTTTATTAGATTCTAATTCGCCGAGAGCAATCAATAGAGTTCTGGACGTTTTGTTGTCCCGTGTCTCCGTGTTCTAATTATAAAATAATGTATGTTTAATATTACTTGTATGTTTTAAATTATAAAATGTCCTTAAAATTCATTATTTTTAGTATAAAATTATTTTCTTAGTATTGAAAATACAGTGAATTCTTCGGCATTCTTTTTTCTTGTTTTTCTTGGAGTTTTTCTTTTTTATTTCTTTTTTGATGGGTAAGATATATAAAATAAACTTATATCAATTTTTTAAAGAAAGGTGCGAACAATTACTTTTTTTAAAAAAAATATACTAAAGATGAACTATATAACGAACTTTTATCCGGCATTTGGTGACTTCGTTACATAAAGGTCCGACTGCAGTTTATAAACCAATAAATGGATTCACATAGCTTTGCCTAGTTAGTTCTAAATTTCAAATTAGAGTATATTTAATGTTATATCGATATTGAACCCTTTTATCGCCTGTGGGAATGATTATCACAGGGGATGTCAATGTTACTGATGTGTTATGTGTCGTGCAATAAGTGTTCCAGACAGGTAATTTGCTGATTCAAAGTTTATTAGTTTTTATTTACCACTTTTTATTAAGGCTATTTTATTACATAGATTTTGAATTGATATAACATGAGATTGTTACTTGTAACAATTTTCAAACTATCTTAAATGACTTGAAATATTAACACTCTTTTAATTTTATCAATATACATAAATCCATGATGACTCACCTAAATTTTATTCTTATAAACATAAACAACAATAAATAATATTAATTTGCCTATGATATGAAACGTTATTTCTCGAACAACAACAGAAGATAAAATCTGCCTTTTTTTCACACTAATTCATTTTCAAATTATGACATATAAATATTTATCACATAGCTGAAAGGAGTAACAAATTCGTATTTTGCATTTCCAATGTAATTCCCCTCCCATTTTGTTTAAACTCTGAACTACACATAAAACTATTGTTTGACATTGACAGTAGATAAGATACACATTGGAGAAAGTTATGTCACATTTACAAAATTAATAGTAACAAACTGTAGCAACCACTTGAACAATTGATACTACAAAATTTATTGCTTTCTATAGTGGTAATGAATGCTAGTGTGCAATCCTGATGATAAAACAAGTATTATTTAGGCTTACATATTGGGTGTTATGTATAGAGGGAGGAAGGAATAGAGATTATATATAGGCACAAAACATAAGAATTACAATTCATAGAGGATATGTAAATAAATATTTTTACATTTATGTTGAAATATTGCGCTATTTTCATGATGAAAAAAGCTGGTTATAAGCAATCTGTATTACAAAATTTTGGATATTTCAGTTTTGTTATAGCTTAGTGGGTACTTTTTTATTTCGCCGGCATAGGCGATAAGATCGCCAAAAATGATACAACTGACGCCAAATGGAATATTCCCGCTGGTAACCTTTTACAACCACATTTCCAAAACAAGTCTTGGCCTTTTCATATCCGTAACGTCTTTTTCGTTATAACATTAACTAGCATTTACTAACATTTTTTATGAGTACATTGTTGTCTCCAATAAAGTCTGTTTGGCGAGATTTGTGCGGGCGAAATGGAAAATACCGCTTTGTGATATTCTAAGATATGGTACTTATGTATTAGCTTGTCGACCGCGTGTGCTTACGCTAAATCAAAAATTGTCGCCAAATATAAATATTCATTAACCAATAATGAGTATAATGGAAACTATTTCGCTCGCAAAATCGGTCCTTCTATTGGTTGTAAATTTTCGCCAAGTTGGAGAAATAACATTACCATACGATATCATACTGGCTAACGAAGATCTATTTTGCACGATTCTGAAATAGCGTCAAAAACGGATAGCAGACCGATATCAAATTCGTTGCGAAAGAAGTTTCTGCGCATGCTCACATACAGAAATCATGTTTAAGTTCCTTCTGGACTGCTGGGGCAGTTCTTTGGAGATCGAGAACTGGCTTATGACATTCTTATGCCGAAAGGTCAAATGGACTTGTTGTAGGTTTCCTGATCCAAGGGGATTTGA
This sequence comes from Trichonephila inaurata madagascariensis, assembly GCA_019973955.1. NCBI lineage: Eukaryota > Metazoa > Arthropoda > Arachnida > Araneae > Nephilidae > Trichonephila > Trichonephila inaurata. Next base: position 29,143 of record BMAV01001113.1, read on the forward strand.
AACAACAACAACAAGTTCCAATTTACTTATCGACGATCTAATACGTAAGTACGAAAAGTGGTACTTAATTATTTTAATTTTTTCTCTAAATAATTTTGCGATTGAAACCTATTTCAGTGCCTACCTTTATTTATCGCCAACTTGGCGAATTATTATCGTCATATCTATAAAAATTCAGTACAAAAGCATAAGCTGTTGGAGCAAATTGGCACCACTTTTATACTCCATCAAAAGTGTGAACGGAATTAAAATTTTGCCAGTTATGTTATTAATGATGAATTTCCCCCCTAGTTTAAAATGCACAGTTTCTGCAAATGATTGATAAGTTCGAATAGCGAATTTCGGTTCGAAGACCGAATTTCGACCGGTCGATTTACCCCTATAAAATATGTTCTATATTATTGTCATAACCAGCTTTATTTTCATCTGTGTTCGTATATATAGACCACGACGAGAAGAACCCTGACATCACCTCCATAGACGAGTTCATATCAGAAGAGGGAGAGAAAATGCTAATACCTAATTAAAGAAACGAATTATAAAACTATACAAATGATTTAAAAAAAAGCAAATTTTGAATCCATTTAATGTTGCAATAAGGCACATCCTACTAAACCGATAGATTATTTCTTGTTTACTAAGAATAAGATGGAGTTCGATGTCACTTGTCATCTCTTGGTGGTCTATCTATTACTCATTTTTTTTAATCTCAAAGTAGCTACCACAAACAATAGGTAACCATTGAATAAAGCTGTATTTGAGCCTTATAACATGTATAAGAAATTCTTACCTCTTCAAAAACTACAAAATATGAGGAAAAAGATCTTTTAACGAATATACAAACTCTAACGACATCGCATCAAAGAGCTCTTATAACATCGCTAACGCAAGAATAGACGGATTGATTTCTTTTACACTCTAACAGTTATTTTTCACATGATCAACAATACACATATAAAGTCGAACATCAACTATTTAATCGATGTACTAATTCTAGAGGTGGTTTGTGAGTCTAAATATTTAACTTAAGAGAAATATTTGTGTCATATTTTTATCGGTTATAGCCGAACTCTGGTCCGTCATTGTGTATGTAAAGATTTGATATAAGTGGGGAATATCGTCATTTTTTACTCGGAAAAGCAGTCGCTGTGTGTCTTATGGTTTCTATAACCAATAAGTACCAATTGAGTACTCATAAGACTTTTTTAACATTCGAACCTGAAAAAAAGGTTATTAAACAGTTTAAAATGTTCATTAAAAGGTTATATTTATGTACTTTGTAAACAAAGAATATTGAGAGAAAATCAAGTATCGTCAAAAGTTCGAAGCGGTATTTTAGTTTTGATAATTATCGATAATTTAACTCTTAAATCATAATTTTTAATAAATAAAATCGTCTGTATCTCTTTATTATTATATAATGCTGGTGACACGATTTTTGTAAAATTAAGTCCATTTTCTCCAACTTTTTGGTTACGTAATCTTTTTTTATTACGTAAGAAAAGGAAACCAGAATGTATTCTTTTATAGACTTTTTACACCAGATTTTTTTTTATGAAATACTTTTGCCATTGAGAAATAAGAAATCTATGTATTAGTTTATTATCTATTTAAAACAAAATTTTTGAACTAGAGTGTTCATTATTCTTCATCAAAAAATGAGTTCTCCAGAATTTCTTAGTTAAATATTTTTGTTAATTTTGATGGCGCGCACGATTCTTTTTCTTTTTTAGAACAGGTTTTTCTAAAAATGTTCTTTCGTGTATGAGCACCTAAGCGCTTTCGAATTCGAAGAATTTTAATTACAAATTCTTATTCTTGTAAGTGACAAAATTATAATTCTACGAACTAGAATATTTTTAATTTATAGTATTATTATCCCTTTTCTAACTTATTCAACATTTTTGTTTTAAGAACGTTTCTGAAAAAATTATAGTACATTTATTTCGAATCAGAATAGTACTAACCACCTATAGACTGACGTAGCATTTTACGGTGAGTTCTGGGAATTTTCATTTAGGACACACAAATTGATGATACGACATTCATTAAAGCAGCACAACATCTATCGAATTAAAAAATAGAGTGCATACATATTAAGTTACACGGAGAAGTTCAAAATACACGGAGATTCAAGTCGGTTGTGAGAACACGGAAAAAGGACTATAGTTCTGTCACACTACACAAAAAGGTATTTAATGAAATGGGCGTAATTTGCTACGTCATTGATGAGTTGATGTATTAACTCTATGTTTGAAATGACATGAGTATAACACTGAGAATATTATCACGCGTAGAATTTTATCTCGTAATATGAAATGATTGTGACAATCTACGTGATATCTAATGACAACCAAATGCGAATGATTTCTATTTTTATAATGAGACTGAATTATGGGGGATGTTTCGTTCCAGAGTGTGATAGAATCCGGAAGAAATCATCCGACAAATGAAGGATTGGATTCAAATCTAGCGCCATCTTGGAACATAGTCCAGCAGTTGATTCGAATGCAGCTCTGTAAGTTATTGAGAAGAATATATTTTTCTCTTTTCAATAAATAGCAGAGCAAATGTAACCCTGTTAACAAACAATTTAATCAGATTAGTTATTAACGAATCCATATTGCATAGTATAATATTTATATATGAGTTTCTTGGTGTTAATATAATCTGAATAAAATTGAATTGTTGAATATGGCTTAGGACTACCTGTTAGCGATACAGATAAATACAAAACGTGTTAACTATCATAACAATTAAAACAATAAGAAGTAGCAGTTTTTATTCTATTTCATATTCATTATTGGTGAAAGTAGTGTTTATTTTACTACTAAAACAAATGCTTTTTAAGGAATATTTGAATTCCAAAAGTTTTGAAATTCTACCATATAAATTTTACCTGATTTATTTATGATGGGCTCGTTTAGGTTTGCAGAACTTTATTCTCAAATTCGAATAGACAAAATATTTTTTTTTAAAAAAATTTAAATTAAAAATAGTAATATTTATTATTATCAAGAAAGCTGCCATTCAGTGTTGTTTTATTATTGCATGTTATATTTATATGGGTATAGTATTTGAAACCATTTTTTGGCTTGGGGAAAAATAACCAAAAAAATTAATTGTATTTTTAATAATTTAAAACTTTTGGGTTAAGAGCTGAAATATTTATCATATTTGTATAAACACTGATTAAAATAAATGCAATAAATCCATTTCACAATTTGAAATTCATCTCAAATAATGGACGGAATAGCATTTTATCGAAAGAAAATTTTAGAAGGAAATTTTTAATCCGGAAACTAAACATTCAAGTTCTTTTTTATTATTGCGAAAAATCTTTAAAAAATGGTCTGAAATGAGAATGCTAGTTCATTAAACTTAATTGTTCTTATTTGAAATTACTTAGAATATTTTCGACTTGATTAAGAGTTTTTGTAAAAAGTAACCCTTATTAATCATAGAAAATAACATTAAATGAATGCTATCTAAAACTAATGATTATTGCTCAGTATTGGATTAATATATGTCTCAAAAACTATTTTATGTTTATTTTACATTACACTTATTTCACATCCAATGATGTGTTGATTGTACAAGTCTATCTCGAATAAGAAATAAGATTCTAACAACTACTAAAATTATGGAATGATATTTGGAAAGAGATTCACTGCTTACACCCGAAAGACAGTTATAATTTATAAGAAATTATTCATGAAGACATAAAAAAAAACAAACAAACAAAAAACAAAAACACGCATTTTTAAAATAAATAAAACAAAATAATTCTACTCCATACAAAATTAAATAATACTTCAAACACTGTTCAATAAATAGATGCTTTAGTAAATTGAATCGTATCAATTGAATCCGCAGGCATCAACATCATAAAAATCAAATCTTATGTTTTATGGAGTAACATAAACTATCATGATGAAATATCAGCTACAGTAGAATTAGATTTGAAAGACCATCACTGACACAAAAATATGCAATGAACTCAGATTAAGATACCCAAAAACTATTTATCGATGATACATGAAGGTTAAAGTTCCACTAATTGTTCAGAAGGTTCACCTAAACATTTTAAAAATGTTTGATGCTTAAATTTATTCGTTTTAGCATTCCAACAAAATGGCAACTCTATCACATTGTATTAGAGTCTACTGCAATGTATTGTGGGAAAAGATGGAAGTCGCATGCAAATGGGTTGAATTTATAACCATTATCACTGATAACACAATCATGTGTTTCCCAAATCGTTTATATATCACGTTCCCAACCCGTTTTCTGGGAAACTTTTTTAAAAGGCTATTAGTTAACAATAATAATGCGCATTGGGAAAAATTATTTTTTTTTTAAAAATTCCCTACAAGTTTTTTTTCCGAAAATTTTTTTGAAGAATCTTAATACTTGTTTATCCAGTTATCAAATTTGAAACTGTTTCTGGATTTTACAATTACCAGAAGACCTACAAGTTTAAGGTCAGCTTTGAATTCAACTTAAAACACGTGATTTTATTAATCATGTGACCGTCATGAATTTAGCCCATTACTGTTCTTATTTTGTGCGTTGTAGATGCATTTCTAAAACGTTAATTAATAATATTTTGATTTTTTTTTTCCCCATGCTTTATTAAGGATTGTAGTCAAAAACAATATTTTCTATTGGGCAGGTGCCCTTATATGTTTTATTTTTAGTTTCATTTGAAGTATTATAAAATCGTTTGGTATTTCAAAAAGAAAAGAATTATTTAACTTTTCGAATTAGTGGACACTTTCTACATGTATCATCTCAATAAAGGGCTTAATTTGTTGGAAAGTAGAGTTTGATAACTTACAAAAACATCTCTAAAATCCCTTTTTCCCCAAATTTTAGAATCCAGTGTAACCCCTGACTGAGCGTGCGCAGCGGGGTTTTTTTTTTCCGGCAAAGATGTAGAACCCTTCTCCAAAAAAGGAAAAAAAAAGAAAATAAAATCGAATGAAAAATATCGTGTGTCAGGCGTTTCACGAATCATAATGTTGTTGTTATAATTTTTTTCCATCCAAAAACTGCATTTCAAACCTCGGAAACGAAATCAAAGAAATTAAAATGTTCTATTTGAAGAAAACAATAACTGTGTTTGTTATATACGTATCTAAATTACGGTTTTTCTGTACTTTTATCTTCATGTTCATTATATGAAGTATATATGTATCTTCATTATATGGAAATTTGAGAAAAAAAAAATCTTTTGTTATATTTTTTTTTAAGTTTGATTTTAAAAGGGGTTATACTCAGTTAGAATTTTAAAAAAAAATCGATTTTTTTTGCATTTTCAAAATGTACATATATTTAAGTATATTCTCTAAAAATGTGAAGCCAATCCAATTAATATTTTTGAGATATACCTGAATTTATAAGGCCGCGTCAGAGTGTTAGAAAGTAGGTAGAGTAAGAACTGGAGTAGCAGCTGCACTCACTACCTGGGTTTTTTTTTAAATTTGTTTTTTCCCGTAGAAACGAGTATAATGGTCCATAAGTACCCAAAGGTCACATTCAGTTATTATAACCTAAAATGAAAGTATTTCGTCAGTCAAAAGTTCTGCCATTGTAAAGCGTGCTTTTAGTTTAAACTTTTTTTTCTGATTTTTTTTTTTAATTGGGAAATTTTTAAAGAAAAATGCCCGTAAATGTTCGTGACGCAAAGCGCTAGTAACAGAAAATTATCCTTTTTACACCCTGTTTATCCCTTTCCAACTGATGTTGCTGAACTATATATCCAGTTTATGAAGATCTTAGCAAAGTAAAATTATTGAAAAGGTGTGTTGGGGTGGATTCACACAAAACAATAATGAGAGTTATAATCAGATGATATAGAAAATAACTCCAAAAATTGTTCCATGTGGCTCTAAGGTTGTTGAAATAGCGGCTTACATTGCAAAACTGGATATTAAATATTTTTGTCGAAAAAGTATTTGAACTTTCATTGCCCCCACTCATGCTTATGTCGACAAAGAGGACGTAGAGCGTGTGATGATCTCTGACGCGAGAACCTGGAAGCCGCGAAAGGAAAATGGCTCGACGAAAACCAGCTGGGCTTATTAAACACCGAATGCAGAAATCCGGTCCCTCTTATGGCCTGGGAAAAAGATACCATGTGTTGGAGAAAAAAAAATTTTTTAACTATGCGTAAGCTACTTCTGAAACTTTAAAAAAGTTTTTCTAAACGGTTTTTTTAAAATTATTTCCCAAATGGCTCAACCGATCGGTCTCATATTTTACACAATCTTCTTAGATGTACTTCTCAGGTATGGAACAAAGGAATAAGATTAAAAAAATTTATTACTATTATTTTTAACATTTGGCGAAAAATTTTGTCTAAAACGAAAATTTTTCAAATGCGTCATTTTGTCAAAAATCAAATTTTTTAATTATTTTTTCGTTCAATACCTGTATTAATCTATCCTTTAAAAGAATCCGCCATATTTTTTGATTCCAGATTATCCAAACCGTCGAAATGCAGATCACCATCAAGCGCCAGTTTGGAGGTCGTTCGGGACATCATCTGCAGGAGCGGGGCACATCAATATTCTTACATGATCGTCGCGCTATTGTATTCTTAAACGCAGGCTCTATTGAATTACCAACACTTGTAACTGATAAATAAAAACTGTTTCTCTAAAAAATTCATAAAAAGACGTTTTTTTTAGCTTCGCAACTGCGTATAACCCCTTAAAATCCAAGTCATAAATAAGACATACAAGTTAATGTATATCGTATTCTTTTTACGAATCTAGAATAATTTCTGAAGAGCTTCAACCTGATTGTTGTACTTTTCAGGAAAATTAATTCTGGAATTTTGCTTCATTTTAGTACTTTTTTAGAGGAATTCTATGTAATATAAAGCTTTACTAGACTTTACACTTTTCTTTTTTATTAATTTAGAATTTTTTCATTTTACCAAGTTTTAAAAATATGAAAGCATTTGAAACATGCTATATGTTTTGTTTTTTTTGGCAATAAAAATAATTTTTAAAGTTACATTTCAATATTACAAATTTCTTTGACAAGATGATATGTGCGAAACACTTAATTTAAAATAATTTTCTAAGTAACGCGATAAGTAACTAATGCGTTTCATTATCTGCACATCAAAATTACTTTTTCATATCACAGATCAAAGTTCTCCAATAACCGTTTAAAATGGAAAAATACGATTTAGTTTCTCGACAAAAAATTCATCAGCAGCAATGATATGAAGGAAGTTGTTTACATTTTAAGTAATGTGGTTTAAAAAAATCGAAAAATTAAGTAACAAACGATTTTTTTGTGTGTGGAAAAAAGGAAAAAACAATCTTTTCGAAACTCTGTTTTGTTAAGGATATCGATTTGAATAGAGGGTGGACAAAATGCGATTAATTTTGTGTTTGGATAGAGATATCTATTGTTAAACATTTTGGGTGATTTCTTTGAACTATTTCATAACGCTAAACTGATAAACTGAATGTATACCGTGACATTAACTTTAAAGGTGGTAAATTCAAAACTATAATCATCAAGGAGCTTTTTTACCCAACAAATTAAGCCCCTGAAAGATTTTGAATACACTCAACGTCGATTCTGTTAAGTATGCATATTTGTATAGACACACGTATGCTTGTTGGAGAGCACGTGTCTCTTTACAGGTCTCTCTCTATGCATTTAAATAAGTATTTATAAATATATATTTATATATGTACAGATACACACATACAGACAGCTACATAATTCACACAAACTGTTCCACAACGCTTCATATAATGTGATATAAACTATATTGCTTTGGCTTCATATCCCCAACTTGGAAATAAAAATCTCACCTGCCAGCAGATAGATACCTAGACGACAAGGCCTTTTCCTGCCGTCAAACTTAAGGCATATGTTAAGATAATCAATTCAAACATAGTCCGCGTCGGTTTTTCTTTGAGTTTATCGACTAGTACTCCCGTTCTTCGACGGTGCCGTGCATGTATCGGTCCGTCGATGGCTCTTGTACCATTTCGGGTTGAGTTTCATAAACAGGTTGCTGTTGGTAGGCGTAATCCGTGATGGTGGATCCGTAAGAGGGAGGTGGTTGGTCCGCTGTGAGTGCTGTCGTGGCCTCGTTGTAGTGGGGCCCGCCGTTCTGTTTCACATCTCCGAAGGCATTTTCCAGAGGGTTCCAAGAGGGACCTTCTTCTTCAGATGGAGGTTCTGCCCATGGTTGTTTCTCACCGGAAGCAAAGAGGGCGTAGAATATAACTCCACCAAAGTGAATGCAGCTGGCGATGATGAATACCCTTTGCCATGATTCCGCAGTCTGTAAGGAAAGAAAGTTTTTATTTTCTACCCTTCGGACAAGTGATCAGAATGCAGGGGCGGCTCTAGGGTCGGGCAATCTGGACCCCTGTCCGGGGCGGCAAATTTTAAGGGCGGCATTTGGATCGAATTTGAAAAAATACTTTTTTTTGTTACAAAGAATTTTATATATTTTCTGAAATATTATTGGGTGTGAATTTGGTATTGAATTTAACGTTTCTTATTTTTTTATTTTGTACACTGTATATTTAATGACAGGTTTTTTTGTGTTTAAACTTGAAGGGTTTGAGGCGGGAGTATAAGTTAAAGCATGAAATATTTAATATGTTTACACATCTTTCACTTGTAAATTTCTTCCCATCCCGGAGTGAGGTCACAACGGACATTCCTTTCACCCTTACGATATCTGGTTTCAGCTATCCAAAAGAGGACAAGGGTAATAAGAGATTCTGATAGATAGAGAGTTTCAGGAGGTGTTTTATTTTAGTCCTGAGTGTAGTTACTATAAGTTAAAACATACGCTTGTGATCCTCACCATAAGTAGACTATTTTTCGAAGATATTGGCCTGCTGAAATTGACGATTCCTTCTCTTACATTTCACTCGTTTGATATAATAACAAGTAAAAATGCCCTTAATTTCGAATTGTTTTGAATCTTTTAAGACTCAATATATATATATATATATATATATATATATATACAGAGAGAGAGAGAGAGAGAAAGAGCGGCATTGGAGAGAGGGGCGGCATTTTCCATTTTTGTCTGGTACTGCAAAACTGTTAGAGCCGGCCCTGCTGAATGCTTTTTGAGTCCATTATAACTTCCTTGCTTCACTTTAGGATTCAAATTGGGGATATTTTTTAGATATAAAAATGTATGGTACTTACGTATTATCGCAACCTATTGGCGACATTATATGGAACGAAGCACCTGATTGCCAATTCAGTGCGTACGACACATAAGAAATCAGGTTTGCCAATTTGGCGTGTTATTAAAAGGTGTTGGAAAGCTAAAATCTTACCTTTTGACTATTTGAGATTATTACATTTTCAAATTGTATAAATACTAACCTTTCTTAAACTTCTAGGGTAATTAGAAGTCCTTAAAACCTATTTTTAAATAATCATTGAAACTGGGACACGCCTATTTGAATGGCGAAAAATGTAAACAAAATATTTCGTTTTTGCTTAGAAGCTGAACGTCTGATAAAAACCAAAACATTTATCTTTTATTGTAAATTGAGCCTTTTATTTTTTTTTTATTTCCTAGCCGATTAGAAGTCTCACTATATACATTAAAATCAATTTATCTCAAAATGTAAATTTTGATGTTCGATGTACCTTTTCTGAGAAACTACTGTTCACAGGTATGTAAATTTTTTATGATATGTTTATAATGATGGCTAATATATTCTAAAATGAGCTTTTAGTAAAAAACTCAAAAATCTATTTTTTACAAATTTTATTTGAAAAATGGGTAAATTTCACTGTGATAAAATATTTGATAAATTATACAAAATTCAAAATTATCTAAAAGCTTATTTCAGTATAATGATAAATATGTTCTTTAATTGTATGAAAAATTTCAAGCATGTACATATAACAGATTTTGAGAAAAGGCACATCAAAAACAGCCAATTTAACATTGTCAGTATATATATAGAGAGAGGTTTCCAACTCCTCTTAATAGAGTTGGCGATTGTTGCGATAATACGTAAGTAACAAATGTATCAATATTAAAATCATATTTTGATTTTATTAATGTTTATAAAGCAACGCAAATTATTGCATTGCTCATTTCTATTTAAATAAATTTATTTTTTTTCTTTATAAAATATTCGAATATCTCTGTATTAATATTAAGGTATCCGACTACGTTCGGAACTGTGATTTTGCAAAAGCGTGTAAATGGATAATATTTATGATATTTAGTGTCACTTAGATTAAAAAATGTATATAAAATTGTTTTAAGAATAGTATTACAGTAAAAAAATTATTTTACAATATTTTGACAAAAAATGAACATAGAATGACCCATTTTCAAAATATTCTCCTTTTGTGAAAAATGCTTCGAATGAAATATTTTGCCTGTATATAGCTCAGACCTCTGTACAGAGGCTCAACTAGAATTTTTGAAATATATAACTTAGAAATGGGTTTATCCATGTTTTACGACAACAGAGGAGAGAAATTTTAAGAAAAAAACGCCAATAATTATTTTAATGGGTTGTAACTCTGAAAATAATGTGAATTTTTCAAAAATCATAGTTGAGCCTCTGTACAGAGGTCTGAGCTATATACAGGCAAAATATTATTATAATAGAAGCATTTTTCACAAAAGGAGAACATTTTGAAAAAAGGTTTTTCTAAGTTTATTTTTTGCCTAAATATTGTATTTAAGTAATTTTTTTTGTCAAAATGTGTCCTTAAAACAATTTTATACACGTATTCTAATCTAAGTGACACTAAATACCATGAAAATTATCCATCTCAAACAATATTAGGAACATAAAAAAAGGAAACTCACTTCTTCTTCCGTTAGTAGTTCTACTACAATAGGACAGATCATACCAGACAGTGTACCAAAGCCATTGGATATTCCCATCAAAATACTTGCATACCTCGGAGCGATATCAAGATGATTCACGTTGAATCCTAGTATATATGAAAGGAAAAGTAAATTAAAAATATAAATAAAACAATTGGATCCTAATTGAACCCACTGATCTGGCGACAAAAATCTGGCTCCATTTTAGTATTTTAGAGCCAAGTTAGCAATCCTTGAACTCAAGCTGCGTGCTTAGGATAGCGTTATTTTGAAAAACGTGGTTTTAATTTTGGCACTATTTGGCGATAATTTTTGGCACAAAAAATCAGGGGATTCAACCAGGACTTTTTCAATATAATCTATATGGTACTTACGTATTATCGCAACAATCCCCAACTCTATTAATAACAATCCAAGTTGGCAAAACCGGATTTCCCATAAGTACGTGCTGAATTGGCAACCATGTGCCTTATTTTATATAATGTCGCCAATAGGTTGCGATAATGCGTAAATACCATCTATACTTTTTTCAATTCCTACTATTAGCTCACAATCTCTATATATTTATTTATTTATCTGGGTGGAATTTTCAATTGTTAATAAAATACATTTTAAAGCGCTCCATTGAGCTGAAATTATATATACAGGTTTATTTTGGATGACAATACAATAATATAAAAATTAATTGATTAAAACTAATTATTTTATGAATTACAAATACAACCACGTTGGCATCATTTTCAACTTTGTCAAAACAAAAAGGGTTTTTTTTTCTCACGTGTTGAAGTATTTAGTTGAACTGAAATTTAAAAAATTCCCGATTTTTTCGGATGACAATACGATATTTTAATGACAATGAAAAAAAATTAATGCCCCCAATGTTGGATTCTGTCCTTATTAATAATTTAATTGTAACTATTTAATAAAAAGTAGCTAAAATAAAATTTTTTTGTTGATCTAAGTAGGAATTGACTTAAAATTTTTTTTTATATTACTTGTTTATATGGTACTTACGTATTATCGCAACAATCACTCTAACTCTATTATAATAATAATCCAAGTTGGAAACTCGGATTTCCTGTAAGTACGTGATGAATTGGCAACCATGTGCCTTATTTTATATAATGTCGCCAATAGGTTGCGATAATGCGTAAGTACCATCTATACTTTTTAAAAAGAAAATTGGGTATATTTATGCGTTAAACCCATATCATTGGCAAATTTCAACAAAATTTTTCTTGTCTCGATAAATATATTGCCATAACTTGTAAAATCTTTGGCGATTGACGTGCAGTTTTTTGGCGATAAATCTCTGGAATGGGATTAATACGGATGAGTACCCGTATAATACGTTTTTAAAAGCATTTTCTTAAAATTTATCTTTAAACTCACATATTATATTTCAAAACTATTTTTTGAGAGACGTATTTCTTTGAACATTTCAGTTTTTTGCTACATGTAGAGTTAATATAAATTATACTTGACTTAATTAAATTTCCAGTAAATATTAACAACGTATCTCGAGTCGGTTTAATCTTCTGTGAAACCATTATAAAATTATTTTTATTTTAAATGATACTGAATTGCTTTTTACCAGTTTAATAATTTGTTCTTTAGAGAAGATTTCAAATGGAATAAAAAAAAAAAATGTATTGTTTCAAAACAGTTGTACTGTTAAATAAGTTTTTAGTACAAGGGAAAAAATGCAGCTTCACATGAATATATTCTGCCATTTAATTTAATTTTTTTTTGGATAGATGTCTACTTAAAATTGTATTACTTTTTCCATAAATTCTATTGAATATATATTTTACGGGGACGCGTTCCGAAATTAAGTTTCGTCCTTTTTTAAAATGGAAGATGTTCACCACATGTGCGTAGCGTGGGCGCTTTCGCCGCCTGGAGCCGACCGGAAATTTATCGCTTCTATTTTAATTATTAGTCAAGAAAAAAAATAAGAAAAAAAAAAAAACCCGGCTTTGAAATTTTTTTTATCGATTAAAAATGCATTCTTTGTGTTTTTTTTATAGCAAAATCTTTTATACAATTGTCGATATCAATATGTAGGGCCCCGGTTCAACTGCCAGAATAGAAAAATTTTTAGAAAATTCCCGACTCCTTGGAACCGTGTTTAAAAAAAAACGCATAAATGGTTTTTCCTAATATTTAGTGTAACAGATTGGAATACATGTAAAAAAATTTTTTAAGGACAAATTTTGACAAAAAAATTTTTTAAAATTTAAAATATTTCGGAAAAAAAATTAAACTTAATAATTTTTAAAATTTTCCCCTTTTGAAAAAAAATGCTTCAAATTATAATAATTTTTTTGCCTGTATAAAAACTCAGCCCTTTTACAAAAGGCTCAACTATGTTTTTTGAAAAATTAAATTATTTTCAGGTTAAACAAATTAAGATAATTTATCAGCTGTTTTTTTTAAAAATTTTCTCCCCTCTGTTGTCGTAAAACATGGAAAAACCCCAAATTTGTAAATTATATATTTAAAAAAATTTAGTTCGGTTTTGTACAGAGGGCCCGGGGGAATATATATACAGGAAAAAATATTTTTTAAAAAATTTTTTCAAAAAAAGGAAAATTTTTGGAAAAAAATAATTTAATTTTCCATTTTTTAAAAAAAAGACTTAAATAATTTTTATTGAATACTATTCTTAAAACAATTTTATATACTTTTTAAAAGTGACAATAAATATCATAAATTTACCCATTTACACATTTTTAAACCGATTCCGAACGAAATGGATAAAACCCCTTTGGGCCCGGTGGATCTGAGATAACTTTTTGATTAATTTTAGCTTAGGAAGCTTCTCTCCTTTTCTGGGATTACTTTGGGAGATGTTAAAAAAAATTTTCAACATTATTTTCAAAATTTTTGTAAAAACCATCTTCAAAATTGGACTCAATAATATATTTTAAAAACCCATAGAACCGGGCCTAATGAGTTTTTTTTTTACAGCCTGGGTCTGTTGCAACTACGAAAGCTTGTAGACGTACGCGCTCAACTTGGAATTCTTCTATATTAATGTCTCGAGAAGCTTGATCTAAGTGAAGTTCGTCCATGCTCGTATCGCTTCAGGCCTTAAAAAACATATTTTTGCGCTATATTCTGGGTACTGTTGGGAAACTTTTCCCAATTCAGTAGGGTTTCTCTTTCTTTTAAGAAAACATTTTTTTGCCTCACGTCATCTTCCCTACGATAACTGGGGCATCTTTACTTCCGTCACCAAATATTTTGCTTCCCCCCTGTGATTCGTCTTAGGGGTTCAAAAAAAAAATTTCCCTTTTCACATAAACTTTTTTGCATTTATTAAAACGTCATCCACGGGAAATTCTCCTTTTTTTTGTTTTTCGGCCTGTAAAGCATGCAATTTTTGAGCACAATGATTGATATTTAATCCCTCTGTTTGCAAATAATTCTGAGCATCATTGATTTCACACAGTACCGGTTGCCAGAAGACTAAGTAATATAAAAGCGAATGCGATTGCATAAGCCAATTTAAATTTAAATTTTTGATTTTATGCGGGGTTAAAGCTTTTTGCTCTTTCCCGTCAGTTATTGGCAGGGGGGATTTGAGGTTAAGGGGGTTCATAATTTGTGAATGAAGACTCTCCAAAGAGCAAAAACAAATAATGGAGTAAGAGTAAAGGGAAAATCACTCTCGAATCAAAACTGAAGAAGGGGAAGGTGCTCTGGAAATTGTATGTGTGTTGGGGGGCTTAACAATTTAAAGTGCCTAGAATGCTGGTGAAGGTAAAAACGGCCCTGGTGCGTGCTGTTATCCTGTATGAAGGAGCATGTAGGCCTTGTGCGCTATGAACGCCTACAGACCATATACGGTGAAGAGGTCACGTATAGTCAAATTGTTGGTTGCTGGTGTTGCATGTTCAGAGAAGGAAGACAGATTATGGAAGATAAATATCTAAATGGCCATTCCCGCACATCCATGAATGAAAAAAAACAACATTTCCTCATCGGAATTTCATTTGTTTCCTGCATTGAAAGTTGCACTCTCGGGACGTAACTTCCAAAATTATTCCTAGGTGGAGCAGGTTGTGCGATAATTCCTTGCATCGCAGGGCACTGTATATTACCAAATCCTTCCTTCAAATTGATTGCACACTACGACAAATGTCTCAATATCGGTGGTGACTATGTTGAAAAATAGCGCAAGATATGTAGTTCATAATCTAATGGTGTGTTTTTCGTGTTGCAAAGTTTTCGTGTGCAGGGCCGTTTTTAACCTCTCCGGTTCCCTAGGCATTTCAAATTGTTTCCCCTATTTCCAGAGCACCACCTTCTTCAGTTCTTACCTTGCCGGTTTTGTTTTTTTCGGGGGTGGGGATTTTCTCTTATCTCTCTTATTATTTTCCTTCCTTTATTTTGATCTTTGGGAAGTCTTTCCATTATCTACCACCTATGGACCCTCCGTGTCTCGGACTGGCAACCAGCAGCGTAAGGAAAGGATAGTGCCATGGTTTTGCAACTCTTGTTCAATTCTTCTTGTTCTTCTTCTCTTACAGTATCACGGACCACTTTTGTAAATTAGTACAGTAAATTAATGAAATCGTTTGCAATTACAGTATAGTATGCATTATTGTATGAACTGTTTTCAACTTGTTCATTATTATCTTTTTCATCGCTTATCGCCATACTGTCTTTTACTTTTCGACATCCTTATTCTTTGTTGAGTTACTGTCATTGTACTTGTACAGTAAAAATTTTATTCGAGCTTTGATCATTGTAAAATCATTGATGACATCATTGTTATCAATTTCCTTTGTAATGTCATTTTGAATGCATAGCAACATCAAACTGTTAACCTTTTTTTTCCACAATAAATATCATTTCAGTCTTTACTCTCTAAAGGGCAGAAATGCTTATCTTATGATTCGCTAGGTTGAGGTACGTTAGCTATAATTTTATTTATTTATTCTTTTTCGCTCTCTAATTTTTGGCGCCCCCAAAACTTCTGCGCCCTAGGCACGTGCCTAGCGTGCCTAAACGTCCTTTGGACTAACAGCTATTATTTTTGATTGAATGGAAATACAAGCCTGTATTTTAAAAGTGACACAGAATAAAATACTAAAATATAGCTTTTACCTGAAATGGCGAAACCACTGAAACCTACTGCAATTGTCAGAGCCGCTATGGCACCGACAGTACTCCGAGTGTATCCGACGATGAGTAGGAATACAGCTTCTAAGCCGAAACCTAGAAACCAGAAGTTAAAAATTGAGTCATTTTCATAACAAGAAATTAAATTAACTATTATTCATTACAACTAACACCTCGTAGTGGTTTTCCGTGAGTAATTATGTAACTCTGACAAATTAAATTCAAGAGTCCTGGTGGGCTTTTTTAATATTTTGAAACGAGTTATCTTGTGAGGTTTCTCTCTTGAAAAACCTATTCGGTTTTTTAATACTATAACAAATTTTAATTGCCATTTTCTTGCAGAGTGGTTATATAAAATGAAATGAAGTAATGTTAAGGGAGGAAGATAGTAACAGCGAATTGCTGATCACCAAGTAGTATATTGGAGCTTATTACAATTTAGAAGAAACCAAAATGCTTATTGATCTGGAGAATATCGTGATGATATCTGAGGTTGTTACGAATTCCAGTTTGTGGCCTGCGTTCCTGCTAGTTTTGTCCGATCAGTAGGCATTGATCTTCTCATTATAAACTAAATCTAATGACGTCATAGTCACATGATAGTTACAATCCCACCAATCAGTTCATAAATTCATGCAATGTCATAGTCACATGAGAAATGCAATCACCTGTTCCCAGTCACTCAGCTCATGCTTTCAGTTGGAGCCGACGTTTTTTTTCAGAAACTCTTTTTAAAAATACGAATTTGGATTACAGTTACATTCTTATTTTAATACTAACAATTAATAAGAGATAGAGAGATTAATTAAGTTAACCAAGAAGTTCCGAGAACTAAATTATCCGCATATCTAGAATAGGCTCAGAAAGAACAAAGACAAAATCTGACTGAGATGCCTCTTTTAAATAAATTCATCAAATGTAAAACATTATGCAGAACTTTATACCAAGTAAAATCACGTGTTATTTCCGTGAGGAATAGGCGAGCTGACATTTTTGGCTTCTCCACGCTGACGGAACTGTCTGGAAATGTACAACATCTCACTTTCCCAGTTAGAAGGAGATGTCTTATTAATGACCTGTGCCAGATCATTTTTCCACTTCACGTCTTTATTCTCTCTTCTTGAATTCTCTTCTCTTTCCTAGTAAGTGAGCGGAAAACTAAAATCAATGAATGAACTAAACTCAATGAACTAAATTTATGGCGGTCACATGATAAAAGTAATCATGTGTTTTCCGTTGAACTCAAAGCTGACATTAGATTACTTGATAAAGTGCAGGTAAAATCCACTTACAATGTCAGATTTGATATCTGAGTAAAGATACCCTAGTATTAACCCTTTGAGCGGTAATGACGTTTATATACGTTCATGAGGAGCTGTGCCTAAGTTGGTATGCACGTATATATACGTTTTGTGTTTTTAGCCTTAGGTGATAAAGCTGTTTATATACGTCTGAGATTTTGCAAGGAGGCAGAGCCCTCTATTGGCAACAAATATTATCTAGAGTAGAAATGCCTTAGCAAACATTTTTCCGAAAGCTTGTGAATTTATGATATTCCAAGATGGCGGCGTGTTGGCGAAAACGAGTGGCTACACCTGATGAAATCAAGAAAATTTTAACAAATTCGCAATCAAGAGATGAATTTTCTGACGTAAACAATGATGATGAAGGTGGGAACAATCGCCAGAAACAAGTCTTTGTTCCCGGAAGTGAGAAAGCGATGGGTAACAATGAACACTGTAATAAATGATTGTTTTAATGTTTTTAGAGCGTATTCACTTGTCCTGGATGAAATTTTTCTTATTTTTCGGCTTGTCAAAAAATTTTATTACGGGAAGTTATCAACCGGAAAGTTAACCCACCTCTAAAGGTTAAGATTCTTTAAAAAGATTTTTGAAGGAAAAAAAAAGTTATATATATTTCTTTTATTAAATGAGCACTCTTCAACCAAGTGTTCTTTACTTACCGATGTGAGTTATTATTTTTAACAAATATCTGCACTTTTCAAAAACAGTTTTCTAAAAAGCAAAAGTTGGTAAAAAAAAAAACGCATGAACAGATTAGTTGGAAACATATGAATGCATTTATCATATGACTATGACGTCACATGAATTTAGCCCATGAGTATGTAATTTATTCAATTCTTACATAAAAAAATCGTTTGCCCCTTTTTGTAAGAATCTTCCAGTTTCAGTTTTAGTCCGAATAAACATTGGATAAATTAATTTGCAGAACTTTATTTTACTGGTTAAACTATAAAGTTTCCCTGAATTTTTTTTTAAAATATCGGCTTACCTCCGCAGTTAAAGATTTTTCGGACAGCCGTAGTGGTTAGTATCTGTCTTTTTCTCAACATATCAGCAAGATGACCTCCTACAGGCACTACCATAGTCAGGAAGATGGGGTAGGGCTCCAAGTACACCAGACTGAAAACACAAATATATTTTCTCATAAATTAGAGTCTATTATGATGAAATTTTATTTAATTAGAAATGCTAATGATGGCTTTAAATTATGATGAAGTTATATTTATTTGAGGACTGTGAAAACCTTTTTTGCTGCAATATACTTAAGGTTTCCTTTTGCCAGCTATTTAAAATTCGTTCAACTTTTGAAATTTCAAGAAATTTTATAGTTTTTCTTTTGAAAGGCATAAGTTAGTGTCTACTCAAGTTAACAGGACTATAAATAAGTAAAAACTGGTGGAAATAAAGGCGTAAGTTACAAATACCGTGAAGTATATGTCCAAACTTAAATCCAGATTGGGCGTATCATTTATCAGTGACAATATAACCAAATTGAAATATCTCTGAATATACATGACCTTATTTATTTCCATGTAGTCTAAATTATCGTTTTCTATCATTGATTGTTTAGTGAGGAAGCTTCTAAAAAATCTGGAAGAACGCTAATACGGTATTGTCTCCTATATGATTTTTATTTATCGTTTGCTCGTATTATTCATGTTACAATTCAATTTCTTTTGAAATATATCGTTTGGTTTGTTTATCAAAAATAAAATAAACTAATATTAATCAGAAAACAGAATAAAATGTTATTAAACCAAACAATAAAATAAAATAATTCTATTTCACCCGCGAATATTGTTACAAGAAAACCAAACGATATATTCCAAAAGAAATTGATCAACTGAGTACGTATAAATAATGCAGGCAAGTGTTAAATAAATATTAAATAGCGAGGCCTAACCATAGCACCACATAAGCATTCGCCACAGATATTATTCTTTTTAGTTTTTATATATATTAATTCAAACGTCCAAATTTGGTAACAAGGCCACCCCTAGATGGCGCCACTAAGCAATGTTTGTCACGTTTGGGAACTTGCCGTGTCAGGAAAGGTTAAATTGCAAAAATGCAGCCACATTGGGAAAAACAGTTCTTATATGTTAGTAGAAAAACTTCGATAAGATAAACACAAGCTCTTTGGAAGAAGTAGAATTAACAGGACAAATATATAAAATTTTACTAAATGATATTAGAAACTAGAATAACTTTTCACAAATTCCCTGAATTCTTTTGAATCACATTTTTCAATCAGACATATTTACTGCAGACTAATGATACGAGTCCAAAAACTGAGTGAACATATTAAATTTGAAGCACGAAATGGTGATGTCTTAAGGTATCCGACTACGTTTGGAATCGTGATTTTAAAAAAGCGCATAAATGGATAATTTTCATGACATTTAGTGCCACTTAGATTAGAATACATGTATAAAATTGTTTTAAGGACATTATGACAAAAAAAATTATTTAAATACAATATTTTGGCAAAAAATTAACTTAGAATATACTTATTTCAAAACGTTCTGATTTATAAAAAATGCTTCTATAATAATAATATTTTGCTTATATAAAGTAAAGACTTCTCCAGAGTCTGAGCTAGGATATTTGAAAAATTCACATTATTTTCAGAGTTACCACCAATTAAAATATATATATATATATATATATATATAATTATCGGCGTTTTTTCCTTAAAATTTCTCCCCCCTGTTGCAGTATAAAATATGAATAAATCCACTTCTAAGTTATATATTTCAAAAATTCTAGTTGAGCCTCTGTACAGAGTATTCGAGCCATATTAAGGCAAAATATTATAATGAAGCATTATAAAAGGAGAATATTTTGAAAATTGGTCATTCTATGTTCATTTTTGTCAAAATATTGTACTTTAATTTTTTTTATCATAATGTCTTTAAAACAGTTTTATACATGTATTCTAATCTAAGTGACACTAAATATCATAAATATTATCCATTTATACTCTTTTGCAAAATCACGGTTCCGAACGTAGTCGGATACCTTAAGGTATGTGACTACCTTCGGAGCACTTTATTTTGAAATATATAAATTTTCAACTAAGTAAGCACTTTTTTATTTGAAATAGGGCTTAAAACTAGGAATTCAAGTACACTTTCCTCAAAATTAAAAATAATTTTGGATATATTGGTAATTTTGAGTGAAATTTTAGTGAAAAATTGCAGTTACGGTAAGGCTTGTAATGAAAATTCTAATTAAAATATTTGAATAATATCTATACTGTACATACATAACATCAGTATCTGTGTTTAGACCTATCAGATTTGTAATACTTTTCAAAGTTTTTGAAATATGTCATTTTTTATGCAAGATCTCAGTTTTTTACAAGAAACTAATGTTATTTTCTCACAAAAAGTGTAATAAAATACATAAATATATACACAGAGATTAAATTATAGTCTAGACAGGAGATAAAACTAAGTAAAGCATTTTCGGAAAATTTTAATTCAATATCTTAAAAAGAAATTTTGTAATGAACTTTACCGTGAAGCAAGAAATTGAAAAATATATAGTTTCTCAGAAAACGCATTTAACGATTTTAATACAGTATAAAAAATGTTCTACTAAATTGTAGATTTTTTAAACTCACCATATTTATAAGTCAAGATCTTTTTAGATATATGCTTATCTAATTTAGACTTTTTTTAAACCTTTTGATGTTTTCTGGAGAGTTTTATAGACTATAACAACTGTCGTTTTTAGTGAAATTTTGATGAAAAATTGCAGTTACACATAATTTCTAACAAATGTATTCAAATAATATTTATACAGTACGTGTATAACATCTTTATATGTGTTAAAAATTAAAAGATTTTTAATACTTTTGAAAGTTTTTTAAATATACCAAATTTTATGCAAAAACATGATTTTTTAAAAAATTAATGACTTTTTTTTTCATAAAAAAAGCAATAAACTACATAAATATAGACACAGAGATTAGATTTTGATTCATAACACAGATAGAACTAATAAAACATGTTTTGAAAATTACAATTCAATAACTTAAAAATATTTTGTGTAGGGATCTACTTCCGGTTTTGTAAACCCCATTTCCGGTTTACTAATTATGCTATAACTTTGCTTCTAGATATCGTAGAAACAAAAATAGAGTGTTTTTGGAATCTTAAACGTATGGGCTATGAAATAAAAACATAAAAGAAATTTCGAAACTTTTCACCAAAACGGCGAATTTTGGGTAGTCGGATACCTTAAGCAACAGAATTTAAATTAAAATAAAGTGTGATTTTGTGAAAGAGGATCCTCTTTAGTGTGTTCGTCTACAAACCTTTTCAATGTTGAATTTGAAGACCTGTTTGAGATACATAGGCTGTGAAATGAGCAACATATAGAACGTCCAACTACGGCAGAAGTTGGCCACGATGATGGCGTACACCGGCATGGAAGTAAACATGGCTTTCCAAGGCGTCGTCCGCAACTGAAATAGAGCATGAATTCATACACTTTCAGGGATTTTTAATCAAGAAGGCGACATTTTGTTTGCCTCATAAAGGTTGAGGAAATTTTTATTTAATTTGAAGAGAGACATGTAAGGTTATTTAAAAAATAATAGCTCTCACAAAAAATTTCAATTCACTTAAAAATTGAATTGTTGGTTTGTTTATCTTCACGTACATCAGGGGTGGCTCTAGGGCCGTCAAATCGGACCCTTCCGGGGTGGTAAATTTTAAAGGCGGCATTTGGATCAAATTTGATAAATATTTTTTTTTGTTACAAAAAATTTAATATATTTCCTGAAATATTATTACTGGGTGTGAATTTGGTATTTCCTTTAACTTATATTATTTTTGTTTTTACTTTGTATGTTATTTTGTACATTTAATGACAGTTTTCTTTTATGTCGAAACTTGAAGGGTTCGAGAATGGGGTATATGTGAAAGCATGACATTTGATATGCTTACACATTTTTCACTAGTAACTTTCTCCCCATTTCGGAGTGAGGTTACAACGAACATTCTTTTTACCTTTATGATGTCCGGTTTCAGCTATCCAAAAGGGGACAAGGGTAATAAGAGGTTTTAATAGATAGAGAGCCACAGAAGATGTTTTTATTTTAGTCTTGAGTGTAGTTACTATAAGTTAAAACAAATGCTTGTGATCCCCACCATTATTAGACTAATTTTCGAAGAAATTGGCTTGCTTAAATAGACGATTCCTTCTCTTTCATTTCACTTGTTTGAAATAATAACAAGTAATTATGTCCTTAATTTCGAATTATTTTGAATTTTTTAACACTTAATATACACACATATATATATATATAGAGAGAGAGAGAGAGGGGCGGCATTTTCCATTTTTGGCCGGGGCGGCAAAACTTCTAGAGCCTGCCCTGCGTACATAATATCATTTTTCTAGCTTAGTAAAAATAGAAACACATGGATAAAAGTAAATGGAGCTTTCCTCTAAGTTTTAATAATTTAAACTCCAGCGAGTATCTGCAAATTTTCGGATAAGAAAAAGTGAGTTTAAAAGACTCATTTAAAACACTACTGATCTTTTGAAGTTAAAGTTTTGAATTTTTCGCAAAGTATCTCTAAATACAATACTTCTATTTTAGCCTACAAATATAAGAATAATGCATTATCAAAGTGTCATCTAATTTATTTGATAATTTATTTAAAACTTTGAGCTATTTTTGGAACCGAATGAACACTAAATTTTGGACGTACTGTTTCTGTTTTATTTTTAACCGATGGCAAGTTTGTTTTGATATAATTTTTACACAGATTTTATTTAGTCGCTCATTTTATTGTTTCAACTGTTTTTTCATCGAAATAACAACAACAAAGAAAAACTTCCAGATTCTTCAAAAATTAGTTCTATCAAATGCTTGAAAGTTAGTTTGAACTTCAAGCATTTTCAAAAACAGTTGGGCCAATGGGAAAATATAGATATAAATTTTCACGCTGTAAAGAACAGCGGCCCGACTTACTCGTCACGAGATCTCTGGAACTATTATATCTACAGACTTTAAATTTGCTAGACATGTTTTTTTGTTTAGAAGATATCAGCTAAGAATTGGGAAAATTCACTTCCAAGGAGGATTACAGGAGGCAAAAGAGAAATACGCTTCAGTTTTATAAATTCTAGTTTTGTCCCTTTTAAATTAAAAGGCGAGAGATATAAGACTGCTTCTGAATACAGCTGAAAGCTTAACGGTAGGATTTAGATATCAATAACTTTAAGACAATATATAGTCATACATCTTCATGAAATACTCAGTGAAGTGGGTATTTATAATGTCTCTCTTTATATATACATACATATATATATGTAATAACACAAGTTAATTTCCTCTTAAAAGCTTTTTAATTTGTAATGGTCTTACCCTTAAGGACTTCGCTTAAATATATAACTATTAATTACCTGCATAACGAGATATAAACGTAACTTTATCTCTTTGAAATTAATACCTCAGTGTATTTAAATTAAGAATTACGTAACGAACCTTATCCGATTATCCTGACCAATTAAAACAGACATCCTATGAGAGGGGTGGCGAACCAGTGGCACGCGTGCCATTGATGGCACGCGACACAACATTTTTGGCACACCAGTGATCAAAATGGTTTGTATTTTACTTCAAAATTTCAAAGTTCACTATGAAGTATTACGAACAAACGCGAGTAATTGGTCACGGGCGGCTGGGAGCACACTTGTTTGTTATTGTCTTGCATTAGTTACGTCGTAGACTACAATTGCTTATGATACAATTATTATGCCTACGCATAGCATAGTCAATTTCATTGACACAACTATATTTCATAGTTTATTTGTGTTATATTTACGATTTTTAACTATTATTTATCATGGCTAGTTCAGCAAAAGAAAAATAGTGCAAGATAGTAAGTGTAACAGAGAATTTGGTGGACCGAGAAACATGGTATTATATTAGTATAAGCGACCAAGCGGTGTGTGTTTTATGTTCTGTAATAAATGTATGCGGAACATCGTCTGTAAAATGGTATTTTGAAACAAATCACAAACCCTCTTGTCAAAAAGAGTGAGCCACAGCCAAAATAATTAATTGCTTAGAAACCGTTTGACAGATGACTCCTATTCAGCATGTATTCTACGAAAAGTAACTCCTTACAATCCTAATATAAGTTACTGTCATCCAATCTGAAACAACAGAAGTCACACTAATGTTACTTTAATTTGAATTAAACGTATAACTAAAACATTTATAAGTTATTTTTCGTAGTAAATAAAGAGTTTTGTGTTGCTAGTATTTAGTTTTATTATTTTCCCAATAATTACAAGTCAAAGTTATTTGACGGCAAGTCTATACCTCATTAAACACTTCGGTTCAGTCCTAGGAGAGCCCACACCCTTGGCGCGAATTATTTTGGGTTGGCGATAATTGTGCCATCTTGGTAACCCTACTTTGATACACTAGATATGGTAAACCTATTTCTGGAAATTTTGTATTTTGTCGGCGGGCATTTCGAATTTCATTTTGTTTTGGGGAACCGGGCTGGAATGGTTGCGTGGTTGCTTAGAATTTTTTACTTTGTTAAATGCAAAAGGGTTAGAAAGAACTGATTGAATAGTGCATGAAGGAAGGATTTATTGCTTAGAGTTATGAATGTCCTAAATGTAACGATCGGCATGCTGTAACATGGTCGACAATAAAACGCTTTCTTCGAAATTGCACCAGTCACGCCGAAGGTATGTTCGACCATTACCTCGCAGAATAAAATGGCGGCGCTCACACGATCATTCACTTAGCGATGAGACCTTCAAGACTTTTTTAAAATCTGTCGTTACGCTGTACCCTCCACTCGGAAAAGATTAGCAGTAAAAAAGTAAGTGCTGTTTTTATATTTTTTTAAATCTTAAATGCTTAAGTTCTGTATTGTTTGCAAATATTTTCATTACGCATCCACCTTATCTCTCTGTATTCACTTGCCGCCATTGTCGGTTTCGCTTGGCGCCATCTCGTTCTGGATTGGCGCTTTTTTCGTTTTGTCGCCAAAGGTGTGGGCTCTCCTAGGATTTTACCAACACTTCTTTAGAAAAAATGGCACGTTGATCCAAAAAGGTTCGCCACCTCTGTCTTAGGAAATCATGTGGGTTTTTGAATTTCCGTTTTGTATTTTATATAAAAGCCGAGATTCTTTGGAAAATTCACGCCAATTATTGTAAAAACCATATAAACGCAGATAGCTTATTTTCATTTTTATGTCTTTTGCTCTGCCATGTCACCTCTACTTTGTTTCTGTGTGAATGTTTTCAACGTGTGAAATAAACCAAAATGTCAATGTATCCAGCCTCATCAATTGTACGAAACTGACTACCACTAAATCATCAATATCTTAATTAAAATGGGAATACACTCGGCAAATTCGGGTACTTACGTATTATCGTAACCTATTGGCTACATTATATGAAACGAAGCACCTGGTTCCCAATTCAGCGCATACGACACATGTAAAATTGGGGTTGACAACTTGGCGAATTATCTTGAACGGTGGTGATTGTTGCAATAATACGTAAGTACCCGAATTCATTATAGTAAATAGTAAAATATTCACTTTCTGAACAGAGTCAGTGCACGGAATATTCTGATATATATATATATAGATATAAATCAATTACAATTTCACAATTAAGTAAAAAATTGAAATTATATGAATCTTATAATACTAAATTCCATTTCAAAATATCAATGGTGAATTTAAAAATAAAATTCAACGTTTTCAAACAAAATTAAAAATTTATAAAATATCCAAACGCAACCTCGGACTTAGGACTGATAAGTGGGGTTAAACAGTTTGATGACGCCAACCTTTCCCTATTGCAGCTTAGTAAGTTAATCTGGAAATATCCAATTCTCAAAAATTTAAAATTAAAAAAGTTAATACTTAAAAAATTAAACGATTCGTCATCGCATTCTAAAAGATATTGTAACATAAAAAAATGTTAAAATTCTAAAACAATTAAGTGCATAATATAACTGAACCATCAAACACCAAAGATGATGCACCCATTTTTAAAATAGTCGTATAGAAAGAAAAAATATCTAAAATCCGAAAGTTCAAATTAAGAACCAGTATATTCACAAATGAATTACCTCAAAACATCAACATACAAAGCAGTAATCATCAAAAACTCACCCAAGAACATCCTATTAATACTTCAAATTAAATAATGATATTCACAATTTCTGAAATTTTTTTCATATTTCCTACAACAATCACCATTCCTATATATACAGTGGGTAACAAAAATGTTCGCACACTTGCAATTTCTTATAAAATTTAATGTTTTTGAGACTAATAAAAATTAATATATGGTAATAGTAATTTTTTTATGATATCTGCAATTTGTTCTTAATAGAATAACATAGAGTTAATTTTTTAAAAATAGTATAACTATTTTTTTAAAACTAATAATCAAAAAGCTACTAAAAATTACGCCACAAAAGTCTTCGCACATTTAACAAAAATCTCAACTTAACTTTAAATATTGTATTTCTTTCTTAATTTAGTGCTTAGTAGGATATCTTTTAGTGTCCACAACAACTTTAAAACGTCTTGGTACAGATTTAATCATTTTTTGTAATTTCTGCATCGATTTTCCTCCATTCTTCTGTGATTATTGTTTTTACTTCACATTTTGTGTTTATTTGTCATGTTTTCTTTTCTTTTTTTTACATCAAAACCTCACCAAATATGTTCTACTAGGCTAAATAAAGTGATTGAGGAGGTGTTTTCATAATTTGGGGACAGATATAGAGACAACAGTGGCGTACATTGAGAGCAGTGCGCTTGGCATCATTATCCTCTGTTAAAAATTAGTCGTCTCCAATATCCAAATTTCGGGCGGATAATTTAAAATTTCTCTTTAAAATATTTAAATAGAGCTCATGATTCACAATATCAACAAAAAATACCAAATTACCTAATTCTGAGGCCGATTTACACCTCCACGCAAGAACACTTCCACCTCCATGTTTTATTGATCCAACTGGATTCTTTGGATTAAGGTATCCGACTACGCTCGGAACCATGATTTTAAAAAAACGCATAAATGTATAATTTTCATGATATTTAGTGTCACTTAGATTAGAATATATGTATAAAATTGTTTTAAGGACACATTATGACAAAAAAGAAATTATTTAAATACAATATTTTGGCAAAAAATTAACTTAGAATAACCTTTTTTCCAAATGTTCTCCTTTTGTGAAAAATGCTTCTATTATAATAATATTTTGCCTGTATAATAGCTCAGACCTCTCTACAGTAGCTCAACTAGAATTTTTGAAAAATTCAAATTATTTTCAGAGTTACAACCATTTGAAATAATTATCGGCGTATTTTCTTAAAATTTCTCCCTTCTGTTTTCGTAAAACGTGGATAAACCGACTTCCAAGTTATGCATTTCAAAAATTCTAGTTGAGCCTTTGTACAGAGGTCTGAGCTGAGAATACAGGTAAAATATTAATACAATAGAAGCATTTTTCACAAAAAGGGGGACATTTAGAAAAAACGTTATTCTAAGTTAATTTTTTGCCAAAATATTGTATTTAAATAATTTTTTTTGTCATAATGTTCCTATAAAACAATTTTATACATGTATTCATTTATATTTGATACATGACACTAAATATCATAAATATTATCCATTTACACGCTTTTGCAAAATCACGGTTCCGAACGTAGTCGGGTACCTTAGGTTTCAGAAAATTCAAAATTGACTGTAAATTGATTGGGATGGCAGATAATTCAACATTTTTGGTTCCGATGGGCCCATAATAGCTTGTAAATGAAAAATTAAGGAGTTTAATCCCATGAATTTGTGTGGAACAAGAACTCCTCCACCACCATGCTTCAGCATGGAAGTAAAGGTGTTCTGGCGTGGGGGTGTAAATTGTCCTCAGAATTAGGTATTTTTTGATGGTATTGTGAATCATGAGTTCTATTTAAATACTCTAAAGAGAAATTTTAAATTATCCGCCCGAAATTTGGATATTGGAGACGACTTAATTTTTTAACAGGGTAATGAAGCCAAGTGCACTGCTCTCAATGTACGTCACTGGTGTCTCTATAACTATCCCCAAATTATGAAAACACCTCATCAATCACTTTATTTAGCCCAGTAGAGCATAT
Source organism: Trichonephila inaurata madagascariensis (assembly GCA_019973955.1). Classification (NCBI taxonomy): domain Eukaryota; kingdom Metazoa; phylum Arthropoda; class Arachnida; order Araneae; family Nephilidae; genus Trichonephila; species Trichonephila inaurata. The sequence goes on from BMAV01001113.1 coordinate 57,627, forward strand.
TTGGTGAGATTTTGATGTACAAAAAAAGAAAAAAAAAAAAAAAAAAAAAAAAAAAGAAAACAGGACAAATAAACACAAAATGTGAAGTAAAAACAATAATCACAGAAGAATGGAGGAAAATCGATGCAGAAATTACAAAAACTGATTAAATCTATACCAAGACGCTTAAAAGTTGTTGTGGACACTAAAAGATATCCACTAAGCACTAAATTAAGAAAGAAATACAATATTTAAAGCTAAGTTGAGATTTTTGTTAAGTGTACGAAGACTTTTGTGGAGTAATTTTTAAGTAGCTTTTTGATTATTAATTTTTTTAAAAAATAGTTATACTTTTTTTATAAAAAACTAATTATGTCATTCCATTAAGAATAAGTTGCAGATATCATAAAAAAATTACAACTATAATATATTAATTTTTATTAGTCGAAAAACATTAAATTTTATTGGAAATTGCAAGTGTACGAACATTTTTGTGGCCCACTGTATATGTCAGGCCCCAGACCTGCTGGTGAAATGAGGAGGACACCATCTCTATAATAACGTCTTTATTTTGCTTCAATCACATAAAATCCAACATGGCGGCCCTTTGACGCGCAACTGAGTAGAACAATAGACGACAATTCTGCGAAGAATCACCAGCTAAGCCTTTTTGAGTATGCGTTATTCTTCGTCAGCGCTCGCTCCACCTTTAAATAGGCTTATTTACCCACAAATTTTTACGCGATGGTAAAGAGTTCGCTCTATTTTCATTTATTACTTACTTAATTTTAAACTAAACTTCTCAAACCAGACATTATATATATAACATTAAAGTGCTAATATACTTAAACATTGTACGGCCTTTTAAATATGATTCCACATAGTATTATACTTTTTGTCACACTCACAGTTATATGTATATTCGTAATGATGAGGACAATGTCTTACCGTCGGAGTAGATTGGGCTACTTTCCCTAAACTGTTCTCGATGTATATAAGCTCCGCCTGTGTGATCGTAGGATGCTTGCAGGGTTTTTCAAAGGACAGCCACATCCAGAATACATACCACACTATGCCCGCGACACCTGGGAAGGAGAAAATACAAGTCAAAAAAGAGAAAAAAATCACCTAAATTTTTTTAATGATTTTAACATTAGAACAGAGCTGGATTCGCTTTACTGCTTTACTAAATTTCTCAGGTTGGATCCTATTTCAGCTCATCGTTTTTGAACCTTTTGTCGCCAAGTTGGATGGTAAGCTCGCCAAGTTAGCTACCCTTAATTTTAACTTTGAAATAGGAGACCGTTATTGATGACCGTTAGGTAGCTTCAATGGGCTCAATTCATGACGATCCCATGATAAAGACTAACACGTGTTCTCCATTGAATTCAAAACAGACACCAAACTAATATTGTTGGTATTCTATTTGTAAGACTGATAAAATTTCAAATTTCATAATTGGGTAATTATATTCAAATGTTAAGGGAAAAAATGTCTCTTCAAATGATTTTAAAATTTAAAAACTCTTATTTTATGTATATATTTTTAAATAAAATGCATTTTGTCTACCTTTCTGCATTATTGTTGTTGACAAATTTGTACAGTTAATAGTTAACAGTTAATATCTTTATTAGGGATTTAGAGCAACAAACAAAGGCTATTATCCCATACAAAACCATCAAGTACAATAGGTTAGTTAATGTCAAAATATTTCATCTTCTGAATAAAAAACCTGAATGTTGATCTGTTTGATATAGCTTTCTCCAGTAATTCTTTAAAGGTGATATTGCAACGAGGATCAATCTTGAGAAAAACTTTAAGGTGATTTCGAAGGTGAGTATATATATTGTGTGCATCTTAATAAAATATGCTCCTAGTCATTTAAACGATTACAAGAACTGCACATTGCATTGTCCGTTAAATTAAATTTTTGAAGTCCTGGGGTAATGATCATTTTGCTGAAGATTCGAGTGCATAGAATTTCTTTTCTTCTATTATTTGTCCATTTAGAGGTAATGCCAATGTTTATAATATTGCCCAAATTTTCAAAATATTTGCTTAAATAAAAATTATTGTTTTCTTTTTAAAATTTTTTCTTGATATTTTTTTCTCTATGTCTTCTGAAGCAACCCAAAATCAATATAAACGTCAGACTCCGTGACAGTTTCTTGCAAGATAATCCCCTGTTCATTCCATAGTATATTGGGTGCCCCGGGTTAAAAGGGTAATATCAGTTTATTGAGAATAATATGACTGTATGTAAATTTTGTTGGGTTTAGTCGGGAATCGCAATTGGTTTAATAGAATAATTTTGAAGAGCTTTTGGAGCACAAGAGACTTCAGATAAAAATTAGCAAAATTTTTGTTTGGAACACACAAAAGTCAAAACATCAAAAAGGTTGGCAAATAGCCAAAGCCAGCCGTAAAATGGGTTATTGTTGGATTTATTCTGTTAGCAAATGAGAGTTTTTTCTGTGATACCAGCTTTTGGATGTTATTTGATCATTTTCGATGCATCGGTGGCTATTATAGGGGTTCTGAAAATCATGCTCAACTGTTTCTTCAAATAAACCCCTTATATTTTAAAATTGGAAATTTTTTTCCCCTGAAATTTGAAGTTTTTGGGTATATATTTTTACATGGGAGAAATAAAAAAAGGTTGAATTCTGGGGAATTTTTTTTTGTTTGATGTGTATGCAGACAATATTTTTTTTTATCCTCCTTTAAAATTTTTTTAAATTAGATCATAAAGGATTATTGCTATATAAGGGAAAAAAAAGTTTGATTGGAGCTTGAAAAAAAAAAAATTTTTTTTTTGATCTTCTAATTTTGCCCGAGAAAATTTCTTGTCAGCTAGTTCATTAATACAATATTTGATGTCCATTGGGGGGAGACCTAGTAAAGAAATTCTGAGGCTTTGGTTTTTATTATTTTAAAAAGGCTTCAATTTGGATTGCCCAGACCATTTATTTATTACATGGCATGTGAAAAGAAGGTACTACAGATCCCTTTTTGTTTAAATTTTGGATAAGTTTTTTCAGCTCGGGGCCCCAAATGTATAAACCTTTTACCTTTAAGAGCATTAAATTTTTTTCAGTGCTTTTTTTTTCTTTTTGATGCGTGATTTTGGTATTTTGATTCCGTTTCAAAAAATATCCCCCTAAGTATTTAACAGAGGGTTCCCAGGTAAATTGGTCCCCCAAAATATATTAGGAAATAGGTAACCCTTTTTGTTCGGGGTTCACTATTGTACTTTTGTCTGGGCTTAAACTAAATTTTCCCAATACTTACACCTTGACTTTTTTTTAAAAAGGTATTTTGTAATTTAAAAAAAGTTTATATCGAGCGATTGTTGTGATGAATAGAAAAAAATTTCGTCGGCATATTTTGGAACACTCGACTCCGGTCTCAATTTTTTCGAAAAAGCCCAACATATAGATAGTGTATAGTAATGGAGACAATACCCCTCCCTTTGGGGGGAAATCCCTTAAGAGTTTTTTTTCAGATAAAAGACATCCCCCCAAAAAAAATTTGCGGGAATTTGAAAAGATAAAATTCATGCATAAAAGCCTTTTTTTCCCAGTTATACCAATTTATAAACATTTGTAAATGAGATCGCCCAATATATACGGAGTCAAAAGCCTTTTTTATATCTAAGCTACCCCCACGAAATTTTTTTTTTTCCCCATCTTTGGAGCCCCAAATTGCTTTGTAGATTATATAAGTTGCTGTTCTGTTATTTTTAAAAAGGAACAAATCCATAAGGGTTGTTGTTGACGGATTTTTTGTTCTGTTATCGGGAGTAGGCAATTCGATTGGCTAAAATTCTTTCAAATGTCTTAAAAAAAAACTGAGGTCAAAGCGAAAAAGGTCTATAGGGAGATTTTATTTTTATCTTTGCAGGGTTTTGGGGGTTGGAAGAATTAAAACATGCTTCCATTCCTTTGGGACAATTGCCTTATCAAATATCTGTTGAAAAAAAAATTTAAGATTATCTTTTCATTCATTATGTTTTAATAGTTTAAAAAAATTTAGCCGGGATCTGATTTTTGCACCTGGGGTTGTGTTCTTAGCAGATTTTTTGGCTTATTCAATTCAAATATGAAAGGGTTTGTTGTTTAAAACTGTTATTTTGGGGAAAAAAAAGCCCAAAGGGGGAGTGGCTCATGGATAATATTATTGGATGCAAGTTTTTCTGAAAAAGAGTTTTTGCTTGAATCTGGGGGAATGAAATTTTTATTCTGTTATTTTTTTGAAGAAAATTCGGTGTTGATTCAGGGTTATTTCTTCATTGCGATTTTCTTGATGTTATAGAATATTCTTGGGTTAGGAACATTTGCCTGTATCCCAATATTTCTTTTGGATTTTTTTGATAAAAAATTGGGACCGGGCCCGGAATAAGCTTATATCGAACCCAAAATTTTTTGGGGAGTTTTTAAAATTTGGCCTTTTTTTCGGACATTTTCTTAAGTTTGTAGGGTTATGACAAGCATTTTTCCCACCAGGGGGGAAGATTCTATTAGAGTTTTTTTATTTTTTAGCTTTTTGTTTTTGAAATTTTTTTTATATGTGTAAAAGATAAATTATTTTTTAAATTCGTCTATTTTTAAAACTGTTGTTTTTTGCTTGTTTTATTACTGAGGGGCCCAAACCCTTTTTTTTTAGTTTGTTTAATCGGGTTATGAAAAAAAACTGTGATAACAGGACAATGGTCACTATTGTAGGAACTGTCTAAAACAAAAGGTTTTTGCTGTATCCCATGAGACCCCTTTAAAGGCATAAAATAAAATCCAGAAGGACTAGAGCCAACATTTTTCATGCGTTGGAACATCAATTTAGAATAATGAAATTAAAAAATTTGTTAACCCAAACCAGAAAAAATTTCCTGATTGAGAAGTATGATTTGGGGCCCCCCATTGGGTGATGCAAATTAAAAACTCCCAAAATAAAAACTGGGTCCCCTAAGGAACAAAAAATTAAGGTTGTGTAATTTAAGTCCTCGAGATGCATATAAATTTATTAGATGAAAAAGGGAAATATCTTAATTTTAATTTGCAATATTAAAATTTCTGTCTGAAGATGGCGTTTTTTGGTATTTTTCTAAAAAATTTTTTACCCACCAGTTTTCTGTCAAGGGGCTGAAAATAACCTGGGATTTTTCCCAAAATTTTCTTGGGTTTTAAAAAAATCTCTTGAAATATCAAAACATCTGTTGGGAAAGGGAGGGAAATTTTTTAAACCCAAAAAAGTTTGTTTTTTAAAAATTTTACAATTCCATTGTAAAAAAACCATAAAAAAAATATAGAAAATAAAATATAAAAAAAATTTTTTTTTTTTTTAAATTTTCCCTTGAGGTTATGAAATTTGTTTACAGATATAAAAATAAATTTACTATTTTTTTTTAAAAAAAAAAAAAAACGTAACTCAGAATTCGCAAAAAAAAATATGCAATTTAAAACTTTAAAAAATTTTCCAAAAATTTTAATATTATTTTATGTAATTTTCCATATTGTTAGAAAGTACTTGGTATGGATATTTCAATTTTTTGTTTTCAGTAGACTTATCTTTTTTTTTTTTTAATAGGCGATGATGGTTGTTTACTAATTTTATTATTTCTATCAAATGTTTAAGCATTGATTCGATGTTTTTTTGCCCTCGAGTTCTTTTGGCTGTAGTTTGTTTTCGAGCTGCTTGAAAATTTTTTTATTTATTTTTTTTTCTCAAATTCTTTTTATATTTGGTTTCCCGGGGCTGCTGTTTTTTTCTGCTTGGGCCCGCCAATTTGCGGGTGAGTTTTTTGAATTTTGTCGGGGCCTCTCCCAAAGTTAAGTGCTTAGTACATTTAAATTCGAGAATTTTTTTTTTTTTTTATAAAAATTGGGGCAATTGGGGGGGTTTGCTGGATGATCTCCCTTTTTAAATTTTTCAATTTGAAGGGTTTGTACATTGCCAGAATGGGTCCCCCACAATTAATACATCGAACATCGCTGGAACAAAAACTGATGAGTGCGTGAAACTGGAACCTTATTACATTGCCGGGGTTTGTCTATGAATAATTGAGGGTTTTATGATTAAAAAAACCAAAAATTTTACAATTTTTGGTTTTTGCCCAAATAGTAAAAACAAACAGGAAAAGCTTCTTGACTATTTTTTTTTGATGAATCTCATTTCAACAATTTTAATTTTCCCTTTGAGTTTTTTTTCCCGTTGCCACATCTTTTGGGGAAATTTCATTAGCTGGGGTGTCAAAAGTAGGAATCCGGGAAATGAATACTTCCCATATTATGTTGGGTTTTTCTGGAATATTTAGAATTTACTCAATAGCTGTTATCTGAACAGCGCATAAAAGGATCCCAAAGGGGCTTATTTTTTTTTTTCCACTTCAGTGGGGTACATATGCGTTATTTTTATCATGCCTTTGGGATTTTGTTCTTTTAAATTTTTCATGTAATAAATGGGGGTTCGATTTAAAGGGGTGTTTTTCCCGGTTTTTTTTGTGGTTCAAGTAAAAATTTAATCTCATTAAAAACTTTTATTGTCAATTCGCAGGAATTTAAATTTTTGGGCAGTCTGGGTTAAAATTTTAAAAAAAATTTTTGGGCTGTATCTTCCTTCATATTTTAATCATTTTTTTCTTCATCGGATTCCGTAAAGGAATGTTAAAATGATTCAGTTGGGGTCTCCTTCAAGCAACAAAAAAGGGGAAAAAAAAAATTGTTTAACTTACCAAAGTCCAGAAAAAAAAGGGAAAAAAAAAAATATAAAACCTCTTTTTAGAAAGGGATCCAAAAAAATATTAATTCACTGAAAAAAACTTGGGGAAATTCAGGTCAGAAGCAACAATTACAGCCGAGCTAATCACTAATCAAAACAATGTTCACTACTCGCTGGTTTAATCGAAACTCCAAATTTGTACTTTTTATATAAGAGAAAGTTTCTGAAAAGATCAAAAGTTTGCAAAAAAACGAAGCGCATGAACTGATTAGCTGGAAACAAATGGTTGCTTTTATCGTGTGACTATGATATCACATGAGTTTCTGAACTGATTGGCTAAAAACGGATGGTTATCATTATCATGTGACTAAATGACGTCACATGAATTGAGCCCATTAGAAGTCAGCTAAGTTGCGTTAGCTTCGGCAACCCTACGAAGTACTTGTGTTCAGGTTCATGACTTCATGCTTGCGTTCCGGATCATTTTATCCACAAGGCTAATTAATTTAAAACCTGGAAGAGATTTATGAAACCTTTCTAACCACCAAGACGTGACTATTACCGGTACATTGGTCAACAAACATGTTAACATTTTTCAATTTTATTTATGTTACAATTCACGCCTACTTTTACCAATAATGCGCTGAATCAGTGGCGTAAACGGAGAATATTAGGTTCCCGTGCTCAGTCAGATTTTGGAACCCAAGCCGATCTTATACAAAGGGTTGCAAAATTCTAGAGAGCCCAAAGCCTTCATTAATTGGGCTTTGGGCCCCTTAGAATTCTGGCCTCCTCCCCTATGCGGGAGTTGCGAGGGTGTACCGTACGCCCTTAAGCTGAATGTCAAATGAAACATTACTTTTTAATGTTTTATTTAATTATTTTTTAAGAATCGTCACATAACTCCTATTAGAAAAATTCCATTTTAAAAATTTTATAAATTACATTTAAATATATTGTGGATAAAAGTCGTAAAATGTAGTGCCAGTTCAAGTGGCGACCTCGTCACATGATCGCAGTTTTATCATTTTTATTTAAACAGGGTTATTTATAATTCCCTCTACGGTTTCAAAACTCCATAGGAAAAAAAAAATAATAAACTAAGACGAATACAGAATAAAAGAACTTTGAAAGAGTATGCAGCTACAACTCATGTGTTTAAGTTACATACTTTACAGGTATTCTGCAGTAGTCAACAAATCCTAAGCATGAGGAAGTGAGCAGCTTCTGATGATCAAAAGGACTGGAGTCCCTTGGGCAAAGTCCAAGGGCAGAAGTCTGTCTTTGTTCCTTTGCCTGCAGGCCTCAAGTGAGCATAACGGCCTCATGCCTTGAGTGACTCTTTCCAGGAGATTACTCTCCTGACGTACTTCACCCTGTCCACCCAGGCGCATCCCCTTCCCGGTAATGAGTACACTTTGAGGTGATCTGCAGGACTTGAGGAGAAACGCCTTTCCTATCATAGCGGCAGAAAAATACACCCCACTTGTAAAAAATGCTGTGACCATCCATCTTTCACCGGATCACATTCTGAGATGCCTTGGACTTTCTGGTGGTCAACAACCTTTTAGAGCTGATCCGACATATGTCAGGTCGTTCGAAGATAAGAAACAGCAAACAGGTATTTTATGAGTGAAACTGTGGTTACACGGCATACATCATGCGATAGTCTGGTTCCTGTCACACTATTCTCAACATGGAATTATCAAAGTGAACAACACGGACAACGTGGTCAACACGGACAACGTGGACAACATGGACAACACGTGTTATCCTCTCCGTCTGCTTAGAGTTTCATGAGTTCGAGGTTAGTGCCATTGAAGACCCACCATGTAGAGAAGGGGTGTCAAACTCGCGGCCCTCAATGAACACTTTTGCGGCCTGGCCAATATATCGCTCCACAATATTATATAATAAAATAAAAAAACAATTCTCCAGAAATAGGAAAGATAATAGCAAAGAAAAGATGTCAAGTGTCAGGATGTAAACATTACCTTTTTCTTGTTCTTTTATATATGTTTTTTATAATGTATTATTCGAAATAAACCTACGTTTCTATGAATATTGACTTTTTTGCGGCCCGCCTAACGTTAAACCTTGTTTGTTTGTCCCAAGCTGGCCATTTAGACACTCTTGGTGTAGAAGGCTAATGCCAGTTAAATCTGTCAATGCCCTGTGTGGAAGTTCGGAAGGAGGAAGGGATGTCAGCTCAGGAATCGTCCTCGTCGCTCGACAATGGTTAAAAACGACGGTTCGTCGTTTATCGCTTTTATGTTGCTTTATAGTGTGACGTGTATATACATTTACTTACTTATGTATTAGATAGAAGACCTGCAGGACTCGTAAATGAAAGTTGAAAATTTTAGAATAATTTTGACTTCACACTGAAAATTTTTGGAAACAGTCTTATGTATTGAGAATTTTTTTTCATCATATTGCTGTTACTTTTTTTTCTCACGTCTATTTGTTTACAAATTACTTATTTAAATATTTACTCAAAATCTTTGAATAAAACAAACTTGAAAAATTTAAAACTGATCGCTGGTTATTAATTTATGTGGAAAATCTCGTGATACTCACCGTAGAAGTAGAAGCAGGCCTGCCAACCTGCCATATCGGTGAGAAATCCTGAGAGTGGCATGCCAACCACCGCACCCGCATAGGATCCTGTAAGATATAAAATGTTAAATTATGTTTTACTTTTTCAATAATGGCAAAAAACCAATAAAAAAAAATCTGTTTTAGAAGTTTAACCCAATAAATTAAAATAAAGTGTTGATTGGAAATACAATAATCTTTGAAGAATGGAAATATATATAAATGTAAAGAGACCATTTTTTTTGTAAAATATTAACATTTTAAAAAAAGTGTTTTTTCATTACGTAATTACATATTACCATGTTAACTTAAGGTATCCGACTACGTTCGGAACCGTATTTTAAAAAAGCGCATAAATGGATAATTTTCATGATATTTAGTGTCACTTAGATTAGAATACACGTATAAAATTGTTTTAAGGACATTTCGACAAAAAAAATATTTAAATACAATATTTCGGCAAAAAATTAACTTAAAATAACCTTTTCTCAAAATGTTCTCCTTTTGTGAAAAATGTTTCTATTATAATAATATTCTGCCTGTATATAGCTCAGACCTTTGTGCAGAGGCTCAACTATGATTTTTTAAAAATTCACATTATTTTCTGAGTTACAACCCATTAAAATAATTATCGGCGTTTTTTTTCTTAAAATTTCTTCTCTCTGTTGTCGAAAAACATGGATAAACCCACTTCTAAGTTATATATTTCAAAAATTCTAGTTGAGCCTCTGTACAGAGGTCTGAGCCATATACAGGCAAAAATAGTATTATAATAAAAGCTACAAAATTTAAAAGGGACATTATATGTTCATTTTTTGTCAAAATGTTGTACTTAAATAATTTTTTATTGTAATACTATTCTTAAAACAACTTTATATACATTTTCTAATCTAAGTGACACTAAATATCATAAATATTATCCATTTAAACGCTTTTGCAAAATCACGGTTCCGAACGTAGTCGGATACCTTAAGAGGTAATGAGATCGTTGATAGACTGGCCAAAGAGGGTAGTGAGAATGAAACGGCTTCTGGCATTTCACTCACTTATCAAGATCTGTTCTCAAATACAAGATCTAAGCTAAATTTTTAATATGGCGTATATTCCACCTATGTACACAGGAACAACCCCTGACTCTCTGGTGGAAATCAAATGTGAACGTGGCTTCCAGACTGATCTGGCTTAGATCAGGGATGCCATTTTTATTCTAAATAAGTGTTAAATGAGGTATAGACGTGCCGTCAAATAATTTTAAGTTGTGATAATTGGGAAAATAATAAACCTAAATATACTAAAAATTCAAAATCCTTTATTTACTACGAAAAAATACCTTTTGCACCGTATAGTTGTAAATGTTTTAGTTATACATGTAATTCAAATTAAAGTAGCATTAGTGTGATTTCTGTTGTTGAAGATTGGATGACAAATAACTTTTTAGGATTGTAAGATGTTACTTTTAGTAGAATGCATGCTGAATTGTGGTGTCAGATGTTTTTGCATACCTCTGTTCCCGAGCATAAAACACATTCCGTTTTGTCTTTATTACTAATAATGCCATATTTCTAGATTCGCCAAGTTTAAAATTCTCTGTTACATTGACTATCTTACATTTTTTGATCTTTTGCTGATATATAGCCATATTAAAAAAATAAGAGTTAAAAATTGTAAATGTAACACAAATAAACTGTACAATGCAGTTGTATCAACGAAATTGACATGAGTAGACAAATTTTGCATCACAAACAACTGTAGTCCCCGACGTAACTAATTACTCGCGTTTATTCGTAATATTTCATAGTGAAGTTTGTTATTTTGAAATAAAATGCAAACCATTTTGATCGTTGGCATGCCCAAAATATTGGGCCACGTGCCATTGATGGCATGCGTACCACTGGTTTGTCATCCCTGGGCTAGACTAACAAGTGGCTACTTGAAATGTCTTTCCTTTGAAAGTGACAGAAAATCCACTTGCTGTGATCATCTAGCTGTGGCCGTCCAGCTTCACCGGATTACATTCTGATACGCATTGAGCTTTCTTTGGGATACAAAACCGATCCCCTTATTATTATAAATTTTTTGGAGGCCAACAACCTTCTGGAGCTGATCTGACATATTTCAGATGGTTCGAGAATGAGAAACAGCAACAACAACATACTACCAATTTTACGCTATAAAGAGCAAATATTTGGTTCGCGACTCCCAGAGGGGTCGTGAGGAATAATTTGGAGGGTCGCCAAATTCCAAGAAATTTATATGATAAAAAATATATAAGGACTTTTTCAACGCGTATCAGATACCAGTAAACTAGAGAAATGAGATAATATAACTTTGTGAGAGGTTATCACCTCTCTCTTGGGCATCTAGATATGTGGGAGGGAAGAAAAACTCGCCATGATCCAATCAATCTATTTATTTATCATACAATTGTGACATCTCACGCGTCCTTTCTCTAACATAACCTCTGTGTTCTTTGACGGCCACGATTAATGGCAAATCTTTTCCAACCCAAATCCAAGAAGTGAAACGAAGGATAGATGCAAATAAGATAACCTTTAAAAGAACAGAAGTTTTAGCGTGCGCGATGGCAGTTTAGAAAAAGTTCAGTTAAGAGAAGATAGAAGTGTAAAGTGACGGCTTGCCTAGGAATCACGAAGGTCTCGCCATTCAACCAAGGTACATACCATTGTACGCCAGCCTAGAGAAATATCTGAAGTGGATTGGACGTTGCGTAGATACCAAGGTAGGAAGATTATATTCTGAACGCGAATATATTATTGAGATTGAGAGTAGGCGGATATAGTATAATTATATTGATAAGTGATCTAATTGCGCGATCTGTGTTAATTAAGATTACGTGTTTTGGTTTATTCTCACTTAATATAAGTTTGTTCGATATCTAAGTAATCTAAGTTAAATTCTTAATAAAAGTCATATTAAGAATTCTAAAATGTCTCATCATTTCGAGAATCCCACACCTCTAACTTACGCTGAAACCCCACGACATGGTCAACGAAGATCGACCATGTCGCACAATAAAACAACACAAATTCAATTACTTACAGTTAAAGAATGTCTCGATGCTAACCGCGGAAGTGGAACAACGACGGTAATACATGAAAGATTAGGAGATTATCAAACTTGATCCTTACTTTATAAAGGATCTAATCTATCATCCGATTTAATCTAATATCAATTTAATCTCAATGAACAATCATCACTTTAAAGCTTCCTCCTAATAAATCTTTAATCACAATAATTCAAATAAGATACCTGTCAGTAACAATCTCACCTGATTTAAGTTTATCTCCTCTCCTACTCTCTATTCTAGCCAGAAAACTTCGACTATATATAGTATGTTAATTTGAATATCACGATTTTCTTCTTCTGAAGGGTTGGTTGTGAATAACGCGAATTGATAGTCGAAAGATTTCCCAAGAGGATTAGTTGAAGGACGGATAGATTCGTCACAACTTATAAAAAGTACGAGGGTTGTTTTTTAAGTGAGGTCCGTTGTTTAAAAATAACGACAAGATTTTGTTTCAAAAACCTTTTATCTTAGGATTAGCATATTTTTGCCTATTTTTCTGCCACAGCTGCTGAGTTTATTAATGCACTTTGTCATACCTTAGAAATCCAAGTTTTGAAAAACTCCTTCTTCAAAAAATGTCTGCCACCTGGTCGGACAGCCAAAAGTACACGGCCGTTTTCACTTTCGTTGTCATTGAAGCAGCCCAAGACTGAGAGCCGGAGGTACCGGAAAAGGCAATTCTCAAAATACAGTCTTGCTTGTCACACAGATTCAACTGCTTGCATCAAATCATGAGTGATTACAGAGGGCCAGCCTGAGCGTTCGTCATGGACGTTTGTTCACTCATCTTTTAGCTTCCTGACACATTTTCGAACTTTTGCTATCACTCATTGCTTCATTGCCATAATTTTCTGTTACGTGGCGATGAATGTCTGCAGACGACATGTTTGTCGCAGTCAAAAAACGGATAACAGACCGTATCTCTCACTTGGCGAGCGATTCAGTCACCTTAAGCATTTTAAAGACGCACAGCGAAGCTTACACGACTACTACAGAGCTGGAAATGGCGCAAGTGTGTTCGCAGAGTGATGCAGAGACTCTCGCGTCGTACACGTGAACTAGGGAACTATACGCACCAACGGACTTTACTTAAAAAATAACCCTCGTAGAACTATACTTTTTTACAAAAACAATTGACCGTATTAGTATACAATACATATACTTAGACAACCAGCAGTCAAATAGAGGTGGTGACAAATAATTGACAATTTGAGTAGGCCTTTTGTTGCTTTCTGATGGGATTCACATGCAACTCGAGGCGGTATGACTTTTGGTAGTGGCCACATTTAACACAATTTCTAACCCCCTTGATATTTAGTCTTTATGCTGTGGTCATACCGAGGATTGTGCAGTCCTTTCATTCCGCGTGTCTCAGTTGTTCAGTATCGTTGATTCTAGTGCATTCTGTAACTCTGTTTCTGTACAGCTATTGTTAATGGTCTCAATTCATGTGATGTCATAGGCACATGATAATGATAACCCCGTGTTTTTAGCAAATCGGTTCAAAATCTCATGTGACGTCATAGTCACACGATACAAGCAATCATGTGTTTCCAGCTCATCAGCTCTCATGTGCTTCTTTGTTGCTGACTTTTGATCTTTTCAGAAGCTTTCTTTTAAAAATTACAAATTTGTCAACAACAATAATGCACGTAGGTAGACAAAATGCGTTTTATTTTAGTTCATGCTTGAAATAAGATTTTTTTTTTTACTTTTAAAATCTTTTGAAGAAATTCATTTTTTATAACATTTAAACATTTTTCCCAATTATAAAATTTAAGATTTTACCCAAGTTTTACTAATAGAACAACAGGTAGAATTAGTTTGATGTTTTGATTCATTGGAGAACACGTGTTTGTCTTTATTACTTGACCGTTATGAATTGAGCTCATTGTGTGAAATTTGCACATGAAATAAATATAAAGCCAATACAAGCATTAAAATGTTCCCCTAAAAAGTTGTATTTTTTCCCTAAAATATTTCGAATGTATATTTTGTATTACTTTTTTCGTTTTTGATTTTTTTGGAAACCTGTTGTCCTCCACTGATGCATCATTGTGTGTGGGAAAGTTACCAAGAAAATTAGTTTTAGAAAGTGCAAGGAAACGTTTAGTTTTATTTTTTGATAACAGATGGCGACTCTTGCTTTTGCATTTCAAAGTTCAGTTACAAATTTATGGTAATATTTATAGGAATTTTGAAAAATAAAAACACTTACTGTAATTTTTGAATTTATATTTTTCCATCTTTGGAAGAAAAAATGTTAAACATAATTGTACCTAATCACTGTGATTAATGTTTTACTTGTTTCATATATTGTTTCAGAGAGTGAAACTCAATGATTTTAAGGGTGCATATCTGGCTTAAATCTCGGTGTGCATGTGGGTCTTCTCGATACAGGCAACAATAGTTCAGATATTTATTTTTCTTGATTACTATGAGTAAATTTTTACTGATGTGTTAAATTTTTTTTATCTTAAGCAATGAACTCCAGCAATGAGCTCCATTCATGTGACGTCACAGTCACATGATAATGATAACCACGTTTTTTAGCCAATCAGTTCAAAATCTCATCTGACGTCATAGTCACATGATAAAAGCAATCATGTGCTTCCAGTTCATGCTCTTAGTTATTGCCAACTTTTCATCTTTTCAGAAACTTTTTTTAAAAAGTACAAATTTTTCAACAACAATAATGCACATAAGCAGACAAAATACATTTTATTTAAAAATATATGCATAAAATAAGATTTTTTTTTAATTTTAAAATTTTTTGAAGAAAATTATTTTTTATAGCTCTTGAACATTCTTACTTAATTATAAAATTTGAAACTCAAGTTTTGCAAATAGAACAAGTACAATTAGTTTAATATCTGTTTTGAATTCAATGGAGAACATCATGTCTTTATCATACGACCGTCATGAGTTGAGCCCATTGTCATAATGAGACGTTTTCTTTATATTTAAGTTTTATTTTCTCTTCTTCTTTATTTGTACTTAAAATTATTTAAATTGGTAATAGATATTATATTATTAGTCATTCATCTTTTTTTTGAAATATTACCACATTTTTTAAAAGAGGAAATAAACATTAAAGTAATGTTAGTCTTCAAATTATAAGCTTTTACATTCCTACTTGCGCTATATATATTAACCCTTTATCTATCGACGGTACTTATAAGTACCACTCACTTTAAAATAACATAGAATAACCTATTTTACGAATATTCTGACAATACTTAGCAGGAATATTCTTTGAAATCCACTCTTCCAAGATGTATAGAAGCACGGGTTCTATGAAGAGTATTTTAGCGGAGAAGACGAATAGTTTTATAGCAGAAATTGTGTTTTCAGCGGATTGTGAAGATTGTCATTTTTGTTCCGGAAAAATAGTTAATGTCAAAAGGTAAGTGTCTTACTTTTTTTGTATGTTAATGAAGACCTTAGAAAACGATTTGACTATTTATTCTAAGTGAACAGTGTATATAATTAATTTTACTGTTGACTATCTTTAATTAATTAATTAGCTCTGACGAATTAAATTTCCCAAAGTTGAGTATTTTATTTATGTATATCCCTTAATTTTCAATGCAGTGATTCAAAATAAAATATTGCATGAAAGGAACTACAGTTAATCATAATGCTGTAGATAAAGGGTTAAAGTCATTTATATTTCTGAAACTAATATCACCCACAGCAAATCAAATCAGTTATTATATTCGATGCTAATTCGGGCAGGTAAATTCAAAGGGCAGAGACCACACAGACATGCCCTAAGGTTCATTTTTACTGTCTCAATATTTATATTGGGTTTACCGCGAAGAATTTCTTTGTTTATATTAAGATATATTTAAATTATGTAAAAGATCCCTTGTGAGTGTCTGTTTGTCTTGGGTGCTCTCGGTTAAATTAAATCCTAGTACATGTTCGCATAGTCAGAGCTCGTTTGAAACTGAGCGTCAAAATTACCTGCAGTGATTGGTATCCGCCAATATGGTGCCGCACCAAAAAAAGATACCAGATTCCGGGGGATGTACTAGGTCTGCAATGAACAAACTCCAATCCACAGCCCATTAGAAAAACTCATTTAAATTATTAGTTATATGATATTTGTTTATATATTAAAGTTGTGTGCACATTGAGCTGTATGACTGAAATATTTATTTAAAAAAATACTTAATAAAATTTTAAGTAATATTTTTTATCTCGTACGTATGATTAGGTTTCCATAGTTTTAAAAAATTCATGAGATATAATATAAAATTAATCTTTTTGTTTTAATATTTCTAAAATTTAAAAGCAAATGATTATGGTGGTTACATCATTACAAGAGAAAGTGAAGCCCTTTTTTTTTCTTTTCACGAAGAGAAGTCTTAATGAGCATCATTTCAGTTAAACAGTCCGAGAAGTCACTAATATGGTGTTATTTATTGCACCATAATTAAAATATGTTATAAAAGAAATAATATTACATCCAGTTCAGAAGGTGAAAATATTCATCAACTTTATTATGCTAACTTTGTTGTTATCTTTTTTCCTTCCAAGCTTGTTCTACTGTTTGTAAGGTAATTAACATTAAATCCGTCATCTGAATTTTTCAATGCCAGATGCTACATGTAATAAAATACAATTTAATTTACAAATTTAAGCAGATTTCTCCAAACATCAATGAACAGTCTCTTCGCAATATCAACTGTAACTGCATACTTCAGCTAAGCGATGAAGATGATTCCTTATACTGGCAACTTAGTAGATTTTAATAATGATAAATAAATGGAATCAGATGAGTCGAATACGGAACATGCATTCTACATTAACACAAACCAAAATAATCGAATCACTAGTGTTGCCATTCTGCAGTAGCTACATTACAATAAGAAGGGCGGTTGCCACAAGGTATTTAAAGTAGTCGGGTACTTTAACTCGAATAATGTTTGCAACGATAGATGTGCCATATCACAGCCCATAAACATAAAAATTACGTTAGAGTTTCAATAAATTATGCCTTAATCAGGTATCCGACTGCTTGCGATAACTTTTTAAAAAAATAATGGAGATTTGGGGATTTTTTTGTGGTTTTTAGATTTATTTAGTACATTTTAAGAAAAATATGCTAAAATTAAGAAGAGAAAAAAAGAAATTATAATTACTAAAATGGGAAAAAAATGGGCAAAAACTTACAAAAAGGTACATAAATGGGGCCCATTCTGTACAAAAAGTTTATAAGCAAATTTTCAATTTTTCAATGTTGATGTGTTGTGTTGCTATTCATTTTTGAAATGACCTTCAGGATAAGAGATATTTTAATTTTATAAGAGATATTATGCAAAAACTAGAGCACTTTATCTTAGTTATAATATGAAATTGCTTAAAAACAGTGATTTTATTCCCATAAGGGACTGTAAATTTTTCAATAAAACAGTGATTGATAAATATGAAGGTTAAAACACTTCTACTATTATATAGAACATACACAAAAATTTCAGTTAATTATTTTCAAAACTTTTTGAGCAATCGTTGTCCCCGTTTGATCATTTTCAAAAAAGCACGTTTCGAGTAAAACGCATTTTAAAGCATGACATCTTGCTTAAAGTAGTGGTATTTGCTTTTACTGCAACACTTGTAGTTTTTGTTCCAGCGAATGGAAAATAATAAACTTGGCATTTTTACAAAGCTAATAAGATGATCTATAAAATAAAACCATAAGAAAAAAATTGTCAATTTTTGGCACAATTCAAAATTTTAGGGTAGTAGAATACCTTAATCCTACTGACCTAACTTCATTGGCAATTATTAATAACAACCGGTTAATGTGATCAATGTGCATTATTTATCATATTTACACCGAAACGGGGTTATTATTAATAATAACCGGTGATTACTAATAATAGCTAGATTTGTTACTTTAACCGTGATATATGCATGCCAAATCAAATATAGATCTACATTTTTAGAGGGAGACATAGCCAAACGGTATTCATAAATATGCACACAATTCTTACGAAGACGCAAAACTGAATTTAATCACTGCATAGAACTATAGTCCCTACATCTATTCTCAGTATTTATCTTATCTTTTATGGGGTTGTTGAATTACGGGGAAGAGCAAGGCACTTACCACAAAAGGCGAGGGTAGCCAGACGGCTGCGTTCCATGGGTGGAGCCCAATGCCGCCAGATGCCGTGACATGCAGGATACGTCACTCCCTACAAAGAACAAAAGATGCTTAGAGTATGTATATTGTTATTATGCTATTTGTGTGCATCTCCAGGGAAATACATTTCCAACGAAAGAGTTCTGACCGTAAAAAGGGGTTTGCTTTCTGGGAATTCTGTATATGGGCATCATATTCAATAGCAATGCACATACAGCAAAACCCGTTTTTGTGCGGTAGATAGGGACCGCATAAAAAGAAACTGCAAAAAATATTCGAAAATTTCAAAATACAGTCGAACCTCTTTATACCGAACCTCTATATTGCGAATTTTTCTATATAGCGAACTTTTTCCCGAAACCTTGAACATTTCACGATTTTCTTCGTAAAATAACCTCTATAGCGAAGTGTGTTTTCTATATAACGAACTTTTTCTTTTGTGATTCAATTTTTGTTCTTCCTTTTTTTTTTTAAAAAAAAGTATTTTTGAACAAATTTCAAGATATTCTCTCTATAACACATTTTATGGTGGACATAAATCTTAAATTGGTTTATTAGATCCTAACTCGATGAGAGCAATAGAGTTCTGGACGTTTCATACGAGAAGTGCAACCTTTAACCCCCATTGCCCAGTTCACTAGAAACATCTTCGATATCCTCTCAGTGGAGTTGTCCCGTTCCCCCGAGTTCTAATTATAAAATAATGTATGTTTACTATTACTTCTGTGCTTTAAACTATAAAATGTCCTTAAAATTCATTAATTTTAGTATACAATTATTTTTTTAATATTGAAAATACAGTAAATTCTTCGACATTCTTTTTTCTTGTTTTCCTTGCAGTTTTTCTTTCTTTATTTCTTTTTTGATGGGTATAAGATATATTAAATAAAAACATATTAATTTAAAAAAGGTGTGAATAATTACTTTTTTAATATATAGAACTTATGAATTTAAAATTTGTTTTATGTGGTTTATAAAGTATATTAAAAGATGAACCTCTATATAATGAATTTCCATGTAACGAACTTTTTTCCGGGATTTAGCGACTTCGTTATATAGAGGTCTGACTGTATTTACATGTATAAAACAACTCTGTCGAAATACTACAGAAATTTTTTTTTATGCGGTGGAGAGGGACCGTAGAAAAAAAAGTCGTGATTAGAAATTTATGAGAAAGTACTTCCAAACAAAACAATTAAATTTTACACATGGAAACATTTTAAAAACATTTAATTTCTCATTGTATACTTGGAGAAGTTTTCACACACACACACAAACTGCGCATTCATAATTCACTGCTACTCATAATAATCCAACGCGTGCATCTTCTTGTGATGAATTAGTTCAAATTGCCTTCGACACTTGGAGATACAATTTCAATTGATATATTTATTGGCACCATAAAGTAAGTGATAAGTTTTTGTGACGACGGTTGATTGTTCACTTGCTTATAAACGTCACGATAACCAGACATCCATGATCGAAGCTCTTTTTGGAATTTCAAATTTCTTTCTGAACTGGTATCTATTTTAAGAAAATGCTTTTCCGATTTTTGGAAATCTGGATGTTTGCATGTATCTTATCTGATCTCGAAGGATCTGATTTTTCTTGTCGGTCTTCATAATCTATCATATTATGAATAATATCATTGTCATTGTGAAAATATCGCCTTCAATCAAGCGAGTGCTGCTAGCGCGTTGAGAGAAAGCAATTGAAAGTGCATTGTCGAGAGACTATTTATATAAAATGAGTAGAGAATCGAAGTGTATATATGTACAGTGATAGAAGACATTACAGAGGCGATACAGTCGTTGAAATTCGCGTATACTGCATAAAAAAAGATCGTACAAAAATAAAAACGCAAGAAAAAGGACCGCACAAAAACAGGTTCTACTGTATGTATAAATAGCTGGTATGTGCCCGTTTTTCGCACGGGTGAATATAAAAATAAAAGAAATGGAGACTGAAGGTTAATCAAATTTTTAATGAATTAATTTTAAGTGAATTTCAAGTTTAAAAAAAAAACAAGGTTCTCTCTTAGCATATGTCTTCTCAACAACAACAACAAATCCTATTTGCAATATTTTAGGTCTGTAGGTCTAATAGTTGAAAAAAGGGAATTTTTGATCTACAACGCCCTCACATAGCCTCCTTGTGGGTCGACTTTTGAAAACTCTTTTCTTAATTGATCTCTGCTCAGCAAAAGTAACATGTTTTCTGAAGACTGTAGGCTTAGTAGCTCATAAAAGAGAATTTTTATATAAAACGCTCTCGTAAAATCCCATTGGGGGTCGATTTTCACAAAATTCTTACTTAACGGATCTCTACTCTATGAAAGGAACATGCCAAACAAATTTCAAGTCTATAAGTCTAATAGTTCAAAAAAGAGAATATTTATCTATAACGGCACTTAATCCCTCGCGATCCCTCTTGGGTTTCGATTTTCACAAAACCCTTTCTTAGAGAAGGTGGATTGCGGTTATATATATAAAAATTATCGGAACTCGCAAAAAAGATACTCTATGGTATAGAGCTTAGTAGAAAAATAAAATAAAAAACAAGTAAAATAAATTTTTTTTTAAAGTTAGTTTCTACTTAGATCAACAAAGAAATTTTTTATTTTAGCTACTTTTTATTAAATAGTTACAATTAATATAAATATGTATATACATAGGACAGAATCACAACATTAAGTGGTAATTAATTTTACTAATCATCATTCAAGTATCGTATTGTTATCCAAAACAATCGTGTATATAAATTTCAGTTCAGCTGAATACTTTACCACGTGAGAAAAAAACCTTTTCAAGTTTTGACACAAGTCGCCAAAAGGGTCGCTAAGTCATCCAAAAATGATGCTAACGGGGTTGTATTTGTAATTCTTAAAATAATTAGTTTTAATAAATTAATTATTATTAATTATTATTATTATATTATTGTATTATCATACAAAATAATCCTGTTCATAAAATTTCAGCTCAATTGAGCGCTTTAAAATGTATTTTATTAACGTTTGAAAATTCCACCAAGATAAATAAATAAATAAATATATAGAGATTGTGAGCTAATAGTAGGAATTGAATAATAATAATTTAAAAATGAAATATTACCACAAAGGGGTTTAATTTTCGAAAAAATTGGAAACATACTTAATTTGGGTTATACGATTTCAGATTTAAAATAATTCTTTTTTCTACAATGTAAATAACTAAAAGTGGCGATTATTGATAAATAAGTATTGAGCAGTGAATAATATCGTGTACATTGCAACATATCATTCGCCCACCTTTCTCTTCCCACATCGTCAAGTCATTCCATCTAAGATTTTTTGCTTTAACGTGCACTGTCATTTCGACACAGAAGGATTTTTTAAAAAAATTATTACTAAAGAAGCTGTTAAATGTATCTAATGTGTGTGTGTGTTTTTTCTTGTAACTATTTAGTAGGCGTCTTCTCATCACAATAAATGTTAAAAAGTACTAAAATATGTCTATTCTTTTAATTCCTATTATTAGCTCACAATTTCTATATATTTATTTATTTATCTTGGTGGAATTTTCAGTCGTTAATAAAATACATTTTAAAGCTCTCAATTGAGCTGAAATTTTATATACAGGATTATTTTGGATGACAATACAATAATTTAATTATAATTAATAAAAATAAATTGATTAAAACTAATTATTCAAGGAATTACAAATACAGCCACGTTTGCATCATTTTTGGTGACTTAGCGACTATTTTGGCGACTTGTGTCAAAACTTGAAAGGTTTTTTCTCCCTCACGTTTTAAAGCATTCAGTTGAACTGAAATTTTATAGACACGATTGCTTTGGATGACAATACGATACTTTAATGATAATTAATAAAAATTAATTACCACTTAATGTTTTGATTCTGTCATATGTATATACATATTTATATTAATTGTAACTATTTAATAAAAAGTAGCTAAAATAAAATTTTTCTTTGTTGATCCATGTAGGAATTGACTTAATTTTTTTTTTACATTGCTTGATTTTTACCATAAAACAGCTGAGTTACGTAAATTGTATTTCCTTTGTGACAGTACTTAACTTAAAAATTATTATTATTTATTTATTTTCTCCTTCATCTATATACTATAGAACATCTTTTCCGTAAAGGCAGTTTCTTAAATCCCGAAAAACAAAGTTTTCATTCCATCTTAGGGCATACGTTAATTCCACTTGGTTTGAATTTTTGCAATCAAACCCAAAAAATGATTCTAAAATTTTCATTGATCAAGCAGTTCTTACTCTTTAAGTTTTTAAGTGACATGTCAGAAAGAGCTTGGTTCGAAATTTGGAAAAATTGCACGAATTATTTATCTAAGATTTGCATTTTCTTTGCTCAGTGAGCCACTACACATTTATTTTAATTAAATTTATTACCAAAGACTTCAAAAACATACAAGTGAATGCTTTGATGTAGTTACAAGTGACTTTAAGAGGATTCGAAATTGAATTTTCCATTAATCGAGTAGCAAAAATAAAATCTTAGAAAAATTCTAAAGGATGGCGTGATTCGCTAGGAAATCAAATGAGGGACACATTTTTGTGCATCTAAGCAATATGTAAGGGTAGGTACGAAACAAGAAAACTTTCATTTATGCAAAAATTTATTTTGACTGCTGTTCTTTTTTTTACCCAAATATTTTTTCGAGGAACTTTTTATTCATTACTAGGGAAGGAGTACACCTTGTCCGCCTAATGGTAGGTCAACCCCATTGTACAAATAATACAACTCTTCATTTTCATTGCTTTAATAGTAAAACTGTAATTTACATGTATTATATGTAGTTCTAAAGAATTCGTAATCTTGAATAAATTTCCTTAAAGATATATTCTGGCGCCATCTGTTTCAGCAAACCGTATCTACGCCAGAAATCTATTACAGCATCATGAAAAACTTTTTTATATATACAGAGAGCTTTGCTTTAACGAAATTTATGTAATTATATCAAGATTTTATAACTGCTCCATTTCGTCATATATTCATTATACATATCCTCACATAATTATAATCCATGAACAAAATGAGGAGACTGATTAGAATAAAATGGGAAATAAAATAAAAACAGAAGCTCCGTACTATTACTGGAAATACTTACACCTCAGCTCATCTTTTAATAGGGGATTTTAAATTTGGAGCGGTTACACAGAATTCATTTATCTGGAATTAATGTTTAATAAAAGCAATGATATCCTACCTGAAATAAAGAAACGACTTGCTGCTGCTGCTGATAAAGATTTTTATGGATTGAAGCATTTACTCTGATCCAAAATTTTATCTAGAAAGATTAAGCTATTATTTTACGAGACCCTAATCAGTCTCGTCCTGACTTTTATTTCGGAGACATGGACTATGACCATGAAAGGAGGAAGGTATTTATGGTGCTTTTGAACAGAACTGGTTTTTTGCAGAGGTTTTAGAACAATGGCATCAAGGGTAGAAGAGGCAAAACTGAATTATTCCAAATGTTGGAAGAGTTTATCTTCGTGTAATCATCTAATCATTCTTGTGTTCATTAATAAATATCTTATTATTTAAATAAATGAAATCGTCGTGGCTGTTTCCCCCTCACGCTAATTTTCAACAATATGTATCCTATTTAGAATACAGGATTGTTTATGATTCTTTGCAAGGTTTTGAAGCGTTATTGTAAAAAATCTAAAACGAATACAGCAAAAAAGAACATTTGAAAGAATACAGAAACAATTCAAGTTTTATATGCATTCTTTACAGGTGTTCCATGGGAGAAACCTTTGTTACACGTCATATATCAATGCGATAGTCCAGTTTGTGCCACACTCAACTCAATATGGTACTATCAACGCTATTGAAAGCACGCGTTACCCTTTGCGTGTAATCCGAAAATTTGGTCTTTACATTAGATCAGGTTTTCGTACCCATTTTGCCACATGATCTAGCAGAAAAGCATGAAAGATGCATTGTAAACAAAATATTTATGTTAAACGTAGTAGAATTTGGATATTAAATCATATTCTTCCGTTATCATTTATAAGTAGCTATTTTTTAAATATGTGGATGGATTGTACCTATTCCATTGGTTAAAGTTCTACGTTACTTTGAAGTTGTTGACAGTTTCACTTATTTAGGTTCTAGAATTAATAATAGGAATGACTGTACTATACTGAAATTCAAAAGAGAATTACTATGGCTAATATATGTTTTAATGGAATACGAAAACACATTTGAAATAGAGTTTTTAATCAAAAGGAAAACAAAGGTTCTATTGTATAAAAGTCTTTTAAGATAGGTATTAACTTATGCATGTGAAACTTGGTCCATGTCTCGAACAGATGCAAACATGATAAGTATCTACGAAAGGAAGATTTTAAGATTAATTTTTGAAGGAATTCAGGAAAATGGAACATGGTGAAGAAGATCAAATTTCAAGCTCTATAACTTCTAAAAAGAATATGGCATCATTAACTTCATCAAAACACAGCGAATTAAATGGTATGGCCACGTTGTCAGAATGGACGAAGACCGCACCACTAAAAAAGTCTTCAATGCCCAACTAATTGGCCCACGGTGAAAAGCCAGGTCAAATCTAAGATGGATTGATGGCCTAGAAAAGGATCTCCTAGTTTTGAGAGTTAAAAATTGGAGAACACTAGCAGGAAGAAGGCTGGCCTGGAAAAGGCTTCTTGAGAAGGCCAAGGTCCACCTTGGGCTGTCGTGCCACTGAGGAAGGAAAATTCTACATTATAACCAAATAAAAATCGAAACGTTTCATTTCTTACATCGGACTTTGATACATTTTTTGCATTATATCTATTTAATTGATCCATTTTACTTTAGATGCGTTTATGACGCTTACTAATGACATAATAGTTGGCAGTTGCGATTTGGATATATCTACCCCTATTTATGAGGCTCTGTCACAGAAAAAACCCCATTTTTTTCCCCAAAAAGGGAAACAGTGTCCTCGTGGTAAGGGAGAGAGAAGCACAATCTCGATCCCCGCGACGATCCGGAAGGGAGGAAGAAAGTAATCATATACAACCCGGAAGGAAGTTCCATAAGCTCGTTTCAGGACAATGTCTATGTCCTTGTCTAGACGTACGGAATGGGGAGGACATTCTCTGCCTTTCGCAGGAATAAACCAATCAATCATCTTTGGTCATTGTCACGGAGGAAATCGGAATTCCATTTAAAGAATGCGAGGACGAGGATAATGGAGTTCTGTATTTGGAGAAACGAAATGCGATTTGGCAATGGCAACGAATTATTTATTTACTCCTTGAAGAACAGAGCTTGTCTTACGTGGGAGCTGTCTAAAAATGGTTGGTAATCACAGTAAAGGGCATCTGAATTAAATAATGAGAGTAAGAGGAAATGTTTATGTACAGATCTATATGATATTGATTTAAGTTATGCTAATGATTCACTCTGCTTTATTGGCGTTCGTAACACTAACGAATTCCCAATGACTCGCAAAGACATTACTTTGCAAATATAGGATTAAAAAGCATTGACTTAAACAGTATAGAACAGGGGTACTGAACCTTTTTTTCTGCTAGACCACATACATATGTCAGCTATTTCTCGGGGCCGCATGCATATGATAGTTATTTGAAACACTCCTTCACATTTTCTGCATCAGTAAACAGTTTCACATGATTACCAATAATATAACAAACTTCACAGGATATCTTTGTTACCGCTGTGATATTACCATTGACAAAACGCTGTTGATGTTGCAAAGATTATTCAAGAAAGCCTATTTATCACCTCTTGAAAGAGATCTTCGAGGAAAAGAGTCTTTGAATGAGATTCCAGTTTATTGGTACTTTTTAAATACAGCACTTTCGTGACAAATCAAACAATTACTGATCTATGTTTGTTTTTCACTACAAAATAGTCAACCTCCCAATCGTCTTGAAATGATTTATTTTCTTCGAATATTTTTCGCTTGCAAGATATGAAAGATAGTTAAAAATTAGCTCCTCCCATAAAGTTGTCGCCACTCCACTGATGTTATCACTAATCGTAACCATTCCAAATAGAAAAAGAATATCAATTCGTACCCTTACGACACCGACAGCAAAAAGCAAAATTGATGTAACTGATTTCTTGACAAGGAATTTCTCACCAAATTTTTAATACAATGTTCTTAAATAAGTAAATTTCTCTGAGCAAAGGGCCATGACCGGGTCACTTAAGAAGGCTCGGTGGGCCACAGGTTGAATATCGCTGGTATAGAAGAAAATCTGAAGTTTGTAGATGTATTTATTTGACTTTGATTTACTTCACACTTTTAAAATTCTTCAAGAGTCACCCATCCGGTATAATGGTTAGTAATGCTGAGTGCTATGCCGTCGGGCCTTTTATCGAATCCCGGTGAAGGCATAGATGTTTGCAAATGTATAGTGCCTTTGTGGCATGGGGGTAATTTAAATATCTTTCGAGTCGCATGTCCTCCTTAAGATTGGTGGAAGAAGGAAGAGACCACCTCCAGAGTATTCTTCCTCAAAATTGGGGCGGAACTGTCACCTGTATGATGCTCAAAGCTATGGCTAACGACTGGCGTACAACTAACCCTTTGACTCGATGAGTTTCGTGGGCCTCGATCTGACTACGTCAGACAGGTGACATTAACACAACAACAAACTTTTCAGGGTGAAAAACAACCGACGACTCCACTTGTGAGAGGCTTGCACCTCTCTCTCGGGCACCTAGATGTGTGGGAAGTAGGGAAAAAACACTCGACATGATCCAATTAATCTATTTATTTATCACACAAAGATCAGACACAATTTAAACTAATAATAGTAAGAGAATGTCTCAATGCTGACCGCGAAAGTGGAAAAACGACGGTAAAACGTGAAAGATTAGGAGACTATCAAACTTGATTCTTACCTTAATAAAGGGTCTAACCTATCATCCGAGATTTAATCTAATATCAATTCAATCTTAGTGAACAATCGTCATTTTAAAGTTTCTTCCTAAAAAGTCTCAAATCACAATAATTCTAATATTATTCTTTCAGTAGCAGTCTCACCTCTCTGACTTGAGTATATCTTCTCTCCTACTCTCTATTCAAGTTAGAAGATCTCAACGATATAAAGTAAGTTAATTTACATATCACGATTCTCTTCTTCCGAAGGGTAGGTTGTGAATAACGCGAATTGATAGCCTAAAGATTTCCCAAGAGGATTAATGGAAGAAACGCGTATAGATCCGTCTGACACTTAATTGAATAGTAACAAATTTGTTAATTGACAAGGACGAGAACATATGACTACACGAAGACAAAAATCGGGGTATCTGCACCAAGAAATATTATAGATTATTTACAATGATGCAAATCCCACTCGTTATAAACAACCTTTACAACGTTCCAGAAACGACTCTCTAGAATGGTTTCACTAGCAGGAACTCAGACAGATTAAGCCGGTCTGTCTCATCCCAGAACAATGCACCAGCAGATTTTCATCTCGATTGACACAACCGTTGTCTCAAAGGTCCTTTATAATATAACCTCATGGAAATTTCCAGAAGGGGAGATTTTAGACTTCGTTCTTGGCAACATAGTTTCCGCCAAATTTGTCTCCAGATTTTTGCCAAGGACGATAAATTCGCCAATATGACAACCCTGCTCGTAACTTCTTGGGTTGCCATAATCTTATTCAAGTTCATGCTGGACAGCGAACTTTCTCTGTAAATCTCAGTATTCCTCAAGGAGAGCAACGCGGCAGGGAAAACAACACACGTTGTTCTAACACTGAGAAACATTTTTGGTCTGGAAAAGTGAGGAATTGGTTTGCTTCCGGAGAATAATTTTCATGGAATAACTTCAGAAAATGGAATGATCTGCATCCTTGCAAAGGATTTAGAAAAAAGTTTCTTCAAGGACAGGAAGAAAGACTCCCTCATGTCTGAATCCTATGATAAAATAGTGTGTATTTTTTTTTATCTACAACTAGTCCATTAAAAATGGAGTTATTGTTGAAGTACGTACGATCTCGAAGCTTAAAAATAATGAGAATCGAAGAAATTTCGGATTGCATATTACTTTCGAAAGTACGTTGCAGTTAAACGATTATTAATCATAAAATTTCAGATGGACATGTTGGTGTAAGAATGAGATTCAATAAGCTCAAAGGAAAAAAATCTCGATTTCAGTATGTGATATAAAAATTTGGCAATCGAAGTTAATGTCAAGATAAATTCTTTAAGGCAAGAGTCATCAAAACATTTAGAAGGCTTTATTTTTGGCTTCATCTGATAATTTCTAATATATATATTGATAAAATTAATGTTATAAATTTTTTTTAGATACTGTCTAGAACAGGGGTGGCCAACCCAAATGACTTTTCGGGCTCCACTTCGGAAAAACATAATCCCGCGAGCCGCATATAACAATGTATATTTTGATATTAAAATTAGACACATTACGAACATTTATTGGATTAAAACAGAGACATAGTGATAAAATAGAAATAGTTATGGGATTTTTTTATTAGTTACAAAACACTATACAAAAGACAAAAATATTGCACAAAATATTCGCATTTGTATAGTTGTATTGAATCTCGAGGGCCACAAAATTATTCAAGGCGGTCCGTGGTTGGCCACCCCTGGTCTAGAACATGATTCTTGTATTAAATTTCTGAATACTTCCATTTGTTTTAAGTTTACTGTACTTAGTTAACAATGAGTTTTGCTAAATAATAGGTGTCGCTAATAGTTAATTTGTTTAAAAAATTTATTCTAATTTTTATAGTTCATTAATTTTAGTTTTGACCCTTATTTTCTTCGAAAAAAGAAAAAAACATTTAAATTTTAATATTGCTTTACATTTTCTAAGTACAATATGTTTTTGTTTTTATTGAAGAATTTCTTTGAATAATTATTTCTAGAAATGGGGGCAATCCTGTTCTCTACACTGTTTTGGATTTTTATGAGGAAGTTTGTGTACTATTGTTAGTTTCTTTTGGTTGACAGCTAGTGATTTAAATTTTTACAAATTTTAATTTTTTAATTTATTTCATACTCTAAATTAAGTTGGTTAATTTTAATACTATAGGATTGTGTATTATAGGGATTTGGAATTTATAAGCTAATTTTAGTATTACATTTTTTAAAAATATTTTGTTCTTCTAATTCAGTTTAAACTGAGTACTATAGTCAAATGAAGGGAATTCTGGCGCTTTGAAACAATATTTAATCTTGCTATCATTTCCCAACCTAAGAGTTTGATTTGTTTCTTGGTATTTTTTATCTTTTCTCTCTCTCTCTCACTTATTATTGCTTACTCTCTTGTTAATTGTTTAGTATTGTGTTAAAATATAGTATATTATTACATGACTTTTTTTTTAAGCACACATACACACTACATGAAATGCGATAAAACATAAAAACCCCGGTAATTTATTTCTGGGGGTAACATTGATATTTAAGTTTTAGGTTTTACATAAATTTACTTTTACTCCAAAAAAAAGGCAATTTCTTTTATACTGAGAACAAAAAATAGTCTTCATTCTGTAATAATGCAGTAAAAGTATAATTAAAAAATATTTGATTTTGTAAAATCTAATTTTGGCTTCTTCACTAAAACCTTTTACATATAAAGATAACCAGATTTTAAAATAAAACATACTTTAACATCGCTGACTTGGAAACTCTTATGCGTAGCCCAGTGGTTAAGGTGATGACCATGGTGTATGTCATGAGTTCGGAGCCCAATACCACTGAAGACCGCCGTAGGGCAGGATGACGTTAAATCCTTTGAGAGCGAAAACGTCCCCCGTTGGTGGGTTGGTAGTAGGAGGGGGTGCTAGTCAGGTCGTCCTACGTCAATCTACATGTTCAAACATTCGTGTCCGTCGCCAAAAGCCCTCGTGTAGTGAACAGTAGGACGTTAATATTAATCAACTAAACTCAAACTCTTGGAAACTCTTAAGTAAGCAAAGTCTTCATACTTTTTTTAAAATTGGAATTCTTCTTTTGTAATAAGTAATGAAAAGTACGGTTATGAAGGCGGAGTTAATTTGAAATATCTCTGTTGAATGGTTTCTTAGTTAAACTAAGAATTAAATATCGAAGTATAACCCTATTAATTTTTATAAAAATACAAAATATTTTGTTCGGAGGTTGCCTTTAATATTTCATTTTTCAAAATTGCTTCACTTATTGTTTCTCTAACCCTAGGTGTTACATGTGAGAGGAAATATTAAACTTATAAATAGATTTTATACAGTAGCTTTCATACATAATTTTAAATAATCTAAATTTCTTACAAAAGTTTTAAATTCACGATAAATTAAAATTTTAATAAATAATTGTTATCTTTTTACAGTTTTGTGATTCATAAAATAATAAAAATCCTCTTAAAATATTCTTAATAAAGAAATTCTTTAAAAAAATAAATCTTTGAGTATATTTGGAGGAATTCTTTAACCCAACCAAAATGTAATTTTAAAGCCTCAGTTTACATGTAACGTCGCAAAAATTTTCTTAAAACAAATATATATATATTTTTTCCTTTTTATTTTTATTCTTATCACACGAACAAACAAAACTAAGCGAAAGATTAACTGGAAGAAATTATTTCGAACGAAAGGGCGGGAAAAAAAGGCTTGGAAAATTTTGCCGACGAAACATTTTCGAAAAACTTCAGACGTGAATTAATTCTGTGTAAATATTTATCAAACGCAGCAAGAAAACAAAATTAAAAAAAAACTTCTCTGGTAAAGAATGGAGCAACTCTCTTTAATTCAGTGCGCCTAAAAATAACAACAATCTAAAAAGAAAAATGAGGGAGCTACGAGACATTGTATCGCAGCTACGTTGGCATTAAAATATCGTGGAGCTGGCAGCTTTCTACCATGTTATCGTCGGTTTCCATGACAACGAAAGATGATCGCTTACTACAGTGTTACTCTGTCATGTTTCCGGACGCGTTCGTACGGGAGGGCGTAGAGATAGGAGTAGCAGCTCGTTCGTCCGACGAATCAGAGCCCTTCTTACATATTTCACCATTAAGGCTGGCGAAGTGCGTTTAGTGCCGACACATTAGACTGGCTGGGAATGAGGTACTTTATTCTCCTCTTCCAAAGAAAGTGAGGATGTGGAGAGGCTATTCCTTGGAGAATAATTTCTAGATAAGGAGGCGCTTTTTTTTCTCTCTCCTTTCATTTTTTTCTCCTCTTAGTTTCTAAAACTTGTTTAACGACGCTTGAACGAGGAGATGGGTTCTATCTACAGAGAAAAATTCGAGGAAATTCTTTTTAAAAAATTAACATCGTTTAAAAATTATAATAAACTATACTGTATATAACTGTTATCTACAATTTATTAATTTTTTTAGGAATATCTTTTTTTTTTATTTTTCTATGATGTATCATTTTAAATTACTGTCATAACGTTTTTTGGGTTTTGTTTAAAAAATTCCCTTTTCCCTTTATTTTTTTTAGGTTTTTGCGATTTTTAATTTAAATTTTTTTTTTTTTTTTTTTCTGTTTGATTTTTTAAAAATTTTTAAAAATAAAAAAATACTCGGTAAGAAAATTGTCAATTAATTCTTAAAATGAATTTGATGTTTCATTAGCTTTTTTGTGTGTGTTTTTTCCGTTTCACTTGAAGTCTTATATAAGATATTAAAAGTTTTTAAATAAATGCCCATTATCCGTTTTGGTGAAATATCAATTTAAAAGTAATATACTAAAACAGGATAAATTAATTTTAGAAGTTTCAGGTAAATTGTCTTTCATATTTAAAAACAATAGTCCCCTTAGAACATGGAATACTTCTTAATTACAATTATCTGCTTGCCTATTTAATAAAATTTCCAATTAATTAAATCTTTATTTAAATTTAAGAATGATCTAAATCAGCGATACTAAATCCGTTTGCCAATTCTTTTAAGTGCCCTGTCATGGTTCATTGCTAGAAATTTACTTTCAAAAATTGTGTTAAAAATTTGAAGGAAATTTCTTTTGTCAAGAATCAAATATATCAATTTTGCATTTTGCTGTCGGTGTCGCACGGGTACGAATTGATATTCTTTTTCTATTTGGAATGGTTACAATTAGTGATAATATCAGTGGAGTAGCGACAACTTTATGGGAGGAGCTAATTTTTAACTATCTTTCATATATTGCAAGCGAAAAATATTCGAAGAAAATAAATCATTTCAAGACTATTTTGTAGTGAAAACAAACAGATCAGTAATTGTTTGATTTGTCACAGAAAGTGTGTATTTAAAAAAATACCAATAAACAGGAATCATTCAATGACTCTTTTCCTCGAAGATCTCTTTCAAGAGGTGATAAATAGGCTTTCTTGAATAATCTTTGCAAAGCAACAGTTTTGTCAGTGGTAATATCACAGCGGTAACAAAGACATCCCATGAAGTTTGTTATATTGATTGATTGATTGAATTTTAACGTCGCACTGTTCAGCTACACGAGGGCTTTCGGCAACGGACCACGTAATTTTGAACGATGGTCAAGTGACGTGGACAACACCTGAGCTGGCACCCCCTCTCCTAACTACCACACCACACCAACGGGAGGACGTTTCAGCTCTCGACACATTTAACGTGCATCGTTGTCCTACGCGGCGGGTCTTCAGTGGTAGAAGTTTGTTATATTATTGGTAATCACATATGAAACCGTTTACTGGTGTAGAAATTGTGAAGGAGTGTTTTTTAAATGCTTTTAATTTAGTGTTGTGACAAAAATAAAAAAATATAAAAATAATAATAAAAAAAAAAGCAAAACACAGCAGTTATAATATTTTGATCAACTTTCCACATTTTAAATTTCCAGTGTTATCTTGTCTTAAAGCATTCCCCTCTCCCTCATTTATATCTCATGTTGCGGTCCGCGTGAAATAGCTGACATATGTATGTGGCCCAGCAGAAAGAAAGGTTGAGTACCCCTGGTATAAATTCAAAACGATCACATGATAACTGCAGTTCCGTTTCACTGAATACAAAACCGACATTAGGATCGTTGCGAAGGGTGAGGTGGTATTACATTATACTGAACGTGAACTCCTGAAATTTATCAATCATGTTGCTTTTGTTTGAACAGAGATCTGCTAAAAATAGGCTTTACATAAATCAATTGCCTGGAGAGCTATGGTGTGTGGGGTAGGGTTAGAGAAAAAAAGTTTCATTTTGAAGTATTAGACCCACATTTTTGAAATTTGGTAAGCGTGGATCATATGTTGAGAGGAAGAAAAGGTTTTACTGAAATCGACTGCCAAGGGGAAGGTTAAGGGGATGAATAGATAAAAAAAAGTTCAAATTTCTTCATTATTAAACCTACAGCAGTTCTTCTCAAACTTTCAATATACGCAACCCACTATTCAATCATCATTTTCATCGCGCCCCCCTTCATACAATAACAATGTATTGAATTCAATAATACTATACTTTGACACTAAAGCTACAATACGACTTTAACCTCTTATGTGCCACCGACGTATATAAATGTCTCATTCAGCCAAAGTATTAATTTCTGGACGTATATATACGTCTTTCCGAAGTACAATTTTTTTCTGTGCAATGCGACCCATAAAATTATTGCTAGGGCTTTAGAATGCAATAAACGGACCTTGACAGTGTTTGCGAAGGATTTACTTATTTCAGAGGATTTCTGCTTACTTCTTTTCTCCTCCCCGTTCCCCGCAAAAAAACATCAAAATATGCTTGTCTACTTGGTAAGCGATGGCATTGGGGAGTGAATTGTGTAACTTTAACAGCAGTTAGAATTATATAAACTGTACAAATTATCAAGATAAGTGTTAATACAAGCCCATGGGGTCACTGATAATTATCGAACTTGTTCTTAACTTAGTATTGTTAAATTAATAATAAAATATACATTGTACAGTACTGATACATTTATAAGTGTATTATATCAGTGTAAATGTGTATTATATATTTTATTATATCAGAAAATATTTTGTTTATTTTCAGTAAATTAATAATTTTCTAAATAACCTTTTGTTTTCGACTTTTCAATATGCTCGCGCCCCTTGCAGAGTTACCCACGCCCCCAGAGGGCGGCCTAGTGGAAACACGACCTACAGGTTTTAATTTTAGTGAACATGTTTCTTTTTGTTGAGTAGAGATCGGTTGAAAACGGTTGTGTGGAAGTCGACTGCCAAGGGAGGTTCGGGGAAGGGGGGGAATAGACGAAATTTCAAGGTTTTTGAAAAATTAGATCTACAGACTTGCAACTTAGTTGGCACGTTTCTTTTGCCCGTTTAATTAGAGATCCGTGACTACTACTTATGGAAAGAAATCTATTCTTAAGGTGGTTGTGAAGAGTTAATGGAGCTGTATACATTAATTATTTTGGTTTTCGAATTATTAGACCTACAGAATTGTGAAATTAGGTAAAGAGTTCCTTTCAATGAGTAGAGATCTGGGAAGAACGGGTACTACCGAAATCAACTGCAGAGTGGGATTGCAAGGGTGTACGAAATAAATATGCTTTAATTTTAGAAATTCAAGTCCTGTCCTTTTTTAAACAAGAAGCAAATGCTAAAAGAATATTTTTCAGTACATTGGAAAACTTAATGGTAAGACTTAAATATCAATGGCCTAAAATAGTATATATAGTCATACATCATGGAATACACCAGCGAAGCGAGCGGGGAACCACTAGAAAATATATGTGTTACCGTTAAGGTATCCGACTACATTCGGAACCGTGATTTTGCAAAAGCGTGTAAATGGATAATATTTATGATACTTAGTAGATTAGAATTAGAATACATTATAGATTAGAATACATGTATAAAATTGTTTTAAGGACATTAGACAAAAAAATTATTTAATAAAAATTTTGCAAAAATTATCTTAGAATAACCTTTTTTTCCCAAAAGTTCTCCTTTTGTAAAAATGCTTATATTGTATTAATATTTTGCCTGTATATAGCTCAGACCTCTGTACAGAGGCTCAAACTATGATTTTTGAAAACTTCAAATTATTTTCAGAGAAAACCCATTTGAAATAATAAGGGCGTATTTTCAAAATTTCCCCCTTATGTTTCGTAAAACGAGGAAAAAACCGATTTCCGATTTTGCCAAAATTCTTTTGGCCCTTTTTTAAGGGTCTATTTAAAAAATATTAAAAAAAAACTTTTTTTACAAAAGGAAAAAAAAAAAAGGACTTTAATTTTTCAAAATTTGTAAAATAATTTTTTTGTCAAAATTTCCTTAAAAAATTTTATACATTTTTTAATCAAAGAATAAATACAAAAAATTACCCATTTATCCCTTTTTAAACAGGTTAAATATGGAACCTTAAAGTGAAAAATTTTCAAAATTTAGATTTTTCACAAAACAAAATACTGACTTAAATTAAAGTATATAAAATTAATGAATTTACGATTGAACTAAGTATTTTTTTAGAATAAGATTACCTGATCGAAAATATAAAAAAACGGCCGAAAGTTCTTTTTAACTTGTTCTAAAAGCTTTTATCAAATTTGAAGTTATAGTTTTTATTGGATTTGTGTGTGTAAACCTTATTCCGATTTAAAAGTAGAATTTAGAGGTGATTTGGTTTTGCGTTTTTCATTTTAACTATTAAAAAGTTTTGGACCTGTTTTAAAAGATTCAGTTGGTGGAAGACCACCGAAAAAAAGAAAGATTTATTCTGAAAGTGATTTGACTTTTTTTAAAAAGGGGAAAAAAGGAAAAATGGGTGGAATTTACTGAAAAAAGTTATTAAATTTTGGAATCAGAAGTAAAAGTAAAAAAAAAATTTTTAAATCAATTCCTATTTAGATCAACAAAAAAAAATTTTTTTTTAAAAGTATTTTTATTAAAAAAGTTCACCAATATACATAGGTAAATAAAATTTTGAAAAAAATTCCAAAATTATGGATAATTGATTTTTATTTATTATCATTAAAGTATCGTACTGCTATCCAAAAACAATCGTGTTATAAAATTTCCCCAACTGAATGCTTTAAAACTTGGGGAAAAAAAATCTTTTCAATTTTTGGGGAACAAGTTCCCAAAAGGGTCGCTAAGTCCCCAAAAAATGATACCAACGTTTGAATTTGTAATTTTTGAAAAAAATTTTTTTTAAATCAAAAATTTTTTTAAATTAAAATTAAATTGCGGGTATTCCTTTTAAAATAATCCGGGTACAAAAAAATTTCAGCTCAATGGAGCTTTAAAATGTATTTTATAACGTTTTAAAATTCCAAAAAGATAAATAAATAAATATTTTGAGAGTGTGGAGCTTTTTTTAGGAATTAAAAAAGGGTTAAAAAAAAAAAAGTAAACGTGACTATTAATTACCCAAATTTATTATATTCAAAAAGTTCAAAAAAGAATTGTGCCGGGAACTGAAACAAAACGTTTTCCCTTTCCCCCCTTTTCTGTTTAACCAAAGAAAAAATTATATCAAAAATTATAATACCCCGTTTTTCCTTTTAATTAATGAGAATAAACCATCCGAAAAAGGGGAAAAACCCGTACTTTTCAAAAAGAGGTTTTAGCTTTTTATGACCATTAATTTAAAAACCCCCTTTTGAAATTATTTATTTTAATTTTAACGGTTTATCTTTTTCATAAAAAAAACTAGTTATTTTATAGAATAACTAAAAGTAAAAAATTTTTCACTCCATTATAAAATTTAACTGATTCTTTTTCCCAAATTTCCCGAAATCCCCGGGGTTATTCTATGAAATAAACTGAATTATACACTTTGGTAAATATGGTAAAAAGTCAGCTGTTGATTTACCTCCACCGAGTCCCGAAATGGACGAACATGACGACCACAGGATGTATTGTACCCGAAAACCAGGGGCGCATGTTGAGAAAGGATGAAACGGCGATTGCGGTGCCGAAAACCCTGCAGATAGAAGACTTACATTTAGATCACAACGGTTTAAATTGTAAAATAATACAAGAGTTTGCCCCTAAAGAAAGGAATCGTGTGAAGAATTGTTTTAAACATTTAAAAAACAAGTAATATAAAATTTTTTTTTAAAATCAATTTCCTACTTAGGTCAAAAAAAAATTTTATTTTAGTTATTTTTATTAAAAAATAAAATTTAAATAAAAAATTATAAAATATGGCAGAATCACATTTTTAAAGGGAAAAAAACCCCTTTAAAAATTAAATTAAAAACATTTAAAAAATTTTAAAATTTTAAGAATCAAAAAAAAGTTGAATATGATAGGTAAGCATATTTTTATTTTAAAAACCCAAAGTGAAAAAGGAATGCGGGACGTCGAACTAACCCCATATTTTTTTGGGAGGTTAAAATTAAATTTTCATCAAAATTTAAAAAAAGCCCCCTTTTATCCAATTGTGCTGCCTCTAGAGGAATAAAAAATTTGACTGAAATATATCTTAAACTATAGTTTAAAAAATTAAAAATTAAATTTTTCGAATTAATTTTAAAAAAAAAAATGTATTAACATCGGGAAAGGGCCCGTGGCTGAGGGTTAGTGCATCGCGGGTTTTCCCACAGGTTTCCAGGTTCAAAACCCCCCAGGGCAAGGTTGAACGGGCCCTTTAACCCCTTCAGTGGGGCCCATAAATGAGAACCAAGTTTTCTTGGGAACTTAAAAAAGGGGGTTTTTTGCCCGACTGGAAAAACCCCGGGCCGGGAAAATCTTTGCCCTTAGGCCGGTCACGAACACTGAGATAGTCATAGTAGGCCTTAGCCCTCATGGGCCTTGCACCACTGGGGTTAAATTATTTAAATCAAATGTCACATCCCTGCAAGTTTAAAAAATTTATTTGAACCCGGGGGAGGGGTGAATTAAAAATATTTTTTTTAACGATTGAAAAAATTTTAACAAGATATATATAAAATATATATAGGGGAGTGTGCACCAATTTGAGGAAAAAGAAAAAACGGGAAGGTAGTGGAAAAAAGGAAGTTAAATTTTGTGATCGGTGGCATAGGAATTTAAATCTTGATTCAATTAAAGCAGAATCACACACATTTTGAACGGACGTAAGGTAATCAAAAAATCCCAAAAGGGTGTTAAAAAAAAACACGTTTTCTTAAAAAAAAACCTTTAACAATAAACTCATTTGAATAATAGTTCTGTTTCAATGATTTTTGTTGTTGAACAAAATTTAGGATTTTCCTACAAGGTTCCCCAAAAAAAAAGTTTTTTTTAAAAAATTTTTAAAAGAAAAATTTGTTTTCCGCAATTGGAAAACCCCAAGGTTAGATAAAAACCCCCAAAAAAGGAAAAAACCTTGATTTTTGTAAAATTTAAAAATTTTTAAAAAAAATTAGATAAGAAAAAAAAAATAAATTAAATTTGGAAAAGTATTTTTTTTAAAAAAAAAAATATTTTTTTTGGTTTCCTTTTTTTTAAAAAATTTAAGGGAAACAACAAAAACCCAAAAATTTTTTTTTTGTTTATTTTTTAAAATTTTAAAAGGGGATCTTTTTTAAAAAAAATTTGAAAAAAAAATTTTTCCCAAAAACAAGCAAAATAAAAGAATTTTTAAAAAAATAAAATTAAAAATTTTAAAAAAATGCAAAATTTTTTTTTTCCTTTAAAAAAAATCAAGATAAAAAAAACCCCAAAAAATTTTTAAAAAATTCAAAAAAAAAATTTGGATTTTAAAAAATGGAAAAAAAAAAATATCTTTTTTTTCTGTTTTTTAAAAGGAAAAAAATTTTTTATAAAAAAATTAATTTATTTTTAAAAAAGTTAAAAAAATAAAAAATTAAAAAAAATTTCAGCAAATTTTTTCAAAAAAAAGGGTATTTAAAAGGAAATTTTTGAAAAAAATTTGGAAATGACCGATCAGTGGTTTTAAGGTTGGAAAATTTTTTATGGTTTTCCCGTGTAAACCTTTAAAATTTTAAAGCAAAACGCCCAAAAAAAACCCCCGGGGGATATTAATCTTAAACCGGGCGGGGTTTAAATTTCCTGCTGGGGTTTGGTATGGGAACCCGAGGGGAAATTAAGTTAGGCTGTCGGCCTGTTTTCCTTCCCAATTTTGGGTTAAATTGATTTATTGTCCCGTCCGCCCAAAAGCTCCCAAAAAAGTGAATATAGCGCGACGTTAAAATTTTTTCACTTTTCGAACCATGGTCGAAAGACGAACGACACCCGAACCGACTTCACTTCCCGATTTCCCCGTTCCCACGAGCATTTAAAATTTTAACCTCGACAGGGTTTTAATTTTTCACGATCGCCTCTATACGGGGGGGATCTTTTTTGAATTTTAAATTTTTTACCATGACTACTAGGCAGAGTGTGGTGGGCGACCCTTTTAAAGGTGTAATTTTGAAGATCCGGGCTACGTTCGGGAAATTGGGGAAATTTTAAAAAGAGTGAGTGAATATTAAACCCACTGTGTTTAGCTACACGGGGGGCTTTTGGGGCGGATCTTCATTTTTAACCAGGTCGGACGAGAACGAAACCCGCGCTGGCACCTTCCCCTTCAACACCACACCAACGGGGGGACGTTTTTAAACTCTCAGCAGATTTAACGTACATCGTCCAACATGGGGGTCTTTTTTGGGTACTGACTCGAACTCGGGACGCCCGCCATGATCCGGGTATCTTGGGCCACTGGGGCCCTGGGGCAAAAAAAGGCTTCCCTCACACGTTTTAATTTTTTCTTTTTAAGTAACGTCTTTTTTTAAAAAAAAAATAATAATGGATAAAAAAACCAACGAGAACTAATATTTATTAATATTTTTTATGGGTACATTGTGTATGTCACCAGTAAAGCCAATTTGGCGAGATTTGCGCCGGCGAAACAGAAAAGTACAGAAAAAAGGATTACCGTTTCTGGTGTTTTGAAATTTTTCATTTACGTTGTTGGGAACTGAAACTAAAGAGGGAAATTTATGCATTTTTTTTTATCTGATATTATTTATTTATTATTCAGGGATCATTTATT
Organism: Trichonephila inaurata madagascariensis; assembly: GCA_019973955.1. Lineage (NCBI taxonomy): Eukaryota > Metazoa > Arthropoda > Arachnida > Araneae > Nephilidae > Trichonephila > Trichonephila inaurata. The sequence goes on from BMAV01001113.1 coordinate 98,075, forward strand.
TAATTCCATCAGATTAAATAAATTGCTTTAAATTAGATGCATAATGTAAATTTTGAAGAATATAGCCAAATTTGGCGATAAACAGCAATATGGACTACTTTCAGTATAGCTAACTAGTAAAACTTTAATTAGTTCAATATTTTTGTAGAAAATTCTAGTGTATACGAAATATCGTCTTTTTTTACCGAAGTGCATGAGGTGCTAGAAGTTTCTTTCACAGTCGGAAAATCGACTAAAACTTGATTACGTGACATTGCTGGTGAAAGCAGAGACATCCGTTTCAAATATTATTGTTCCAAATTGATTCTTTTCTGTTGCTGGGCATTTCTTTTTCCTTCCAAATATTAAATGTGTACTCTCTTTACTTACTTGTGGACTTTATTTTGTTCTTTCTAATTTAATAACATACTCTATCCGCCTAATACTTTTAAATTTTCGCCAAGTTGGGCCATAATATTACAAAATGGTTACTTTTATTTTTATCGTTTGGTGCTATGTTTACTATAGTGTTCATGTGTCTATAACAGTTATTTTTTATAGGTTTATTTTTATATTGATAACCTTTTTATTATTTCAAGGAAGGAATTCAAATTGTTTAAAAAAATTAACCATTTCTATAGTGTACACTGTTGTTACAGTGTTTTGTACCTTTTTTGAGATTTCTTTTTGTGGAATAATGGACATCTTGGAAATTTTTGGTGAGTACCAGTATTAATTTTATAAAAAGAAAGTGTGAGTGTTTCACGATTTATTATTTTGGACTAAAAGGTTGTTTAAATTTGTATTTTTGATCAATTTTGGTTTCTAGAATTTGGGAATTTTTTTTGTTTTCAATCTTGGGGCACGAAAATGTGATATAGAGGGAAAAGTTTCAAAAAGTAAAAATGATGGTGAATTCTTTATTCTAAATCTTAGGATCAATTAGCATAACGATTATAGTAAGTCTGTCAGGCAGAATTCGTTTTTTAATGCTAGCAAATTGCAAATTTCCACAGAGATTTATTCTAGTAAAATATTTCATAATTATTTCACATTCTACAATACATCGTCTCTTCATTTTTTACTTAATACTTAATTTTTTTTTCCCTGAGTTTTTTAAATAATTTTTTCCGCAACCTTTCATTTTTGTTTTAAAAAAATTTTTTTTTCAATTTACATTAGCTCAAATCTATTTATTTATCAGGGGGAAATTTTAATCGCTAATAAAATAAATTTTAAAGCCTCAATGAGTAAATTTTTTATAATGATTATTTTGATGACAATACAAAATTTTAAATTTTAATAATAAAAATTATTAAAAAAACTAATTTATTTAAAGAATTTCAAATATAGCAACCCTTGGCATTTTTTTTGGGGCTTAGGACTCTTTATGACTTGTGTCAAAACTTGAAAAGGTTTTTTTCTCACGTTTTAAAGCATTCAATTGAACTTAAATTTTATATAAACGATTGTTTTGTATGACAATACGATACTTTAATGATAATAAATAAAAATTAGTGACCACTTATATAATGTTGTGATTCTGTCCTATGAATATACACATTATATTAATTGTAACTATTTAATAAAATAAAGCTAAAATAAAATTTTTCTTTGTTGATCTAAGTAGAAATTGACTTAAAATTTTTTTTTTTTATATTACTTGTTCTTTCGGTATTTTTAAAACCATCATATTCTAATCCTAGTACTCACACTTTCCTCAGCCGTTTCACATAGAAAATTTAAGAAAATTTCTTGTTGTTTCAATTTATTTATATATATTTTTAAATATGATTATAATTATACTGTCCTGACCTGCTTCATCAAGTTCCAGTAAATTTTTTGTATTCTTTACAACCCGTTGTTTTTCAGTGTTTGGCGACCATCTTGGATGAAAAAACTACTTTCTGTCCAAGGCCTATATGGCGCAATTTTAATCGCACGAAACAGAACTTAAGTATGTAGCATACCGATAACGAATTGCCGATTACAAAAATTAGTACCGATAATGAAAGAAATACTCATTTTATGGCTGTTTTCTCTTAATGTTAAAGAATAGAAACCAAGTTCGGAATATTTTTTCAGATATAAAGTGCTCTAACATAAATACCGTCGGACCTCTGCATAACGAAGTTGCTAAATCCTGAAAAAAAAGTTCGTTATATGGAAAATTCGTTACACAGAGGTTCATGTTTTAATATACTTTATATAAACCGCATAAAACAAATTTTTGAATTTTATAAGCTCATGTTTTTGGAAATTTTTCCCCCTTTTTAAAAATTAATTTTATGGTTATTTTTATATATCTAACCTATTAAAAAAAACTGCAAAAAAAACAAGAAAAAGAATGTCGAATACACTGCATTTTAAATATTAAAAAAAATAATTTTATATTTAAAAAAATTTTTAAAGGAAATTTTCAAATTTTAAAAACGTACAAGAATTTTTAAACATACATTATTTTAAAACGAACTGGGGGACACGGGAAAACCTCCATTGAGGCTAAAAAGGGGGATATCGAAGATGTTTTTTAAAACATCCAATGAAACATCCAGGGTTTTTTGGGGTTTCACTTGGGTGAAAGTTCATTTCAAAAAACCCTTCCCCACTTAAAACCCCCATTTGGAAGGGTTTGAAATGCTGAAACCTTAAAAAACTATTGGAAATTGGATTTTAAAATTGTTTTTCCCGAAAATTTCCTGTTTCGAAATTTGGCTTGATGGAACCCCCGCAAGCCTTTTAGAAAACTAAGGGGCCGTGGAAAGGGGGGGGTTAATTTCCGGGCTTTTCCCAATTGGATTTAAAAAACAAAAGGAAATCAAAAAAATTGGGGGGGGCCGAAAATGTTCCCCCCCTTCCTTTTTTTGGCAAAAGGAACAAAAATTTTCCCCTTGGGTTTTTTTTTTCAATTTCCGGGGATTTTCCCTTTCCAAAAAAGGGGGAACCCAAAATTTTTAATTTTTTTTGGGGGCCGGGGGGAAATTTTTAAAAAAAAGGGTGTTTTTTCCCTTTTTTGGGGAACTTTTTTTCCCCTTCCCAATTTTTTTTCGGAGCCTGGAATTGCATAGTTAACAACATTCATCAATATAACGCATATCCAAACATGGCAAACCATGTTTCTAACACAGTTCCCTGGCTGGCGCGATCACAACATCTGTTCCGAATGAAGAAAAATTTTTGGGTCTAAAAGGGGCAATGGTTTTTGATGGTCCCCCCTGGGGTCAACTGACCCCCAAGGCCCGTGGGAAAGTGGGGGGGTTTATTTAAAGTCGCACTGTAAAACTGCATGAGGATTATTGCACCTGACATGACACCTGACACCTGATCATGACACGCCAGCCACGGGTCCTCAACCTTGACCACTAGACTACCACGGTCCACATCAATTGTTTCAGAATCAGAATAAAACTAAGTATAAATTTAATTTCCATTAATTTATAATTGAACTTTTAAACTTTTTTTAGAAACTTTCATACTAACTTTCTAACTTTCATACATGTGTTTAATTAAGTTACCAAATTACAGTTTCTTTAAACAGGATTTTTTTAAATCTATTGCCGACGTTAAGGGTGTTACCTGAAGTGTCTGATAATAAGATAACGTAATAAATAATAGCAGAAAAAGATGTATGCTACTAATCTTCCCCCGGGATTTTTTTCATCTAATCAGGCCTTTGGGGGGGGGAACGATTTAGAAATTGAAAATACTTTTCTCAAAATTTTTTAAAATATTAAAATCAATATAAAGAAACATTTCAGTAAAATCTAAAATGTTAACTTGATTGTTTTGGTTCTTGTTATGCCATTCTGCAACATTTTTACCCAAAACTAAAAAAAAAATTTTTGACGTTTTTTTGCAAATAAAGATGGCAGGCTTTTTATCCACTAAAACATTTTTTAGGCCAAAAGACACAATTAACATTAAATTGTGAAATCGTTTTTGAAAATCAAATTTTTAAAATTTTAAGAAAAAAAGATAAATATTGGCAGCTTACCTATTGGCGGGATATCTGGCGGCCAAAAATCCTCCTGGAATTTGAGTGACGAGATAGCCCCAGAAAAATGATGAATCGATGACACCTATTGTTTCAGGTGTCCAGTCGAATTCCGGTGTCTGGAAAAAAAAATGTAATTTTGTATCTGAAAAGATCTATGTAATATTACAAGTTTTTAAATCTTTCGTTCTACGGCTTCAAGATAAAGCAAATTTTAATTTCGTGATTCAAAAGATAGGAAATATAAATGACACAAAAAAATTACTTCTATTTCATTCATACTAATTATAGCATTTTAATTGGCAAGAAAATTAAGTCTGAAATATGTTAATTAGTTTAAAAATATATATTGAAGGTCTATTTCATTCAGCTGTGCTATTGGCTAAGTTGTATTTTATAGTATTTTTTTTTTGTAGAGGTAAATATTGTTGCAAATTTGCATGGGGGGAAAAACAACCGATGACTCCAATTGGGCTAAATTTATTATAAGTCACATGATAAGAAAAAATACGTGTTTTACCAACAGTTTAAAAATCAACTATGTAACATAAAACAATCACGTGTTTTTAACTAATCAGTTGATGAACTTCGCTGTGTTGCCAACTTTTGCTCCCTCAGAAACTTTCTCTGTAAAAAATACATACTTGTCCAAAATAAAAAAGCAAATAATATACTAAATGTATTTTATCTAAAAAAAATGCATTCATAAAATAAGTTTTTTTTTTAAAAAAATTTTTTTTAAATTTTTTTGAAGAAATTTGTTTTTGTAACATTTGAACATCTTTAAGCAATTATATATAAAATTTGAAATTTTACAAATAAAACAGTAAATACAATGAATTATTGTATGTTTTGAATTCAATGGAGAACACGTATTTGGCTCTTTCATGTGACCATTATGAATTGAACCCATTATTTGAATAATAACTGATGTATTAATGGACAAAATAAACAAATACTCGAAGACAAATCAACATATTACACATTATACACAATGAAATATAATAACAGATTACTATAACAGCAGTGCAAATTGCACTTGTTGTAAACCAGCTTTACAACGTCCAGAAATGGTTCTCTTAGCAGTTCCGCAACTAGAAACTCAGACAGATAAAAGCCCTCGTGCAGCTGAACAGTGCGACGTTAATATTCAATCAATCAGACAGATAAAATCATTTTATATTTTCGCAGTCAACGCATAAGACTGAATTCTCTTCTGAAATGACTCTAATTTTATCTCAAAGTTCCGTCATATAGCCTAATGAAAATATCCAGAGGGGTTTATCCCAGAGACTTCTTGATAGTTCTTTGGCGATATCGTTTTAGTCAAATTTGTCGCCAAGGGCGAAAGAGTTGCCAATCTTTAAACCCTGGCAACATCATTTAGGGTTTCCATAATCTTATTTTTCAATTCATTCTGGGAAACGAACTTTGACTGTAAAACTCAATTTTCCACAAGAAAAGTGTTGCTGCGAGGAAAACAACATATACGTGGTGTGTTGTTTTTCAATATTAAACAGATTGCCATAACTCACTAAACCTATGATGATTATTCTTTTGGATGGGAAAGTTTAAAAGCTTATGCATCTACACTTTAAAAGTAGGTAGACAAACGTTTTATCTTGCGTCCCCATCCCAAGCCATACCGAAAATGAAAAAACCAAATTTTTAA
>BMAV01001115.1:11076-46236 GCA_019973955.1 Trichonephila inaurata madagascariensis
ATTTTTTATTATATTAATTATAAAATAATTAATTTAATAATAATATTTTTTATAAATTAGTTTATATTACATATAATATTTTATTTATAGTATATTTTATTTCACATCATAAAATTATTTGTAACTAATTTTTATGTATAATATCATTTAATATTTATTATATATTTTATTATAATAATTGTTTATTAATATAAAATATATTTATAAAATTTAATGTAAATATTTATATAGTTACAGTATTTTTTACTTTATAAAATACAAAGTAATTACATAAATTATGATTCAATATTTAATAAACCTTTCATAAATAAGTTTATTTAATTTTAAAAATAATGAAATGAAATGAAAAAAAAATAGACCTATGAATCGAACCCAGACCTCGCGCATAGTATGCAGATGATATATCAACCAAGCAACGAAATCGTTGGAGTAAATTGAAATTTAATTGTATAAAAGATATGCATGAATTTCGAAGGCTTTTTTCTCCAAATTGACTGGCCATTCGGTGGAATTACATTGAGGGTTGAACTCCCTAAAGGAGTACTACTATTACACCAAGTCTCGACCCGAAATGAATTTCCTTAGTCGGGCCCTCTCCTAGTAAGTTAGAAACAAGTTTAATAATTGCTAGTGATTTCCAAGGGCATATACAAAATTGTACGCAAAACAATATTTATCTTGAAAATTTGTACGGTTTTATAATTAATGTCATATTGTAGATTTAGCCTCCAAGAATTATATATTAGTAATGCATTCAATGCATTGGATCATATGAGGAAGGAGGATAAAAATTATGATTGAATATTGGGTCCCAAGTACTGAAACCTTGAGAAGCTCTGACAGAAACATACAGAAATAAAAAATCTGGAAAGTGGTTAAATAGTTTTGGATATTTAGCATTAAAAAGTAAAATGGATGAAAATATAGAAAAAATTATATCTGTTTATTCTACCTCATATAAATATTATGTCTAACTTAGCAATAAACCAAACAATAATTCGAATTTTTTACCTCATAATTATCATATATATTTACAATATTTCTGAAATTTTCAGAGAATTTTAGAAAAATTTTAAAAGTTATAAAGAAATAAAAACTGGGGAATATTTCAAAAATATGAAAATTAGTACCCCACAGGATTCTGAAATACAAAAATGGATCAAAATTTACAAAATTAATTTTACTTGGAATAAAAATGTTTACTTTTGAAGTTATACTAATTTTAAGAAATTTAGAGGGAAAAAAAATATTCTTTTAAATAGAATTATAACGAAAATTTTAAGAAAAAAAAAAATTAAAATTAAATTATTTTTTTTTTTTTGAAAATTGATAAAAAGTTATGAAGAGCATTATTTTGAACACGTGTATAAAATTTCAACTTGATATAAATAGTTTCTGAGAAATCCTGCACGGAGGCTAAAATTTTTTTGTTTTGCGAAAGCGGAAGTTAGAGATAAGAAATAGATAGGGTGTTCTCGTTTAAATTTCACTACTTATTTCTCACTAACTTTGGAAGTTTTTACAGTATCAACACAGTTTTGGTACCAAAATACTAAGAAATATTGAGGCTATAACATATATTTTTTTTTCAAAAAATTGAAAAATTTGCAATTTAAGAGTCCTGTGAGATCTTAAGTTTCAAAACATTATTATTTAAAATCGTCATCTAACGTTCTGAATATGATCATTAGAGGGAGTCAATTTTTTTTTCTTGATTTTCAATGTCTATCTATGTAGAAAAGAAATTCTGTGGAATGTAGATGAGAGAATAGATATAAAAACAAATTTTTATGTTAAATACTCCCACAAGTGTATACTAGTCTAAGTATTTGAGTTTTACAGTGAAACCAAAATACTTTTTGCTAAAGAAAAAGAAGTATTTTGGTACTTTTTAACATTTATTGCCATGAGAGGCTTCAAAAAAAAATAACTATTACATAGATTCAAAAAAAAAAAAAAAAACTTGGAACATTTAACCTGGGAGCGGTTGCGTGGATCACAGAGTCACCGCAGGCGCACGAAATCTCTAAATACGGGAAACTGTTTTTTTTGTTACCAATGATGTTGGCAGTATCCTCCTATACGTGACATTCTTCATGAGAGCTAAAATGTATTCGTCAAATAAATTCCTCTTTTTTGGGAATGGCAAACTATTTTTTTAACAATTTTAAGGTACTTGGGGTGATTGAGTTCCCCGCGTGACCAATTTTGCTCCAAAATATTTTCTTTGAACATTCTACATTTATTCCCTGTGAACCACTGAGTGGTTTCGATTGCTGCGTTGTATGACTCATTATGGTTTACAAATAATTATAAACAGAATATAAAGAAAGCAATGAGCATTTGCACAATCTCTGGTTAAGGAATTTGGAACGGATTATCTATTTAAGAACCAGATGAAATAATGGACATTTATCATGATAGCGATGGTAACTTTGAGAAAAGCGATGAATATGAAACGTTTGAGTTGAAAGAAAGTTTTTCAAATGATATCTCTGAAAACGTAATGTATATTATACTATTCACTACTCAGTACTCATCAATAATCTTCATTTTGATTCATTCAATCTTCTTTCTTTCATTTATTTTAGAGAAATAGCTTTATTTTTTTATAAGCCTAAAATCCCCCAACCAAAATTAAGTTTTTTTCTCCATGTTTTCCGAAAATTCAACTTCTTTTCCGAAAGTATTAAACTTTTAAATTACTTTTTAAAATTATTTATTTTTCAATCTCCTTACCACCGAACATCTTTTGGCATAGGCAGGGATTCTGATTAATAATAATTTTTTTTCTCCCTAGAATTGCGCGATACACCCTAATGATTATGACTGTTTATTAATTGAAAGAAAATAAAATTCTATCTCTCATGTGTGCGCCACAAATACACACATGACTTTCAGAAGTAAGGGAAATAAAGTATATAAACTAATTAAAATGAAAGGACGAATTATTAAAGTATTATTAAGATTACTCAGTACCCCCGAAATGACCGAACTATCATTCTTCTAATTTTTGATTAATCATATTATTTGCATTATTATCTTTGCATTGATTTATCATTTTAGCATTTCGGAAAGTTAGAAGTTGGATAAAACTTCATCTGAAAAATGTAAATTAACACAAATAAGGCAATTCAACCATAGAATTCATTTAGAACAAATGCTAAAAAAAAATCATTTTTATAAAAAAAATTCTATTTTAAAAAGAGAAGTAATAACCGTAAGAAAAGAAGGTGTGATATATAAAGTAGGGTATTACCGATGCATTACAATAATGCATTTTTTTTCTTTGTGAAATGTGTGCATGTAAAATATTTAAATTATTCATTTTATGTAAAATTTTTAAATTATTCATTTTATGTTAATAATTTCATAATTTCACCTCTTATACCTCACATTTTTTCATACAAGTATACTAAGTAAATATTATGTAATGAAAAAAAAAAATTTTAATTTCTGCCATGACAGAAAAAAAAATATTTTTAACATTTTGCATTAATTTTTTTGTGCAATTAATATTGTCTAAAAATGGATCATTTATAAAATTGTATGGATTGAAAAAATACGAAAAATGAAATTCTTTTAAATAAAAATATATAACTAAAGTCTTAAAGTGGTATTTTAAGTTTATTTAAGCTTACTATAATTATTTTTTCAGAATTATAAACTTTAGAGTTTTTTTTTTTCTCATTTTTTGTGTTTTTTCGATATATTAGTGAAATGAAAATGCTACTCCTCCCACAATTATTGATCAATCATTTCTACTTTTTCCTGTGTGCTATAAATAAAGGATGTAACAAAATTAGGGAGCCATTTTGCTGTAAACTGAATGTCTTTACGAAAAAAAAAATTAAAACATAGGAAATATTTTTTTTTTTTGTTCTTGTTTTTCAATTATAGCATGCACATCAAACTTTTATTTTTTTCTCCAAAACTAATAAGGTTAGTGTAAAATTGATCCTTGACGTTGCTTAGAACATCCTTAAGAGTATTACAAAAACTTTCAGGTTAAAAAAATTATAATTCCAACAGAAGAGTATGATTTTAAAATTTTCTTTCTCCAAAAAATTTTAATTTATAAAATTGTGTGAATAATATGCAAAAACATTATAAGAACATTACATGAAATGCTGAAATACAGTTATAATACATAAATAAAAAATCGTTCAACTGATACAGAATTTTCTAAAGGAATAACAAATTACACATACATACAGACACGCGCGAACGTCGATATATACCTAAAGTGTCATGATCCGCACTTAATGCAAATATTGTAAAGGTCAATGGTTTTGTTTGCGTGTGGGTCATCGAGTCTGCTAAAAGTCTGATAAAAGAAATGTAGGAAATAAGACCTGATTAGATATAACTTCCTAAGAAATTGCTTACTTGTATATAAAGTTAAATTAAACGTTTTTGCATGCTAAATTTAATAGTTTTTCTCATACCTCATATTCAACACTTGAAGATTTAAATTTGTACGCGCTTGTCTCGCACAAAACAAATTTAATTTTTTTTTCTATAACCAGAAGATAAAAATAAAATTTGAAAACATAAGTTATATGTTTATCACAGTTTGGCTCGATATCGGTTTAATTCCATCAATTTAATTAAATTGTTAGATGCTACACTTTTAATATAGAGAAAATCACTATTAATTTATAAAATGCGATTACACATAGAAGTTCAGAATGTTGTAATTTGTACTTAGCAAAAACTTTGCCAATTAGAGTCCAGAAAAAGAAACTTTTAAAAACACACGATTTCGCCTTTCTTCCCAATGCACTCATTGAAAATAACTAGAACACTTAATGTTTGTGCAAATTTGTAGTGCTTCTTCTAATAGGAGTTTCTTGTGATAAATATAAAAATTTCATATCCAACACCTTCATTTTCAAAAAAAAAAAAAAATTAATAAATAAATATCTGTGTATTATACTTATTTCTAAAAATAGTAGGACACATGAAGGTTTGGTGTAGTGATAACCTCTTAACTCACAGCTTCTCAAACTTTCAATATTTGCGACCCAATATTCAATCATAATTTTCATCGCCCCCATACAATAGCAATGCATTGTGAATTCAATAATACTGTACTTTAAAGCTAAGACTACAATACGACTTTAACCTCTTAAGTACCACCGGTGCATATGAACGTTTCGCTCAGTCAAAATATTTATTGTCTCGGACGAATATATTGTCTTTCCGAAGTACGATCTTTTCTGTGAACTGCTATTCATAAAACTATTCCGAATGCTTTGGAATGCAATAAAAGGACCTTGACAGTGTTTGCGAAGGATTTACTCATTTCAGAGGATTTGCTTATTTATTCCTTTTCTTCTGCCATCCACCCGATACATCATACACGCACGCCTACGTGGAAAACGGTGGCATTGGGAGCATCACTTTTAATCGGCATTGAAGGAATTAATTCTAAGCCGTTCAATTTATCAAGATAAGTGTTAATTTTTGTATATAATTTTATAAAGGGCAACCCCGTGGGATCACTGGTAATTATTAAACTAGTTCTCTTAACTTAGTATTGTTAAATTACTTATAAAATAAATTGTGCTTTTACAAGTGTATTATATCAGTATAAATGGGTATTTTATTTTTTATTACGTCAAAATGTGTTTGTTTATGTACTTAAAGGTGTCCGACTAAGTTCGGAGCCGTGATTTTGCAAAAGCGTATAAATGGATAATATTTAGGATATTTAGTGTCACTTAGATTAGAGAACGTATACAAAATTATTTTAAGAATATTATTACAATAAAAAATTATTTAGGTGTACAATATTTTGATAAAAAATTAACATAGAATTCTATACAGAAGCTGAACTAGAATTTTTGAAACATATAACTTAGAAGTGGATTTATCCATATTTTTTTTTTACTACAGAAGGGAGAATTTTTAAGAAAAAACGCCGATAATTATTGCAGTGGGTGATAACTCTAAAATAAATGTGAAATTTTCTCTCAGACTCTCCGGAGAAGTCTTTACTTTAAGCAAAATATTATTATTATAGAAGCATTTTTCATAAAAAGGAGAACGTTTCGAAAAAAGCTTATTCTAAGTTACTTTTTGCCAAAATATTGTATTTAAATATTCTTTTTGTCATAATGTCATTAAAACAATTTTATACATATATTTTAATCTATATAGGTGACACTAAATATCATAAAAACTATCCATTTATGCGTTTATTTTAAATCACGGTTCCGAACGTAATCGGATACCTTAAGTAAACGATTAGTTTTCAAAAATAATCTTTTGTTTTTTTTCTTTTCAATATACTCGCGCCCTTTTCTTTGAGTTATGATGCTCCCTAGGGGGCGCGCTGTCCCACATTTGAGAAACGGAGCACTTATATAGCTACCGATTTAACTTACACGATTCAATCCCTTGTGCCACCGTTCTTCACATAGGCACGCATATGTAGTGTAATGGATGAAAAGAAAAGGTATAAGTACTCAAATTGCGTGTGTGTGTTCTCTAATATAAGTAAATTCTTCACAAACACTAACAAGTTCATTTTATTGCATTCTAAAATCTTCAGAGTACTTTAACTGATAGCAGAGCAAATAATAGTGTCGTACTTCGGTAGAAAGTATAAATATATTCAGGAAACTCAATCATTGGTTGATCGAGACATATATATATGCCTTCGGCAGTTAAGGGGTTATTCCACACCTCGAGATAATGTAAGATGGTGTAATTATATTATTTTCATTTGTATCATATTTAGAAATCCCATTTTTGATACTACTTTTGGTATGTTTTTTTAACCTGTAGAATGCTTGGGAAAACTGGAATGACTTTCAAAAACTGTAAGTTTTAACCTATAAAAACTAATGTAGAGGTACAGAGAGTGGAATGTTGTTTACAGAAAACAAGTCGTCATGCGATTACTAGTATTTTACGAAAAAAACGAGCAGTCATGGGTCCAAGGTCATTGGTCCAACTTAGATGCTCAAATTCGCAAATATTTCTAATTTTAAGTTCCAAATATTCACTCTCGATTATTGCGAATGTAAAAATAAAAAGATTTTACCTGTAAAAATGAATAGTGTAAAACAGTGAGGAGACAGATGTTGGGCAATCAACGTTTATTACATTACAAAGACAAGACACAGACTAACACTAAAGCATAAAATGATATAGCTAAATATAAGTAGATATAAACAAACGGTTGATGGCTATCATTATTTTTTGCATAATTTTAAGAATGACGAAACATTTTAATTAACTCTCAAAATGGTAAGAGAAAGTTTGTTGCCGAGATAAATCTTTGGCTCTGGAGGAAGAGCTTGACTAACTTTTTTAAACGGTATTCAGAACCATCAAGATTACATTAAAGTATTAGAATTCCATTTTTTTTTCTTATGCCAACAGACAGAGAAACTTCCATATATGAACAAGACAGAGCATTAATTCAAATAGCACATACTGCTAAAAATTAGTTCGTTTACAACAATATTTTATTTTTGCCTTTGTCAGCCAAAAACTGTGATTTAAAATCCTGTAGAATATAGCCGGACAAGTATGTTTGAAAACAAACCTAAGAGTTTCATGCGATTATGGGCATTCAAATCGGAGAAGTTTTATCTCTCAGAAAAATTGAGAGTTATTTAGGGGTTTGCATTATTGTTGTACCTTTATTTTGCTTTCATCAACTTCATCTGACCCTCATAATGCGGTATTTCTCCAACAACAAAATTGCTAACCAAAAATTTTACAAACCAATTTTGGCTTTGGCACTAAGTCAGTACTTCTCTATTGACATCAAATAATCATTTCTTAGCTGGAACAATATAAGGTATCCTTAAAGTAGGGCTACACTTTCAAAAATGAATTTAATATAAACAAATATTTTCACTAACGGTTTTCTGCCCCATCTTGTTTACATTTTATTAAAGGAAATATTTCTATCTAATAAAATGCAAACTAGATGGCGCAACTTCCACATTTTGCAACATTCTTGTTTAAAAATAGCTTCAAAACAAGAATAAATTCAAATTGTAAAATAGCGCATCGAATTCAAATCTGCAACACATGGGCAGTATAAATAGGGCTTTCACTACATTGGGGTTTGGAATTGGTAAATGCTTTAGATCAGGGTTGTCAAACTCGTGGCCCTCAAAGAGCATTTTTGCACCCCGGCCTAACATTGGGTCAGTTTCAAAATCACAGTGAACAAAATTTCCCCTGAAAAAGAAAGACGGTAGTGGAGAAGATATGTTAAGTGTCTAGAGGTAAACATTAAATTTTTTTCCATCTTTTTTCATGTTTATTATAATGTGCAGCCCCTGGCAATAAAGTTCGGCGAATCATCCTGCAACATTAATGTAGATGAAATATTAACGAAAGTTACCTTACTGTCCTTCGAAATAGTCACTGCTCATAACTATGCACTTCTGAGATTTACTATACATGTCCTGAAAACTTTACAAGAAATCTTCTTTTGGGATGGAATTCAAGACCCTCGTCATGTTTCGTTGGATGCCAGGAATATTGTCAAATCTCTTTTCTTCCAAAGGGAGTTTCAGTTGTGGAAATAAGAAGTCTAGAGGATTGAGATCTGGCGAGTATGATTGCATCTCCCCCTCCCCTAATTCTTGACAGGAACTGTTTGATGATATTGGCTGTGTAAAGGTGAGTATAGTTGAGAACAAAAAACCATGAACCTTGTTGGGCGTACTGGGGTTGTATCCTGTGTAGACGTTTCCTGAAACAGGTCACAGTTTCAATGTACTTTGCAACATTCATTGTCCAGCTTTCATGCTCATAATTAATCGACAATCTTTCGTGATTAATTTACTCACTTTCTCAATATTTCCGTCACTGACGAAAGTCGCTGGTCTTCCGCTACGGGTTTTGTCAAAAAAACATTCCAGGCCTTCTAGATAACGGACGAATCACTCGTACACACACTTCATGGAAAATGCTTGATCTGCATGAACACGTATCAGCATCACATAAGTTTCTTTCGGTGTCTTGCCAAACTTAAGACAAAACTTTGAATTGATCTTCTGCTTCTTCATTTCCCTGTTCTACCTTAAGAACCAACGCACTGAACAAGCACATTGTAAAACAAATCTTACATGGAACACAAACAACGCTCAACTGAACAATGGCGGGGGCGGATGGTCAACATCTGCCGCTCGCCTGTGCAACATTCTGTTTCGCCAGTGTTGCCAGATCGGCCGTTCTGACTTCATTCACCAAAATTTATTTTCAGAAGTTGTATTATTTTAAATAAATTTACGTTCCTTTGAATATTGATTTTTTTTTTTTTTTTTTTTTTTTTTTGCAGGACCACCCAAAGTTAAATTTTGGGTTTTCGACTCAAGTTAGCCTTTGAGTTTCACATCTTTGCTTTAGATGAAAAGTTCCCCAGGCGATGGATGGAAATAAGAGGTCCAATACCGTGGCCGTCTCTATCTCTAAGCTTAAAAATTTTGTACTCTTTCTTATTGAGATGCGTGCGAAACATCTACTGCCAATCTCCAATTTGTAACACTGATGAATTGAAGAATCGAACTACAGTGGTCATTCAGGATGTTGATTCTGCAGTGATTCATAGGACTTGGATATAGATATCCTATCAATTCGACGTGTTGTGGGGATTGAAATCATAAATAAAACATTGTAAAAATAATTCATTTTCTTTTCTGAACTAAAAACCCGTAAATGAATATCTTTGCTTGTTTATTTGTCATTAATATTTGAAAGCGTTGCCATACTTTTCAAACATTTTTAACATTTCGATAGTAAAAAAGTAAAATATGGTAAGAACGCTGCTCTGCTTTTGTTGTTGTTTTCAAATCCCTATAGAGCATAATGAATACTCCAAGTCCATTTAGTGTCCGCCAAGTCCAAGTCAGGATGTCTGCTCTGCACATAGTTCTAAAATTGAATTAAATATTTTTTTATGGGCAGATAAGCATATGATACGTAGCGAAAAAACTAGACACAACCGTTTTAGTATAATTTAATAATTTTCCTTTTGAACTCAAAAACACTGCATTCAAGGTAAAACAAAATGTCCAAAATGACTTTGTGAAGTTCGTTTTATTAATGGTGTCTACTTAGTGAACTATATTTTGTTGAACGACAGCATTTTATAATGATAAAATTGAACTTGGACACTTTCATTTGCATGATTTCAAAAATGTTGAATTGCCTATCATTAAAATTATTCCAAATACTAAGCACAGATTATAGTGAAAAATCACTTTATTAAGAGTCTTAAAACAATATATCCATATGGTCTTAATGTTTTGTATTTTGCTAAAAATACATTTCAAATTTTGTTACAGATTAATAATAAAGAATTTTTTTTTATAATGTTAAAAAATTAAATAATAATTCGAAAAGAAATTCTAGAAATAAAAGAACTAAAATGAAAATAGAGATAAAAATTCATTAGCTGATAATATTAAAGTTATTATTGATGATTTTGAAAAAAAAAAATTAATATCAAGAAGATCAAATACTTTGTTTGGTCTTAATTAAAATGAAAAGTATGTCATGCAGTACACATTATTAAAGATATTAATAACTTTCTAAATAAATTCAAAATAAATATTGAGAAAATTAATGAGCCTATTACAGAATACTGCACTTTATTATTCATGAATAAAACTTTTCATAAAATAATTTTTTTCTAACGTATTTAACAGACATTTGTCACTTTTTCTTGTTAGAAATGTGGTTGTCAAGAAAACATTTAAATATAATAAAACGATAAGAAGATTTATTTTTAATTACAACAATAGTTCGCCTTCTATTAACATAGAAGATTGTATATGTAAAAACTATATATTAATTTTATTGATGGTCATCATAAACATGTAGTTACTGGCAACATAGATAAAATAAATGCCAAAATTTTAAAGCATATCATGAGTAAAGGCACTAGTTTCAGATTAATTGTTTCTATTAACAACAATACTGTTAAAACACAAATTAATAAGGATACAGATAATTTTATTACTAAATCTGCAACTAAATATGGACTACCTATAGAGGTATTTGATGAATATAAGTACAATATTTTAAAAGACCTTATGGAATTTAGCTACCATTCTCATTATGAATTTACTTTTAAACATATAAAAAAGAAAATTTAGGACTTACAAAAGAATTTTATCATAGTTTACATATTAATAAAATACCTGGAAACTATGCTGTGATTTGTAAGTATTTTTATTAAGAGGGTTTATCCATGCTTAACGACAACAGAAGGGATAAATTTTTAGAAAAAAAAGCCGATAACTATTTCAATGAGTGGTGACTCTGAAAATAATGTGAATTTTTCAAAACTCATAGTTGATCCTCTGTACAGAGTTCTGAGCGATGTACAGGAAAAATAGTATTACAAAAGAAGCATTTTTCACAAAAGGAGAACATTTTGAAAATTGGTCATTCTAAGTTAATTTTTTGCCAAAATATTGTATTTAAATCCTTTTTTTTTATCAGAATGTCCTCCAAAACTCCTGTGAAATGTCAGTCTACGAGACACCGCAAAAAGTGTTGTTTAAAAAAGGATCTAAATGGTAAACAAGATAAGGATTGAAACACAATTCTGGTTTAAAAATTGCGGAGGTCTGTGTTTGGAAAAGTGTTTCAAATTATATTATGCAAAACCGAATTATTGAACTATTTTAATACGTATTTATTATTTTATTTATATTCCTGTTAGAAATGGATTCAAGAAATATGTAGACAAGGATTGCAAATAAAAATCTTGTAAATTTTCTATTTTAAGGATTTATTATCAATACAAATAAGTTCCAAAATCTAGCATTTGTACAAATAAATTAAACGAGAAAAGGAAAATTGAAAAAAGGTACGTTTATTTTACCCAAAAAGGTGAATAAGTGTTTTTAGATTCAATAGTTTACGTAGTTTTTAATTATTTTAGCTGTATATCTAAGTATTTAAAATTCTTTTAATTGCCATGCCCGAAATCATCTCGGGTAGGGCGCAAGTACTCTTAAATCTCCCACCCAAGTATAATACTAGATAATTTTATTGGTAATTTACTATGGGTGACATATTGCAGTGATCAGGAAATATCCTTTCATCCAATCCAAAAAAAAATATTATAAAAAGAATTTTTTTTTTTACACTTATTAGACAAGGTGTTCTGGAACTCATTTTTGCCCCCATAAAAAATGTAGTCGAGGAACGCATTGCATTTTTAAAATTTCGAATCGAAGTTGCAGAAGAGCTTTTACATAAATAAGATAATACAGCTTCTAAACAAAAGAATCATGGCAGACCAATTACAGTAGATAGCCCTGTCCGTCTTACTCAGCGACCAATTACATCACATATTCCTCGAACTCCTAAGAAACGTCAGTCAACAAGACACTGCAAAAAGAGTTGCTTTTATAAAAAAGGATGTAAATGGTAAACAAGATAAGGAAGAAAACATGATTCTGGTTTAATAATTGCGGAGTTGGTCTGTGTTTGGAAAAAAACGTTTCAAATTATATCTTGCAAAACCGAATTATTTATTACATTGTTTATATATATTTTAATTTTATTTTTTTAGAAAATAATGCTTCGCGCTATAAGTGAACTTTACCACTCAAGCAAATATGCAGTTGATATAAAACATAAAAATTTTTATGCATGAAATTCAAAATATCAATTTTTATTACTAAGTAATTTTTTATTTATTTTGTACTAAACATTTGATTTTACAATATAAAAAATAACAATTTATGTGACAAAATCATGAAAATAACTTGACAGTTAAAGAGTTATCTCTTAGAAAAATGAGTATAGGGTGGTTTTTCCAGAATTTTTGGATTCAGTGGATAAATATTTTATTGAACTTCCATGTGAAATTTTTATTCGTAATTCATTTTTATATGTAAGTTAATGTTTCACAAAAGTAAAATAACCAAAAATGTTTATTTCTGAAAGTTTTATAACTATACATTTATCTGTAGCCACTGCACTTAGCTTAATTTGCATCGTCAAAAGAACTCTACCACACAATAATAAGCTATAAAACTTCTTGTATTATAATTTTGAGAAGGGATTTCAACTAAATATACAATTATCCATATCTGTTTTCCTCACAGTTTGTAAAAAGTATATACAGTTCCTTCAGCAATAACTTGCTTCATTAAGGTATCCGACTATGTTCGGAACCGTGATTTTAAAAAAAGAGAGCATAGATGGATAATTTTCATGATATTTAGTGTCACTTAGATTAGAATACATGTATAAAATTGTTTAAAGGACATTTTTACAAAAACAAATATTTAAATACAATATTTCGGCAAAAAAATTAACTTAGAATAACCTTTTTTTCAAAATGTTCTCTTTTGTGAAAAATGCTTTGTACCGAGGGTCAACTATGATTTTTGAACAATTCACATTATTTTCAGAGTTTCCACCCATTAAAATATAATTATCGGCATTTTTTTCTTAAAATTTCTCCCCTCTGTTATTGTAAAACATGCATAAACCCACTTCTAAGTTATATATTTCAAAAATACAAGTTGAGCCTCTGTACAGAGGTTTGGGCTATATACAGGCAAAATATTATCATAATAGAAGCCTTTTTCACAAAAGGAGAATATTTTGAAAAATGGCTATTCTATGTACATTTTTTGTCAAAATACTGTACTTAAATAATTTTTTATTGTAATACTATTCTTAAAACAATTTTATATACGTTTTCTAATCTGTGACACTAAATATCATAAATATTATCCATTTATACTCTTTTTCAAAATCACGGTTCCAAACGTAGTCGGATACCTTAAACAAAATACAGATATTCTGAAAATTAACGGTAGATATATAAACGAAATATAAAGAATCTGGTTTGTCCTGTTAGAGGTAACAGACTTCACAGGTGATTAATCCCAAAATTTCATTTTTATTTCAGAATTCAATGATAAAAACTACGATTAAAATAAAATTATATTTGAATAGCTACTTACTTTGATTATATAAAAAAAATATATCTAAGGATTTGATTTTAGTTTTTTGATTATATTTATTTTGAGCGATTGAATTTTAAAATGATATCTAACGTCCTTGAATTAATATAGATAAAAATTGTTGACCGCAAAGAGCAAATTCCTCTCGGTAATTGATTGATAATGCAGTGTTAGATTTAAAAGTTCAGATGAATTGATAATAAAATTTAAAGCGTCATAGGAAGCTTAAACGCATAAATATATTTTTCTCGAAGTAACAAAACATCTGAATTTATTTTCTCAGATTGCTTGGTTTAACTTATAAAGAAATAATTATAAAAACTGCAATTCCCATAAATATAAATAAATGAAACATTGCTTTTTGTTAAAAAACCGCACACTCTAAACATGTTTAAAATAAATGTGATAATAGATACTGGTATTGTGTGTGGGTGTTGTTCTTCAAGTAATACTGGAATCCAAGTTTGTCTTTCTCTGGATATATTGATAACTCTCTAAAATTAAATAAAACAAAAACTTAATAATCTTACGAAATTTAAATCATCAAGTTAAACTATTTGACTGAAAATATTCTAGTAAACAACGGCATTCATAGAATGCCGAAGCCAAGATTAAGATTTTAATCCTTAACTTCCCACTGTTGCATTTCTTCAACATATGATTTATTTTAATTTAACTGACTCAATATTTTTTTAATTACCTACAAATCACTTATCTGAGAAAAAAAATTAATGTAACGAAATACATGCTAATTTTGTCACTTCTCCAGAAATCACAACAATTATAAAAATCTCTGATGCCTCAAGAACTGTGTTTTTGCTATCAAAAGAATCAATTATATTTTATGCTTCCTCTTATTTATTGACGAAATAAATAACCAGGTAAGAAATGTAAACATTTTATGATGAATAATAAAATCCTCATATAAAAAAAGTTTTGTAATTTACAGCACTAATGCGCAATGTTGCACTTCTGCAACAACAACAACAAAAAAAAAAAAAATGTCTGAAATTCAATTTAAAATAGCTTAATTTTTTGTACATATTTTTCTCTTTTATTACTACTTGAGAACTAGCTGATATAATTTTTTCATAGAAATTTCAAAAATTCTGAAGTTGAGGGTTAAACAGAAAATATCCGAGATAAAAATAACAGCGACCAGACTCGCTTAAGCCAGGTTCAAAATTTACACTCAGGCAGGATCTGCCACGTATGGTTTTCGTCGAGATGGACCCCGCGTGGTTCTGAGCGCAGTGACAGGTACTCTCCGCCCACACAGGGAACCATATTTCACAATAATGTTATATGTTTAAAATATTACTTAGCAGTTATATATATATATATATATATATATATACAGTCGGACCACAGTTTAACGAATTCATCGGACCGAACCTTTTGTTCGTTAACTCGGGATCGTTTTATCAGGGTCCAAACAAAATACAAATTTTTGGCACTTACCTTTTGGAAATTCTAAAATAAGCAACTTTACCAGCGTTTCTCAAACTATCAGACGCGATCCCCAGAGGGGAGGGGGGATGATATTTCTACAAAGAGAAGAGGATATTGAAAAGTCGAAAACAAAAGATTATTTTAAAAAATTTATTAAGTTACTGGAAGTAAACAAACAAAAATATTCTGACATAATAAAAATAAAGTACACATTTACACTGTTATAATATACTTATAAATGTATCAGTACTGTGTGATATATTTTATAATTAACTTACAAAATTAATTAAGAAAAATTTTATAATTATCGGTGACCCCTTGGCTTGCAAAATACAAAACTATACACAAAAATTAATATTTATCTTAATAATCTTTACGGTTTATTATTAATTCCTTAAATGTTGATTAAAAGTTATGAAATTCGGTGCCCAATGTACCCTTTTTCACGTAGGTGTGCGTATGTGGTATATTAGGTAGGGGGGCAGAAAAACAAACCAAATCCTCTGAAATAAGTAAATCATTCACGCACACTGTCAATAGCTTTTTATTGCACCCCAAAGCCTTCGGAAAAATTTTACAAATAGCAGAGCACAGAAAACATCGTGTTTTGCAAATACGTATATATATGTACGGGGCAATTAATGCTCTGGCTGAGTGAAACATTTATATAAGACAGTTTCACAAGAGGTAAAAATAGTATAGCTTTAGTGCCAAAGTATAGTATTATTGAATTCAATACATTGTTTTTGCATGGGGGGCGATGATGATTATGATCGAATATTAGGTCGCAAATATTGAAAGTCTTAGATGCACTGAACTACACATACATACAACTGAACTGCATACATAATATACACTGAACTACATATCCATAGTTAGAAATTACACGCTTTTTATTCAACAGCTTAAAATTTAAAACAGCTACTAATGAATTATTACGCACCAGTTAATTGAAAATTTTAAATTACTGTACAATAGATGGTTGAAAATTTTTTGATTCCTGACTCGTAAGAGTTCTTTTTCTACTTTATGCAGAAAATACAATACTGCGTCATTTACATCCTGCTATATAAGGTTTAGTTTAAGGTCATAGTTTCCAAAGAATGTAAAGCATTAGAAAATGTAAAACTTCTGTTGATAGTTTCATTATGAATTTATATGCATCAGGGGCGCTATTCATTTCTTGGACAAATCAGCAATTTACTGAATACTTGTGGCACAGATTCAATATCAAATGTAACAGTGTCAAATGTAACATAATCGTTAAAATTTTAAGATATCCCTTGATTTATGGACTGGATTGAGATAAGAAAGGAATTTCCAATCCTATTCAAAACTCACACAATTGGTTGCACTCATGAGTTTCACTTGAAAAATTACCTTTCAACTCAAACGTTTAAAGTTCATCGTTTTTCTGAAATTTACTTTCGCTATCGTGATTCAAATCTAGTATTTATCAGGTTCTTCCTTACTTGTTCAGTTTCAACTGCATCCAATAGAGGTAGCAGATACACATTTCTTTTTTTTTCTTTTTTTATGTATATATATTGTGTTCATTTACACTTATAAACCATAATGAGTAGTAAAATACACTAAATATCAACACTACAAAGTCGTTCTCAGGGGAAAATTATTTGAAACAAAAGTGGTCGAGTGGAGAACTAAGTCACCTCAAATACCTTAAGATTTTTTAAAAAAAAACGCTTGTCATTTCCAAAAAAAATAATGAGACATGAGACAAATATATTTTTGTTCCCACGAAGACTGTCGTATAGGTAGATTCTGAAAAGGTCATTGGTAATAAATAAAAAGTTCCCCCAGAATTAAAAATGTTGCGAGCCTGGGGTGAATCTGTGCCCCACGCGCTCGCCCTCGGAGGAAGTAAAATAATAAATTTCGAAATTATTTTTAATTACTTTTCTCCTTATCTCCGTATAATAGAACATTTTTATAGCATAGGTATAGGTTCCGATTTTTGATTTTTTTTTCTATATGTATCCGTGGTTCAACTTATTCTATACGTAATTGCCCAATAATTGTGCCTTAATTCTCATCTTGGCCTTTGCTATTTCGCAACCTTATTTTCTTTTAGCTTACTAGATCGTGTGAACACTTCAATGTGAGAAGTCATACTTCTCACTTCTCAGAGCATGTATACTCTGGTTTATCACAAATAAATATTTCGAGTAGAACCGACCAGACACATACAGTGTTATCAATCAACGATAAGAATTTTAACTGATACATTAAATATGTTATTTCAAAAATATTTCTATTAACGATAATAATGCATATAGTTAAACAAAACGAGCTTAATTTAAAAGTGCACGTATATTGTTTTTTTATTAAGAGGAGACAGTACGATTCAATTGATCAAAATCGGTTAAAAAATCAAATTTAATTTTTTTAGCCTAAATTTTTCTTTATATACTTTCCTATAACCTCACAAAACTTGAAAGCTCTAAACTTAAAAAACGCAGAATTATAATAGCTTTCACGTTTGTTTTTATTCACATCCCTATGGCAAATCAAAACTTTAAACAGCCGTATCTCAGAAAGATAAAATAACTAGTTTGTCTTCATTTAAAATGCTAAGGCTTTTTTTCTATTGCGCCTAATGCTTTGAAATTTTTTTACCTATTCCCAATAGTACATGTAACAAAAGTGGGTATGCAATTTTGAATCAAAAAAATATTTATTTTTTAAAAAATAATTAAACTCAGAATTTATACATTTTTTAAGGAATTTTCAATAAACATTCATAAAAAGAAGTATTGTAAGAATACCAATCACGTTAACGCAAAACCCATACCAACTTTTATTATACATAGTTTGACGTACTTGTAAATAAAATTGAATGCGTGTACGTCAAGTTTTGTAGGAGGTGTAGCATTTTAAAATCACTTGAAAAATTTCAAGTTTTTTCCTTAAAAAATTACATGGCTAGCTTTTTATGAAATTTTGAGCAAAAAATATGTTTAACATAGTATACATACATAGGAGGCAACCAAAAAAATATTAAAAATCCTTAAATTAAAATTTTTTGCTTAAATCGTACCATGTCCCCTTAATTTAAAAAAAATGCTTGAAGAATTTCCCCACGTGAACATTTTTAACCAGTCATCAAATTTTAAGTGTTATCTCAACTTTACCAGTAGAACTACTAGTATGTCAGTTTTTAATCAATCGAGAACATGTGCTTACCTTTATCGTGTGACAGTCATGAATTTATTCCATTATAAAATTTGAAATTTTATCTAAGTTTTGCAAATAGAATATCAAGTATAATTAGTTTAATGTCTGTTTTGAATTCAATGAAGAACACGTGTTTGTCCTTTTCATGTGACCGTCATGAACTGAGCTCATTCTCATGTGTGCGACACAAATACACACATGACTTTCAGAAGTAAGTAAAACAATAAGAAAATAAATTATTAAAAAAAAAGAAAGAACAAAATATTAAATTATTACTAAGGCAGTTCTCCAACTTTCAATACTTGCAACCCTATATTGAAGCATATAATTTTCATCGCCCCCTTCTATTTAATAACAATATATTGAATTCAAATATACTACACTTTGACGTTAAAGCTGCAAACGACTTTAACCTCTTAAGTTTCAACGGTATTTATAAACGACTCTCTCAGTCAAAGCGTTAATTGCCCCGGAAGTATATTTACGTCTTTCTGAAGTACGATGTTTTGTGTGCACTGCTATCCATAAAGCTATTCCGAAGGCTTTGGAATGCAATAAAAGGATATTGACAGTGTTTGCGAAGGATTTACCCATTTCAGAGGATGTGCTTATTTATTTCTCCCCCCTCCCTCCCCCCAATACATCCCATACATGCACCTATGTGTTTAACGGTGTCATTAGGGAGTGAATCGTGTAACATTTAATCGGTAGTTAAGGAATTAATTATAAACCGTATAAAAAGATTATTGTTACTTTTTGTATATAATTGTATATATGACAAACCTATAGGGTCAATGGTAACTATTACACTTGTTCTGAAATTAATATTGTTAAATTAATTATAAAATACAGTGCGCAGTATTGATACATTTATAAGTGTATTATATCAATGCAAATGTATTATTATTTTTTTTTCTGTATCAGAATGTATTTTGTTTGCTTTTAGTAAGTTAATAATTTTTTTTAAAATAATCTTTCGTTTTCGACTTTAAAATATGCTCTCACCCTCCTCGAAGAAATATCATGCTCCCTTAAGAGGGGACGCGTCTCATAGTTTTAGACACGCTGTATTAAGGAACAATGAACTACACATGCATACAGACACGCGCGCACGTGCATATATACATAAAGTGTCATGATCCGTACTTAATGCAAATATTGTAGATGCCAACTTTTTTGTTTGCTAGTGGATCATCGAGTCTGCTAAAAGTCTGATAAAAGAAGATTATGAAATAAGACCTAATAATATATAAGTTTCTAAGAAATTGCTTACTTGCATATAAAATTAAATTAAACGTTCTTGGGTGGTGTATTCAATAGTTTCTCTTATACCTTATCTGCAAAACATCCAGATTTCGATTTTTACGAGCATGTCTCGAAGAACAGTTTGTAATTTTTTTAAAACCAAAGGATACAATTAAAATTTGAAAAGATAAGTTATACGCCTATCACAGTTCAGCTCAATGCCGGTTTATTTCCATCAATTGTTACGTAGTACACTATAAGTATCGAGAAAATCACTTTTCATTTACAAAACGCGATTACATATAGAAATTCAGAATGCCGTAATTCGTACTTAACACACATTTTGCCAATAAGAGTCCAGAAAAAGAAACTTAAAAACACTTTAGTTTTATCTCTCTGTTTCCAATACACTATATGAAAATAACTAGGAAACTTAAATTTTGTGCAAATTTGTAGTTAATATTATTAGTACTTCTTCTAATAGTAGTTTCTCGTGATAAATGTGAAAAATCCATATCTACCACCTTCATTTGCAAAAAGAAAATTGTATTATACTTATTTCTAACAATAGTAGGACACGTAAAGCTTTGGTGTGGTAACCACTTAACTGCCGATTAAATTTACACGATTCACTTCCCGGTGCCATCTTTCTTCACATAGGCAGGCATGCAGTGTATTGGTATTGGGGGGAAGAAAAGGCACAAGTAAGTAAATTGTTTCTGATATAAGTAAATCCTTCGCTAATACTGTCAAGTTCATTTTTTTCCATTCTAAAACCATCAGAATAGTTTTACTAACAGCAGTGCAAAGAAAAGTACCACACATTTCGGTAGGATGTATAAGAGGGAACTCAATGCGCTGGTTGATCGAGACGGATATATACGCAGTTGAGGGGTCAATGTAAACCTCGAAATATAAAATGAGATGACGTAAGATTTATCTTCGTAACATATTTAGAAATCCCATTTTTGGTACTACTTTTGGTATTTTTTTCTTCTTCAGAATGCCTCAGAGAACCTTGAATGACTTTCAAAAAGTGCAAGCTTTGAACTATCGAAACCAATGTAGAGGTGTACGAGAGTGGAATGTCGTTTCCAGAAAACTAGTCACCATGCAATAACTAGCATTTTATGAAACACAAGCTATCATGGGTCAAAACAGAAGACTGGATGCTCAAATTCGCAAATGTTTCTAATTTCATATTCCAAATGCTTCCTCGCAATTATTACGCATGTAAAAATAAAAAGCTGTTACCTGTCAGAATGAATAAGGCAAAGCAGTTAGGAGACAGGTGTTGGACCATAAACGTTTATTACATTACAAGGGCCAGACGGAGTCTAACATTAAGGCATTCATTCATAAATGTATATAAACAAGTGATTGATGGTTATCATTAGTATCGGCATAATTTTAAGAATGATGAAACATTTTCCCATAACTTTCCAAATGTTAGGAGGAAGTTTTATGGCGTGTTTAATCTTTGGCTATGGAGAAAGATATAGTTTAATGTTTTTAAACCATCGCTTCTCAAACTGGGGGGCGCGCCCTCCTAGAGGGGCATGATAACCCTAGGAGGGGGAAGCGAGCATATAAAAAAGTTGAAAACAAAAGATTATTTAAAAAAATTATTAATTTATTGAAAGTAAACAAATCAAATACATTCTGACATAATAAAAAAGTAAACCAAAATATTTACACTGATATAATATACTTATAAATTCATCAGGTCTGCACAATGTATTTTGTAACTAATTTAACCACACTAGGTTAAGAACAAGTTTAATAATTACCAGTGACCTCAAGGGTTTGTCTTATATAAAATTATATGCAAAAATTATAACACATCTTGATAAGTTGTACGGTTTATAATTAATCGCTAACGTTCTGATTAAAATTTACGCAATTCGCTCCCAAATGCCACCGTTTTGCACATATGCATACATATGTGGTGTTTTAGAGAGGGGAGAAGAGAAAGGGAATACATAAGCAAATCCTCTAAAATAAGTAACTCCTTCGTAAATACTGACAAGATCTTTTGATTACATTCCAAAGCTTTCGGAATAATTTTATGGGCAGCATTGAGCATAAAAGATCGTAATTTGGAAAACGTATATAAACGTCCGGGACAATTTAAGCTTTGGTTGAGCGAGAATTTTACGTACGATGGTGGCACTTAAGACGTTAAAGTCGAATTGAAACTTTAGCGTCAAAGGATCCTTTCATCAAATTCAATACATAGTTGTTGTATGGAGGGGCGCGCAATGAAAATTATGATTGAATATTGGGTCTCAAGGATTGAAAGTTTGAGAAGTACTGTTTTAAGATATCCGACTACGTTCGGAACCATGATTTTGCAAAAGCGCATAAATAGATAATTTTCCATGATATTTACTGCCACTTAGATTAGAATACATGTATATAGTTGCTTTAAGAACATTTTGACAAAAAATTATTTAAATACAATATTTTGGCAAAAAATTAACTTAGAATGACCAATTTTCAAAATGTTCTCCTTTTGTGAAAAATGCTTCTATTATAATAATATTTTACCTGTGCATCGCTCAGAACGCTCAACAGAGGCTCAACTAGAATTTTTGAAATATAAAACTTAGAAGTGGGTTTATCCATATTTTACGACAACAAAGGGGAGAAATTTTAAGAAAAAAATGCCAATTATTATTTCAATTGCTCGTAACTCTGAAAATAATGTGAATTCTTCGGTATTCAGAACCATCAAGATTTCATTCAAGCATTAGAACTCAAGTTTTTTCCTTATGCGTCATCAATAGGTAAAGAAAACTACAATATAAACAAGATGATGCATCCATTCACACAGCACATACTGCTAAAAATTGGTTCGATTTGAACAATACTTTATTTCTGTCGTTGCAGCCAAAAGCTCTGATTTAAAATCTTATAAAAGATAACTGAGGATGTAGTTTTGAAAATAAACAAAGGTGTTCCATGCGATTATGGACGATCTATCTCGGAAAATTTAATCTCTCAGTAATATCAAGAGTCTCATTGTTGTGGCTTTATTTTACCTTTATCAGATTCGTCTGGCCTTCAGAACATGGAATATGTCCAACAACAAAATTGCCTACAGGGAATTTTGGAAACAAGTTGTGGCTTATATATAGGCACTCTATCAGTGCATCTCAAATCACTTTGAATAATTATTTCCTTGGTGGAACAATGTAAGGTCTCTTAAAAGTAGAAATACAATTTCAAAAATGAATTAAACATAAGCAAGGATTTTCACTAATGGTTTTCTGAGCCATCTTGTTTGCATTTTATTAAACAAGCGATTTCCATTTAATAAAATGCAAACTAGTTGGTGCATCATCCACGTTTTGCAGGGTTCATGTTTCAAAATGGTGTCAACACAAAAACAAGTAAAGTTAACAAGTAAAAATTGTAAAACGGTATATCGAATTTAACCCCTTAAGGTATCCGAAAACGTTCGGAACCGTCATCTTGTAAAAGCGCATAAATGGATAATTTTCATGATATTTTGTGTCACTTAGATTATAATATATGTGTACAATTGTTTTATAAGGACATTTTGACAAAAAAAATTATTTAAATACAATATTTTGACAAAAAATGAAAATAGAATAATCAATTCTTAAAATATTCTTTTGTGAAAAATGCTTCTATTATAATAATATTTTGCCTGTATATAGCTCAGATCTCTTTACAGAGGCTCAACTAGAATTTTTGAAAAATATATCTTAGAAGTGAGTCTATCCATATTTTACGACAACGGAGGGGAGCAATTTTAAGAAAAAAATGCCGATAATTATTTCAGTTGGTTGTAACTCCGAAAATAATGTGAATTTTTCAAAATTTATAGTTGAGCCTGTGTACAGACGTATGAGCTATATACATTAAAAATATTATTATAATAGAAGCATTTTTTACAAAAGGAGAACATTTTGAAAAAGGTTATTCTAAGTTAATTTTTTGCCAAAATATTGTATTTAAATATTTTTTTTTGTCAA
Organism: Trichonephila inaurata madagascariensis; assembly: GCA_019973955.1. Lineage (NCBI taxonomy): Eukaryota > Metazoa > Arthropoda > Arachnida > Araneae > Nephilidae > Trichonephila > Trichonephila inaurata. The sequence goes on from BMAV01001115.1 coordinate 34,946, forward strand.
AATGTGTCCTTAAAACAATTTTATACATGTAGTCTAATCTAAGTGACTCTAAATATCATGACAATTATCCATTTATGCGCTTTTTTAAAATCACGGTTCCGAACGTAGTCGAATACCTTAACAGTGACACATATTTCAGAAAAATGAACCAAAACTGGAAAACTTTTTCACAGTTTTGTTTTGTTCTTTATATTATTGTAAGTGTTAGAAATTGTTTGTTTTTTTTATTACAAAAATAAAATTTTAAATACAATCATGAGTCACGATACTATGCGTTCAATAAAGCTTGTTTTTGTTTGATTCCATACCGTATGCGTTGTATTCCTTTTTCAGCGCCGATGCTTTCGTCATCCTTTACGTACATAATACTCTCCTTCATTTCAGAATTTCATGTCTCTCAGATGATTTTTCGTGAAGTTATGGCAATAAACCCACCTGTTGCTTAAGTTTTGCACACCAGTGTACTTATAATTTTTACATATACATAAAAAAGCAAAGGGTTACTTACACATCTTATTCAATTAGCTCAAATTCAGCAAAACTTTGAAACTAAATGTAATATAACTAGCATAGTATAACATAAAAACACCACAACAGACACATAATATGATTTTAAATATATAAATTTTACAAATCTTTTACAGTAAGATCAGTAGAGTAAAGGAAAACATTTGGGGCTTCCCTGCAATGTCAGGGCTTGGGTCCCTAAGTTGGATTTGACAAAGGGTACTAGGCGGCAATCAGGTTTTGTGACCCTTGGAGCCCTGGGCTCCTTGCAATGTTGGGGTGTACATTACCCTACTGAGTTATGGTATGTCCCAAAATACGGAACTAGACACAAGCCCATATCACACTCTTTGCCATTAACTCGTGTCTCATCTCTTACCGCTGATGAAATATATTAGGAAAATAGTGAATTAAGTATCCTAAAGTAGTAACACACTCTACTCGGGCTTCCAAAAATAGGAACGATAATTTTTCTCCTGCCCGAAGGCAGTTCGGGCATTACAAATACTGTACGTAGTAGTTGCCCGAACTGTATTCGGGCGAAACCAAAAAGGGGTTAAATCTGCAACACATGTGACGCTAAATGGAACTTTCATTACATTGGGGTCTGAAAGTGATAAAGGCTTTAGATGAAAAGTTCTCCGAGCGAAGTGATGGAGAGAAAGAAGAGGTTCAATACAATGGCCGCCTATATCTCTAAACCTAAAACTTTTGGTCTCTTTCTTAAGGAGATACGTACAAAACATTGATTACCAATTTCAAATTCGTAACACTGATGATTCGGAAGGTCGAGTCATAGTGGGCATTTTGAACGTTGATTCTGCAGTGTTTTATAGAACTTGGATAGAAATCTCGTATACGCTTAATGTGTTGCTCTCAAATATTACATTGTAAAAATAATAATTTTTTTTACAGAACTAAGAACCCGTAAGTGAATATCTTTTCTTGTTTATTTGTAATTAATATTTTTCAAACATTCTTAATTTTTCGATAATAAAACAGTAAAAAATGGTGAGAACGCTACTCTTGACTTGCCATATTTGTTAGAGCAATACAAATTATTGCGCGTTCAAACAAATTTTTCACAAACGTACATTACAGTACATTGAACAAAGTATATTAGTCGTCAAAATATTAAATTACAATGTGGCTTAAATGTGAAGTTGGCTTTATGAAAATTAAATTAAAACCGTCATCTGCTATAATTGCTTTCCGTTCATTTCAATATGTTAAGAACAAGGTAAAAGGCACATTCTGCATAATTTGTTAATTTTTATCGTACTTTTTGAAAAATAAATTTGTTTGAAACATTATATATATATATATATATATATATATTAGTAAACGAAAATACACTGCTGGCCACACAGAATGCAACACCAAGAATGATCAGAGATATCACAGCGAAATTTACTTGGCAGGTAACTTGTTGTACAGATTCAAATGATGAACGTACATGATCCTCTTGGAACGAGTGGATGATGACGAAATCAATAGTTAGTGTAGCTGTCATTTATGGTCTCGGCATAGAATCAAATAGGCTTTGGATGTATGCTTGGAGTACAGCAGTTTATGCGGCTTTCACTTATGGCCAAAGTTCATCTGGTGTAACAGCAGGTGGTGTATCCCGTGTCAGACGTTGTCAAAGCATGGACCACACGTTTTCGATTGGCGATAGATTGGAAGAACAAGCTCTTTAAAGATACAATTCAACATGATGAATAAAGAAGAACTCTTGATCATTGCGTGCCATGTGTAATTGCGCACTATCCTGTTGGAATATGGCTAATGACAAGTGCTGAGTTTATAGGAGGGCCACGGGCTCCGACACTACAGAGATATAGTGCTGTTTGTTCAGTGTACCAGCAATGAGTACTAAGAGGGTGCGGCAGTGAAATGCAATACCATCGTAAACCATGACACCTAGTACAGGACTAGTGTGGATGTGCATAATGCAACAGATCAGCACCCTCACACTATCGTGTCTCCAAACTCGATTCCTACCATCATGATGTTACAGACAGAAGCGGGATTCGTCAATAAATACACAACGTCGTTCCATCCCGTTGTCCATGCCCACCGTTCGCCTTACCATTGGCTGCATAAACGCATGTGATTTCCCATCGAGTGTAAACGAAGCAATTGACGCGCGGACATTCCACTTTGCAGCAAAAGGCGTCAAATGGTACGAGCAGACACCGAATGATGAGTAACGTACTGAATCTGTTGTGCTATGGTTCATGATGTGGCTGTGCGAGCTATCACTGTCATGCGCACAATCCGCCTGTCATCACAGGCAGTGGTGCAACGAGGTAGATGCGATCGACTCCAGCAGTCCATCGTTTCCTGAATTCAAAGATGACAGATCTGCATCATAGTTGTTTGGTTTCTCTCAAAACGTTGTGATAGCCCACGAGCTGTGGGTATCATCTCTTCATCATACACGTGACCTAAGTTTGAGGGGATAAAAGACTCAGAGATTCCATACTAAAATTAGTTTATTGTTATATCAATTTATATTCAGCAAAACACCACAAGTCTAGGAGGTGTATGATCAGGATTTATGAGACATAAACAGCAATTCTAACAAATAGTGCAATAAACCCCTTAATTTATATTTATAGATGATTCCCTAACTTACTAGAATCCGCTCTAGTAATAAAGTTTAATATAATCAATCTTACCACTGATCCGCGGCGAACAGCTACCAGTTCTTAGAGCGTCAATATAATACTTGATCCAACTTGATCCGGGAAATGGATAATCATAGATAATCTTCGGGCTTCGAACTCACTTCGAACTTTCTTAAAACTCATAGAACTCCCCTAGCACTTCCTACAACTTTTTCTTCTTAGAGCCCAGCTTGCACTGTTAGACCTCCTCATAGAACCACCACTCAAATACTTATAAACTCCAATATATACATATTCCTAATCTGCATAATATCGTTTTCTTCTTGAGTTGGTTGAAAAGAATTGCCATTATGGCCACAAAGATTTCCCAAGAGGTGTTTTAGTTAGAAGGCGCGATAAGGCCCCATCACAACGTTAACTGGTTTCTCTGAAGAATATCTGAATACAATCCTTATAGGCTACTATTCTTCCTAGGTCGAATTCAAAACACACACACACACAGATAAACAAAACTCTTGAAAAAACATTTTCCTTTCTCCCTTTATATAACGCTTGCTTGTGGCGTTACTCTAGCCAGTGATGCTCGTCTAAGTTATAATGCTAATGATTTACATGTTTCATCGCCGCAAACGCATGATGTAAATTTCATATGATTTGTATGCTTCCTTCGGGGTGTTGTATTTTGTGTGGCAAACATTTTAACTGTTTCGTGCTTTAAAACAGAAAGTTTTATAAGAAAAAGAAACATTTTTTTCTACGTAAGAATTATGGGTACTTTTCCATTTTACCGGGGTTGGAAAAAATGATACAATCGATGATAAATGAAATATTCTGCTGGTAACCTTTTACCACTACATTTTCAAAACAAAACACAGTCTTTTCTTATCATTAACGTCTTTTTCATAAAACATAAAAAATAGATGATAAATTCAATCAGAACGGACAATTATTATCCATTTTTTACGTACATATTGTGTTTTGTCTCCAATAAAACTTGTCAGAAGAAAATTACCTAATTAGGAAAATTACCTAACTATGTTCTATAAATTAGAATAAAATATATAAAATTAAAAGGGGAAAACTATTTATGTAACTGTCTGGAATTTTTAATAATTTCATTGTTTCTTCTAATCTATAAAAATAAACGATATGTTATTGGATTCTGAGCAATCCTTTCACTAGATAATTCGAGATATATATACCTGTTGTTTTGTAATAAATAAGATAAAAAGTGGAAAATTTCATTTTTTATTACCAATGCGAATGTAGTAGTATTGATAAGAAGCTTCAAACGACAATTTATCTTATACTTTTGATCCTAAATTAGCAAAACTCAAAATGGAACAATGAAGTTTCTCAATATGTGAAAAATCTGAACTAAAATAAGAAGTAAGTCGAATTTTTTTCCATCGTTTAAAAGATAATAAATTTTTATTTTAAATATAATTTTACTTAATATTCATAAAAATAATTTTATATTATTTAATAAATTTAATAATTATTAAACTTGATTTGTACATGTCTTGTCTTATTTTTGGAAAGCTAATAAGATTTCGAACGTAAACATTTTTTTAAAAAAATAATACTTGTAAGAGCTTTAAATGGTTTTTTGATATGAATTCCTGTCTTAGGTTTTGAAAACGTTAGAAATGCAAATAGATTACTTAAGCAAAATGTTTACTTTCTATAGTTATGTTTATTCATCAAAAATAATAGCTGTAAAGTACCTTTCTTGCATTTCTTGCTGTCCGTATGTGTTTATTTATCGAATAAAGTTCTTCATGTGCACTATTTCATGTAAATACCATGTCTGCTTCATATTGAATCACATGATATATTTTTTGCATATAGAATACCTGAATTCATGGAATAATATTCTTTCATAATCTACTAAACTCTTTTGTGAAAACTAAAACGTAAGAATAACATATTTAGGAGTACATCCGTTTTATTTACAAAAAGGGCGAATTATATATACACGTGTAAAAAGTCCTAACTTATAAAGAGAATACTAATTAGATAATTGACTATGTTTGGGACTGTTATTATGCAAAAGAGTATGAATGAATAAATTTTTTCTCTCTCTTTTCTCGTTTTTGTTGATATTTAGTGTCCTTCAATTGATATATATATAAATATATAAATTTGTTTTAAGAATTTTACAACAGTAAATATTATTTAAGAAAACTCGGTACCCCTAAAATGACCAAAGTATCTCGTTTTAGTAATTTTTATTTAGTCATGTTTTTTGAATTATTATCTTTTTATTGATATATCATTTTTGTATGTTGGAAAATTAGAAGTCGGAAGAAACTTCGAATGAAAAATGTCAACAAGCAAATTAGACAATCCAAACACGCCCCCTTTTTAGATAAAAAAGGTTAAAAAAAGCTTTTTGATAAAAAAAAAATTATTTTAAAAAGAGTTAACTGTACAAAGGAACGTGTTACATATAAACCAGGATATTTCTGATACATTACCATAATGCAACTTTTTTTCTTTGGGAAATGTCTGCATGTAAAATTTTTGAATTAAAGCATTTTACATTAATAATTTCATACTTTCAGTTCTTATTCCTGATAGCCTTTTCATATAAGTATAATATTTCAATATTATGAGAAGAAAAAAAAATTAAAATTTCTGTCATGACAGGAAAAAAAAATATTAACATTTTTCTTGAATTTTCTTGTGCAATTTATACCCTCTAAGAATTGATCATTTGTAAAAAAAAAGGTATAGGATCGAATAACATGAAAATGCTACTATTTTAAAGAAAAATATGTAGTTAGTGTCCTAAAGTGGTACTTTAAGTTAATTTAAACTTATTACAATGATTTGTTCACAATTTTAAACTTTAAAATGGTTTTTCTCAGTTTAGATTTTTCGATGCATTAGTATATTCAAAATATTACTCCTTCCACAATCATTAAACAATCATTTAAATTTTTTTTCTCTTTGCATTATATATAATGCACGTAACAAAACTAGGGATCCCTTTTGCTGTAAATTGAATGCTATTTAAAAAGAAATAATAAAATTTATTAGATACTGGCGTTTTTGTTGAATTCTAGCATTGTGATGTTTGAGATAAATAACGGTAGCGTTATATTGCATAATTTAAATATTTAGTTTATTTACGTAAACCTATTATTTACAGATTATACAATGAAGTTATTAAACTTATTAAAAAGATTATTTGAGTCAAATGATGGGGTTTGGGAAGGAGGAGTCTCCTTTTGGGGTGCGCTCTCAACGGAGTTTGTCAGACCATCTCCCGTTCTCTCTCTCTCCTTTGGGGATTAGCGGCCGGCCTCTTTAGCTTCCAGTTACATCCTACTAGTCAGGAAAAGGGTCTCTCGTGACGTCAAAGTTTGCCGGGGTGATCCAAGGCAGGACCACGAAATAACTTTAAAGATGCAGGTGCAAAATGCGCGTGTGATGATTCACAAATATGCCGATTCTCAGCTGTGTGGCGGGAATTGTTACAGCATACATATCAACAATTTATTTATTTTTTTCCTGAAAAACTAATTCATTTATTGTAAAATGAATCCCTAAAGTTGTTCAAAACACCATTAATAATATTATAAAATAAATTCACCTCAAAAAATTAATAATTATAATTTTTTTTTAAAAAAAAATTAAATTTTTAAAATTTTATAAACAATGAGTGGAAAATTTCATCTCGTTTCATTTTTTTTGAATAGACACATTATAAAAAATGATAAAATATAATTTTTAAATATATAAATAAAAAAAAATGTTCAGAAGGTACCGACTCCTCTTAAAGTATCCGACTACGTTCGGAACCGTGATTTTGCAAAAACCTATAAACGAATAATATTTATGGTATTTAGTGTCACTTAGATTAGAAAATGTATATAAAATTGTTTTAAGAATAGTATTACAATAAAAAATTATTTAAGTACAATATTTTGACAAAAAATGAACATAGAATGATCCATTTTCAAAATATTTTCCTTTTGCGGAAAATGCTTCTATTATAATAATATTTTGCCTGTATGTAGCTGAGATCTCTGTACAGAGGCTCAGCTAGAATTTTTTAAATAAACAACTTAGAAGTGAGTTTATCCATGTTTCACGACAACAGAGGGGAGAAATCTTAAGAAAAAAAACGCCGATAATTATTTCAATGGGTTGTAACTCTGAAAATAATGTGAATTTTTCAAAACTCATAGTAGAGCCTCTGTACAGAGATCTGATCTATATACAGGCAAAATATTATTATAATAGAAGCATTTTTTACAAAAATAGTATATTTTGAAAAAAAGTTATTCTGTTAATTTTTTGCCGAAATATTGTATTTAAATAAAATTTTTTTTTGTCAAAATGTCCTTAAAATAATTTTAGATACGTATTCTGATCTAAAAGACACTAAATATCATGAAAATTATCCATTTATGCGCTTTTTAAAATCACAGTTCCGAACGTAGTCGGATATCTTAAATGCTATGTTTTGGACAAAACTAATAAAGAAATTATATCACATTTTCAAAACATTCTCTTTTTATGAAAAATGCTTCAAAAATTTAATACTTTGCCTTTATAAAGCAAAGACATCTATAGAGAGCTTGAACTAAGATTTTCGAGGTATATAATACAGTAGTGTGTATTTATTCATATTTTAATACTGATAGAATCAAAAAGTTCCTGAAATGGTCCCCTACATTCACGCAGGTATTCATAAGGGGGGAAACATCTGTTTCGGAAATTGGCAGCACTAATATGGAAAATAGATAGCTATCTGGTATTCGTTTCTGTACAGATGACGTTAGCTGCAGATCATTTCTGTCAAAGTGAATTTTTCATTCGTCGAGTTTTGCAATATATTCATTGGATAATCCGATGTGTAAACATAAAATTTTGTGTTTCGTTCAAGAAATCCCCTGAGACGCTCGAGATGTTGAAGAAAGAATGAGGAAACGATACCAGACACAGAAAATTTCAACCTGCTTTTATGGCTCAAAATAAAAACTGAAGTAGCATCGTTTTGTGAATTTACATGAGATCATCCAAGCAACTGAATTACTTCACAAAAAATGGGTTCTCTAGGGCTATTTTAGACAATTATATGAACGCTAGAACAAAAGGGTGGATGCAGGAGGGCAGTACCTTAAAGGCCAATAAATTATCGTTCTATTTTTTGATGATTTTTAATTAACCTATTCCGGGAACTTTTTAACCCTGTCATGTATATCAGAGCAATGAAATTTTGACAAAAAACACCGTTTAATATATCAATTGAACAAAACTCCCAAAATAATAGAAATTTTCAAACTTTTTAATTCAGACATTGCTTAGAAGTCTTAGCATTGAATGTATGTGCTAAATAATTTTTCTATATAAGCATTTTTCATAAAAGGAGAATGTTTTGAAACACTGTTATTCTTTCTTGATTTTTTGCCAGCACAAACTGCATTTTAGGCTATAAAGTACTGGTACTTTTGGAAAAAAAAAAAAGGTAAACATACTTTATGTTTTATATTCAATTTTTATCATTTGGTTGAAAAGTTTATAAGAGTTTTTCAAGCTCCAATAAACTGCTCAGATTTTAAAATTTTTTTAGTCATTTTAAGGAATATATACTATTTTTTAGATTATTGCGAACAAAATTTAGAATGGATATTAATATCTGTTCGCTTGTTGATTTTTAAATTTCTACAATTAGAATATATCGAGTTTATTGTATGGATGTGATCTCTTGTTAGTAGAGAATTGACCTATATATATATATATATATATATATAACATGTTCAAAATTTCAATTGTTAATAAAATACTTTCTATTTACCCGTTCAATTTTAAATACATTTTTTTTAAAACCTGTAGAGGACGGCAATTTATGTTAATATAGTTTTAAAACATGAATAAAATGTAACAAGCAAAAATAATCGTCCAATAGCATATATAGGAAGGAAAGTCGTTCGCTTCGTCCCTGTAGCGCAATGGATAGAGTGTTGGACTTCTAATCCGAAGGTCGTGGGTTCGAATCCCACCTGGGATGTCCTGATATCTGAGAATGTGATTTCTTTTTTACTATACTTTTATTAAAATAATTAAATTTACTACACGACTACAGAGTAAAAAAAATTCCAAGACTATCTCAAATAGAAAAAAACCTTAGGGAATTAGAAAACACTTATATATCTTCAAAATTAAAAAAGTCTGAGAAAAACACATTTTAAGTTTGTAAATTCATAAAACAAAAACTTAAATTGCCTTAAAGCACTAATTTTTTACTATGTTATTTTGCAATGTATCGTTTATATTAAAGCACTACTTTAACTAGATATGACTGAAAACATTTTTTTTAATTCAAAATATATGTTTGCATAATATGGATATTATTTGTTAGGACGACAGTTTATTCAGCTTAATGTAATGTTTTCACAAAAATTTGGAAACACAAAGTATTTATGTACAAAATAATAATGATACTAACTTAAGCTGAAAATTGCAAGGTTTGTACATAAAATTTATTATTTATTTATTTACTTGAGTTTCAAATTGAGGCAGTTTAGTAAGTTTTTGTTGAGCAACATTAAAATATCAGTATATAGTACCACAAAATATTTACTATTATGTAGTTTGTTACATCATGGAAATATTCCGTTTATCTACAGTTCTTGGGTTCAGAACAGCTGTATTAAGAAGTCTAATTGCAGTATCAGCTGAGGGCGAATTTTAGATACATCAATTTTAGTAGTATTATATATCTTCGAAATATTGTCTGTAAAATCAATTTGAGAAAATGTTTGCCATGGCCTTTTAAGAACTACAAAAAGTTGATTGAAAAGCAGTAAAAAGGTTCTAAATTTTGTAAACTATTTTTTTTAAATCAAAAATTGATCCTGCAATCAATCTTAATTAACTATGAGAACTCAAAGAGTTCAAAACATAATAAAACAGAAACACTTTCAGTCAGGAAAATTTACATTAATACCCATTTCACTCAAAGAGTTGATTGTGCTCAAAAATATTATTAATTCAGTTTAAGAGTGAACAAGAAAAAAATAAAAATAAATCAATTCCTACTTAGGTTATTAAAGAGAAATTTTGTGTTTTAGTTCCTTTTTATTAAATAGTTACAATTAATATAAATTTGTAAATACAAATGACATAATCGCAATATTAAGTGGCAAAAAACAGAAAGCAATTTTCTTCACAATTTTCCATTTCTTCTCTATATAGGGTGTTGGACCATATTTTTTCTTTGTTATTAGTTATTCATTAATCAAATGTAATTAGTCTAATAAAATTGTATAGTAAAAAAGTTATCACATTCTCAGAAACTATTCCACACTAAGTGGGATTCGAACCCACGACTTTTGCATTACAAATCCAACGAACTATCTATTGCGCTACAGCAACGCAACCAACAAGTTTCCCCTCTATATATGCTGTTGGACCATTATATTGGTTAGTTACAATTTATTCCTTTTTTAATTTAATTAATGAATAAATATTTGAAAAAAATCTTAACAAAAACTGTCAACCACCACAAGTTTTAAAAAAATGTATTTGAACTCGAGAAGATGAATAAAAATTATTTTACGAATGATTTAAATTTGAACAAGATATATATATATATATATGTATACATATATATATGTATGTATATATATATAGTTTTAATTCTCTACAAATGAGAGATGTACATTTATCAATCAAAACCGAAAAATACACAGACAGAGTAAGAAAACCATGCATTGAAGGATATATGAGAAATTGAAATTTAAAAAAATTGATGCAGTATTATAAACATTGCTGCCTTAGGACAGCTTATATATAAAATAATTTACATAAAAGTGGGGTTGAACATGTTTTTTGGCCAGCCAACCTTCCCCCTTTATGTATAATATTTGTATATATATATATATATAAATATATACATATAGTGATAGAGTGAACTAATGGTAGGAATTGAAAAAATGCTTTAAAATTAATAAGAAACCGCATAACCTAAGCTCAGAAAACTTCAAATATCTTAAAAACTAATTTGCAATAAGATCTGAAATTTGGTGACAAGCTTTTCAATGATATAATTCATAAAAAATATGTAAAAAAAAATCATTTTTTTTTTAATTTCTAGGTTACTGTGTAGTCTTAAATAATTTTTCATTGTGTTAA
>BMAV01001116.1:0-29703 GCA_019973955.1 Trichonephila inaurata madagascariensis
ATGTCAGTTCTCGGCGTGCGAAACGCCATCTGTGTAATTAAGAGAATTAGGAGTGTATTGTTGTGTCTTCAAATAAGAATATGTGAACTGTGTTTGCGCCAGCCCAACTGCGCATGCCCAGTAATTCTGATATGAATGTAAAAAGTGTTGTGAGATAAAAATAAAGCCAGTCCACTAGAAACTGTGTCGTGATTGTGTCATGAGAATAATGAAGGAGTAATTAAGCTATCGACTAAAAGATAACCATAAATATGGACAGTGTTTGCACCATAAAATTGGTTATTGTGCTAGAGACTCTGGAGTCAACTGCTTAAGTGTTGAAGTTGACCCAACAATTCATATTATCAAATTTTCTCTTTGGCATTTTAAGCAATTTATAGAATTTACTCTTAAGACACGTTTTAGGGAAATGTCAATGACTAGTAGTAAAAAATTGTTTTTAGTTGTTTAAATAAGGAGTAAAATGTTGTATTTTACAAGATTTTATAAAATGTATTTTGCTAGTATGGGTCACTCCTCATTTATATTTTCCGTCTAATCTTTAATTACCCATGCATTTCATTTCTCAAATCTATACGATATGGACAACTGTATAGTAGCTACAAATGAACTGATAAGTTCTATATCACCAAAGGATTTTAATTAAATTTTCACTTAGTTTAATGAAATCTCTTTCACTGATGATATATATGAGAAATATTAATATTTTACTTCAATTAAATATTTGTTGACAAAAACAATATTTTTTTTGCTTTATTTTTATAATTCAATAAATAATGGTCACAGAATATTCTTTTTTTTCTGAAAAATTAAATCATGAAATAGCATGAATGGTATTCAGGCTTTTGCATCGCAGGCTTAGGATTGTATAATCAGAGATTTCAATCTAACTAAAATTATACACATAGCATAACACGTATCAATGATTAAAATTTAGTTCATTAACCTCTTCATTCGTTCTCCCTTTTAGCTCAAAACTTTTGATGTATACCTTACGTTTCGCATGAAGTGTTTTTGGAGAACTCGCACGGTGGTAATAAACAGACTTCATAAATTAATACATTAGAAGCAATTTCTGTTCAGTTTCAGATTCACTCTAATCGGATAAATAACTAATTTTGACTGAATTACCGTATTTATTTGAATCTAAGCCGCCATCAATTCTAAGCTACATCCCAAATTCTGAATTCGTTTTTGTAGAAAAATAATAAAATAGAGTAAAACGATTTATTGATATCCGATGATTATGTAATTAAAAAATTTAAAATAAGAATTTATAAGGAGGGAATAATTAATTTACTTTATTGGTATTGAAAACTTTTGAATACATATATGAACTTATAACTGCTCTAGTCGTCTGTACCCTTTTCTATTTCCCCCATCCAACGATTTCTTCCTCCTTTGATTCTAAACTCCAACTGATTTTCAGTAATATTTTAACATTGGGAAAAAAGTGCGGCTTAGATTCGAATAAATACTATAATTCAGGGGTTCCCCTTTATTATTAAGACCTTTAATGATTTTGCTAACTTAAGAATAAATCCTAACTACATTGTTTCTTGTAATAATCTGTTATATATGCGATACAATTTTTCTGATGTATACATATAAACAGTTTTGCGAAATTAATAAATATATCTATTGAATTACAAAGCTGTTTTTAAACAGAAGTATTACATTGAGAAATTTAAATATATCTTAGTCCGTTAGGAATTGCAGCTCTTTCTTTTTGTAATTAACTTAATTTTCTTTTTGATTTTGCATGACAAAAGATTGTAATTTTAATAAGTTTTTAACTAAACCTTCACTGAAAATCTAAGCAATAAAGTCTTAAAATTTAATATAAAATAATTGAAATTTCATCCTTTATTGCTAGTGATTATGCAATTAAAAAGAATATAATCTAATTTTGCATCCTTTAGATATATTTTAAAGTATAGTTCAAAAGCTATTAGTGTTTTATTACATATAATAAATGACAAATTACATTTCACATTATAAAATTTCTGATCTGAAGTTTTTGAATCTGAATAAATGTTTTATAAATATCGCTAAAATATTTTTTAATGTTTTAATTTAAGTAACAAACAATTATTTTTTCGAAGGATTTTAAATTTTTTGAAAAATATTCTATTCGACAAGCTTTTTTTATTTTAAAAATAAAATACATATTATAAGAGAATTACTCAAATACTTCACGTCAGTTTTATTAGTATTCAGATTAATTAATATAATTTTCTAGTAAACTAGTTCAACAGAAGAAGGAAATATTGGTGATCAATTCATAATTCATGATCTATAAATGAAGAAAAAATATTTTCTGTGTATACTATTTTTATTAATAACTTATATAGTGAATTAATTAACATTAAAAATCATTCTGAAGGGTTTCACGCAATCCAGAAAAGCTAGTGAAAACTAATTCTTTCTTATTTAAAATGGTGGAAAAGTACGTACTTTTTTTTTTTTTTTGTTCTGGGGTAGTACGTAGTCGGGAAAAAATATGATACTGAATGCACAAAGAGAGATGTATAAAGATTTTTGATGAATGTAGAAAAAAATTCAAATCTCATTTCAAAATACAAAATAATTTACTAGTGTGTGTTTATTTAATATATAATATGTATATAAGTATAGACATACACATACACACGTTTGCATATATATATACACACATATGAAACGTAAGTTAAATAATAAAATGATAAATAAAATCTTTCGATTGTATCTAGTTTAATAGTATTCATTTAATTTGAGTTTTTTTATTTAAAATCTATAAAAAACTTTAACAACTTTGTATCTTATTTTTAACATTAAATTTAGAAAATAATTATAGTCAATCATTAATTTATTTGTATAAGAAATATTTTTAGATTATTATGAAAATTTAACTCCTTGTAGTAAAAATATATTTTTTCAATAATTCATATCATACTATTTCAATAAAGAAGGAAATGCTATTAAAGATAATTTAATAACAGAGAAAAAATATGAACATAAATCATTATTTTAAAAAATCTCACTTCACTTTTAACAATAACTATTATTATGTTCATTCACGTAGTCACTTTTGAAATAAGATTATTCATTTCAACTAAATATACTAGAACGTAATGAGTACTTTCTCAATTTTTTATTCTGTAGAAATCCTTTTCCAATAAAAGTTGTTTTTTTCTTATCAAGCGAATATGTAATTTCTAATATTTTCTCTTGCGAACTTTTATTCCAAAAATTTGCAGAAAGTAACATTTTAATTATTTTTGTTTCGAATTTCCTAGCATTGTTTGTGACAAATTTTCTTTTACTCTGAAATTGTTTCTACTTTTTAGAAAGAAAAGAGATAATTTGTATGAGACAACTGTTGAATAAAAGTATTCCATTATTAAAGTTTTGTTTCGAAAGCAATGACATAAGAAGCTAGGGTTTTTTAGGAGGTGTGGAGAGACTTATGCTTTACTCTCTTCGAAACAGTATAGTTAGTCAATTTTCGAATAAAGTCAGGATAAAAAAATCTGATAACTTTCATACTGGCATTAATGAAATTTGCAAAGTCTCATATTGGTATATTTATTCAAATGTAAATGTCGTTCATAATTCAGCTCATTGCAAAATGTTTTAAAATTGCTGGATATTCAAAAAGACAAAAGGACAAAAGAGTGCAAAACAAAAAAAAACCGAGTAATTCTAAGAATAAAATACAAGTAAGTATAAGTCAAAAATGTAAGTAAGCCTAAGACAAGTAAGCCCCTGTGATCAAAAATTGTTTTGCTGGAGCTTTTTGTTATATAATTAGTCCGAATAACTTTTTAAGAGTATTAATTTCTTAAGGAATATTTATAATAAGATGACAAATATATTTTTTCCTATTTTATATGATTATGAAATGCAAGAAACTGTGCACAATGCTATTACGTACAATAAATGCATGCTATACGATTATTTAGATAATATAAGAAAATGTATCTTATTGTGACACTTTTTTAAATGGAATACTAGATTTTTTTAGTGTATACTGATAAGAAAGAAATGTAAATATAATTTTTAACCATTTAAAAGAATTTAGCAATTCCCATTTATTTGCTATTTCTTATACTTAAACAGATATATTGACAAAAGTTAACGGCTTTCAAAGCGAATCATTTTGGTCCCCAAAACGGGTTGAAGTTATTTTATCTCTAAGAAGTCAGTGATGTTATTTTATGATCTTCAAATACTCAAGACAACAAACGATAGTTGAAGGAACTAGAGAACCAAAATGGGAAAAGAAATCTTGACTTTTGATCTTCTTGAAATAGTACTTTTGACATTACTCCTTCAGACTTTAAAGATTCGGTCAAATTTCGACCTTTAAAGATTATATCTATGCATATACATAGATAGACATATAAACTTGAAACTTTAAATATACTTCGTCTTATAAGAGCTTTTTAAAACTGTATATAAAATAGATAGTGCGTATCTATTTATTACACACCTGCTTCAAATAACCCCGCATATTAAGTTTTTAAGACTATTTTTATTGAAAATATACTAAATATTAGTCCATTCCTCAATTAGTGCATGTACTTTTATATTCACAAAGAGCGTATTAATTTAGATTAAAATACAAGAAAAAGATTGAAGTTACTCACATACACAAACAAAACTGTGAGTTAAGCTTTTTTTGCCAAAAACTAGCTACATTTGTATGGTTTATTGACAAAAATCCAAAATATATTAAATAAATAGATAATGTATCCATCGTAAAATGGGAAGCCAAATTCGATCGTTTTATTGAGTTCAAAATTTAATACTTCGCAATTTTGAACAAAAAAAATCATATTTTATATCAGCGGTGGGACTGCATGTGCCACACGACTAACATTTTTGCGGCTCGGCCAATATATTGGCACACAAAAATATATAATAAATAAAAGAAATTTCTCCCAAAATAGGAAAGATAGCAGAGAAGAGAAGTCACCGAACAGGACGTAAACATTAAATCTGTCTTGTTCTTTTATATATGTTTCTTTTTAATGTATTATTCGAAATAATCAATATTCATGGAAACTATGGGGAGGGATTGGGGGTTGGATTTTTTTATTTTTTTCCGATTTTTTCTATTTCTCATCAAAAACTAAACCTTATTTGCTTGGCCCAAGTCAGCGTTTGAGTCTGACATCCTTGTTTTAGATGAAGAGAGCTCAACATTTTCTTTCTTTTTCTTTTAGTAGACAAGTTGATCACATTTCCTATTATTCATTCCGACAACAACAAAAAAATGCTTACTAAAAAAAACTATTGATCAGAGACTATCAATTATAAAATATGTAAATCTATGTATTTTGATCGTCTGCGTAGCATATACATATTTAAATTGATTTTTTAAACATGCATGCTTGAAAATACGCCGAAACATGCAAAAGAACTTTTTTTAAATCTTAAAATAAATTTAAAAAAAGAAACTTTAAAGGAAAAATTATCCTTCCATATATCCAACAAAGTGTTCTATAGGAATAATGCTATATTAAAATAAACTTACATTGTCGAATACAAAATCTTTTGTACATTATAAATAAGTAGTGTTAAATCAATAATGTCTAAACTGTAATAATTATCTTAACATCATTGCAAGATAAAAAGTTATATACTGAAGGGTATCATTGTGTGCTCTTAAGATCGTTAAAATTACTTGAAATTGCAGAAAAAAAACGTTATTGTGAAAAACCCAGAAAAAGCTTTCCATTATTACAAAGGAGGACTTTCTCCTTATGAAGAACACCCGTTTTTGCAAGAATACTCAAAGGTCTTTTTGTTAACTCATTATAATAGTTATTATTATAGCTAAGCAATAATAATAATGGATAGCAAAAACTTTGTTTTGAAAAAGAATGCTCGTTTAAATTCAACATCAATGCTTCAAAAGAAAAGTTAAATTTAAAAAAAATAATAATGAGACTAATTATCAGTTAAAATTCAACGGTATAATGATGAATGGACAAACGTATTTTTAAAGCTATTTTTATTGAGTAGAACATGTGTGTTTAAAAATTTTCACGTTCTTATTAAAGCTTATTATCCTTCCTTTTTTTGTAGATAATATTACCCCCCTAAGCGGTCAATTTTCTGTCCGAAACGATCCAAAAAAGGGCCTATTTTTTTATTGCATGTATTTAAATATAATACTTTACAGAATGCAAAAATGGAAGAATTTTATTTTAATTTTCAATTTTAAACTTTTCACACTATTTTTTCATTTTATATTTGTGGAACTCAATAAATTCTAAATGTCTGCTTTTTATAAGTACAATGTGTATGCTATGAAGAATGTTTCTTATATCCTAAGATAATTTCTCTCATACAAAAATTTTATGTTCGGACCTCTTTTTCGATTTTTGTGTGTGTGTGCGTGCATATAGAAATGCACACAAAATTTGTAGCATAGTGCAATACTAAATCCATTTTCATTTCTTCTCAAGCAACAAATCGATTTTCAAAAACCTAAATTCCTTCCTTCAACAAAAAAATTAGCACCTTCACCACAAAGAAAATCCCGGATGAGAATTATTTCAGTGCCATGGACAAAATGCATCTCTTAAAAATTCTAGCAGTTATAATCTATTGTAAGAATTAAAAATATGTACAAATCAAAGATAGAACGAAGAAAATATCAGTGCCCGTACAGCGTACGGGAAAACCGGTTGTGGCCAGCTTTTGGTAACCCGTACAACGTACAGGTAAACTAATTAAGGGTTTAAAACAAAAAAAAAATCTAATTTTCTTCCTTCAACAAAAAATTATCACCTTCACCACAAAGAAAATCCCGGATAAGAATTATTTAAGTGTCATTGACAAACTACATCTCTTAAAAATTCCAGCAATTATAATCTCACTGTAAGAATTAAAAATAAGTACAAATCAAAGATAGAGCGAAGAAAATATCAGTGCCCATACAGCGTACGGGCAAACCGGTTGTGGCCAGCTTTTGGTAACCCGTACAACGTACGGGTAAACCAGTTAAGAGGTTAAAACAAACTTTAATTTTTTTTAAAAAAAAAATTTTACGCTCATTAATTCTTTCCTCATTACTTGCTAAAATAAATATATTTTCTAATTTTTTACTCATAGAAAAAATTTTAATTACGTATAACATCCATATCTAACTGTCACATCTGTTGCCAACAAAAGGTAAACGTACTTATAATTTAAAAAATATTAACAACTCTCAAAAAGTATTGTAAATTTTTTTGTAACATTCGCGCATGATGGTTAACTCTTTATAAAAATATATTCTTAAAATAAGGTAAAATAAGCGCGATATTTCAACACATTTTTTTCGATTTTCAAATTTGAATAAAGCTTAATTTTTTTAAGTAATTGATGTATTTTTCCCGTTATTTAATTTACTAACTGTCGAAATTATCTGTTTTGATTATCAGTAACGATAATCCTAATTTTCAAAACTCCTTCTATAGCGTTTTAAATTTTTTTTTTTAAATTAACTCAAAATTTTTTCATATTTTATCATTTTTTAAATTTAATGAATACGACAGTATAAATTCTAATAATCCCCTCAAAAAAAAATTCTACCACATAAATATCAAGTACATCTATATACATTTCCTAAAGTTTTTCGCAAATAATATTTTTTGTTAATAAAATTGACTATCATTTTTTTAATTACGCAGGTTCTGCATTTTTTTTGGAGTGACACTGAGAAATCAGAGCCTGAACTACATCCATTGTTCCTAAAGCTAAGTAAAAAAAAAAACGTTCTCGTGTTTCATTCAATTCTGTTAATGACTTCAAAACAAGACATGCTACCTACGGATTCGTAAATAATTGTATTATTCTTCCATCAACTGGTTACAATAGAAAAGTCAGCAAACCAGAAGTAACAAATTAATTCCGGCTATTGTAAAGTTTTGCTTTCAGTAAATCAATTAAAGATTTTTTTTTCCTTTACCAGTTTTTTCCCCTGAAAGTCAAAGAAGAAAATTTGAATTTTTGTAAAAAAGAATACCTCGGTAGTCAGGAACAAAAGACACAGAAAAAAAAGAATGAAATTTACTCTTGCGGAGAGTTGATAATTTTAGGGCGAATAATACTCCTTTTTTATATATAGGTTAAGGTACTATTTTTCCTAAAGGTGTATTCTGCATTATGTATGATTTCCAGCATTATACTTTCTTTCCATTTTCTCTTTTATCTAGTAGTTTTTTTTTATGTAATACGAGACACAGATCGGAAAAATTGGTTTCAGAAATACATTATAATTTTCAAATGAATTCTTAAAATTGATTATTTTATAGAAAACAGAGAGGATAAGGTTTATTGTATAATACCGGGTGTTTCTAAAAGAATATTGAAGTTTTAACACTTTATAGTATTTATCACATATAAATTACAAGTATAATTCATACATTGTGTGTGAATGAAAGAGTAACTGAAACAGTTTTACCTACTAGTGTACAAATGTTCAACGTGAGCCCATTCGTCCCTTGGCACACATCAAGTCGATAAACGAGTTCATTCCAAACTTTATTCAGTGTGTCTGAGGAAATTCTTGCAACATCTGCTTCCATCCTGTATCTTAAATCTGAAAGGTTAGCTGGTAACCGAGGAACGTACACACAATCCTTTATGAACTCCCACAGATAAAAGTGACGGTTCATTTTCTTCCAATTAAGGAAATAGCCATAGTTGTAGAGCATCAAGAGAGGCAGAACCAGGTACAGTTGATTACCAGTTACAGAATTGGTCGTCCCGTACTTTTGCCTTTACAAAGACGGACAGTTGTTTCAATCTGATGATACTACCTAAAAACGTTATTATCATTTGGAGGTTGACAACCGAATTTAATACGGAACGCTCGTTCCACAGTAATAGTAGATTCTGTCTTTGCAAACTAGAAAACACAAAACTTTTTATTTACTAGTCGCCATTTTTCTACTAGAGCGTTGATCGGCAAGAAAGAGGAAAAATTAGCATATGTTTCGCGCATACATGCCAGCAAACAAAACTGTTTCAGTTGCTCTTTCATTGAATGTAAGAGTCATACTAATATGTTATATGTAATGAATACTATACAAAGTGTTAAAACTCCGATATTCTTTTAGAAGCACCCGGTACCTTAAGGCGACATAATATAAGTCAAACATATCCGTAATGATTAAAATACTCTCTCTCCTTCAGATACTAAGAATTACTTGCTACATATCCTTCTTAGCCTGTGTTGGGTTCTATTTACACGATATTTCTATTAATCCCCTCAGGGAAATTCTACTTTAACTGTGGTTTGAGTTTAAAACTGCCTCCAGAGAGATAACTTAATTTTGTACAAATGTAAGTGTTATTTAAATTCTGGCAATGGGTGTGTTATAGTTAGTCGTTAGTCTTTACGCTATCATTCAAGAAAAACTGCCGTTCGAAAAAGTGGAAATAATTCCGAAGCAGATTTGAAGAGGACTGTTTCAGCTTAGGAAAGATCCGACAAGTGATCTACAACCAAATCAAGAGATAAGTGTCTATTTTGGTAATCTTATAAGCTTAAAGTAGGAAACCAATTAGGATTTCTCCCACGGTTATTAAACTTGAATTAATCATAAGTTGATCAGTCATAAATAAAAAATAATTATTTTTATAACAGTGTACGTTTTGTCGGTGTCCCAAACTACACCTGCAACCTCCCGGTTGTGACAAACCAACTTCTGAAGGGCCAAATACTTGGCGTGATATTGAAATGATGTATTAAATAAAATTACACAAAAGTTAAAAACAAAATTTCCGTCAAAATGAGCACAAAAACTAAGTTTATACTTTCAGAGGATAGTTTCTATTTAAAAATACCAGAAAATTTAATTGTCCGTTCTTACTAAATTGCATTTTCATATATAAAGCAGTTTCTCATAATATACTTTTCGTTGCTGAATCGTAACAAAGAAAAACAAATAACCATGATTATTTCTCATACTGAACAAAAATGACATTGTCAAAAATACAATCAGATACCCAACTGAATAATTTATCTTCAAAATTGACTGGAATTTCGAATTTAAACTTCATATCAGTTATCCTAAGATCCACTCTCTTAACTCAGTAGGTGGGTGCGGTAGCCTGGTGATCGGGGTCACGGACTCGCGGCCACAGAGAGTGGTCACGAGTTGGAGCCCTAGTACCACTGAATATTAGCCGTGTGGAAGGGATGACGTAGATCC
Source organism: Trichonephila inaurata madagascariensis (assembly GCA_019973955.1). Lineage (NCBI taxonomy): Eukaryota > Metazoa > Arthropoda > Arachnida > Araneae > Nephilidae > Trichonephila > Trichonephila inaurata. The sequence goes on from BMAV01001116.1 coordinate 10,197, forward strand.
AGTAGGGATCATGCTCGTTAAATCTGTTTTAGCTCATGTAATAACTCAAAGTCCTCCCTTTGGTGTGGAAGTTAAGGATGCAACAATTCCCGCCACACAGCTGTGAATCGGCTTCTTTGTGGATCCCCATACGTGTATTTTGCACCTGCAACTTTAAAACTATTGCGTGGTCCCGCCTTGGATCACCCTGGCAACCTTTGACACCATGAGGGACCCTTTTCCCTATTAACAGGATGTAACTGGAAGCTAAAGACGCCAGCCACTGATCCCGAAGCAGAGAGAAAAGAAAGAAAACTCCTCCCTCACAAACTATATCATTTGAACTCTAATAATATTTTAATAAGGTTAATAACTTCAATGAATAATCTTTAAATAAAAGCTGTGACGTAAATAAACTAAATGTTTAAATTAATCAATATCCGGCCCCGTGTAGATTTATAGAGGGATGTTAATTAACACTCATTCAGTTAAGCAGCCGATTGAATAGAGGTGATTAAGGGAGCATAAGTTTTTAATGTGTTGTATATGATTGGTAAAATCGTGATTTTAAACCTAAAACAATTAGATCTTTAAATATAGTTTCGCTACAGATTCTCAACGCAGAAAACGCAGTGTTCAGAATAAAAAACACCGTATTATTATATAAAGTCTTTTCATAGCATATCTGGAATATAGGTAATTTCCAGTATGATATTCTTCGCCTATTATAAGATTCAACATCAGTGCTTCTGTATTAAGCTGTTGTGCTATCACATAGACCTCTTTCTGAATAAATCTCATTCTATGCAAAGTTAATAATTTTTATTTTGGTGTATAAAAAATAATTTTAATAAGAAAAATTATTGCTAATTGCCCTTGATGCAAGAGCGAATTCTGTCTAAACTGCGCATGTGCAAGTGTTTTTATAAATACTTGTACTTTAGCATTTAAAACTTCTCTGGTAGTTCTTATTGGTTTGAAACAAAATTCACTAAAGAATAAGCCTTTTCGCATTGATAAATTCATATTGTTACGCAGATCGGGGTTCAAGGACTTTACGCTATCAGTCTCAAAAAGCAAGACGGTTCTTCAGGAGTGATGAAAATTTATTGTAGAAAAACAAGCCTTGAAATACAGAATACAGGAGTAAAATTCGCTTAAAAAATCCCAGAAGGTCTTCACACCTTTTACAGCTCTCAGACACGAATACGTAATGTTTAAGATTATTCAAAAGTATTTTCTCAATCACTGCAACTAATCGCTAGTCGACTCTTCAACGGTCAAAACAATACTGACTTGGTTTTAGCGAGCAACTCCTATTTATAGGCCACACTGATCATTCTCGAAGGATCCGTTTACATCATAGATCGTGATATTTTTAGTTTTCTCCAGTAATTTTCAGAAGCATACATTTGGTGGTCAAATCGTCAACATGGTCACCAAAAATGATTCCAACTTATCTCTATCACCAACATTTTGCCAAGTTTCCATTGAATCACCATTATAAGGTACAATTTTTATCACAAAATAAATACAACAGAAAGTAATATTGACGTACTATACATCTAGGTATAAATTATTTACCCTGTTTTAAGCACTCATTACAAAAAATTCATTGTAATATGTGTTACCTTATATTACCGAAAATAGAATCAAATTGTTCAAAATTTTAAGGTAATTCTGAAGCCGTAATTTTTGTCCTAGTACTTCCCATTACTTTTATTCTTAATTTGAATTTCTACATGGTATGCCTTGCAGCCTAATTACTTTGGCATTGCAGTAAATTACCATTTTCATTTTTTTTAAATGTTCTGCATATTTCGTACAAAAACTTTATAAAGTAATAAATTTTTGGAAAATAACATATACCATACTGTAAATTTCGTTAAAATCTCAGGTGAACACATAGAAGTCGAGTTAAAAAAACTTTTCTGAAATCAGAGAAAATATTTTCGCTACTAAATAAATTTTATAACGTGTTTAACAAAATATTTTTATTTAATTGTATGTTAAAAGTGAAAAGGAAAACATTTTATTCTATTTTTCTAACTTAATTTATCTTTCTTTTTTTATGCACATTAATGTCAGAAAACAACTTACTAAAAACTCATCAAATTCTCACACAAAAGTTAATATTTCCCAAAGTAACTTAAACTAAATATGATCAAATTTAAAATTTCAAAATCATGATTTTTCTTAAATCGATTAATGATCCAGTATTATTTCGTTTAATACAGTTATAATTATTCTATAAAATATATAATAATCCAAATTAGAACAATGACTGTTTATTTTTACATTGAAAAATAATTTGGAAGTTATTGTTTTATTAAAAAAATGTAGAAATTGGTTTTAATAATATGAGTATTTCAGAGCAAATAGCGATGTCATTAAGAAACGAAAACTAATTGCTTTATATAGTATTACAGATGATATTTTTGCTAGGGTATAAAGCAACTGAAATAACTGTGGATTTATAATTTTTTGTTGTTTTCCCTTCAATGCGACTGACTGTAAGAGAAATGAATTTTTCCTAATTACTTGAAACTCGTTTTCCTCAAAACAAAGTTTGTTCATCCTTCATTCTTGTTTCGGTACTATAAAAGAAAATAAGAACAAATAGTTGCCGAAAAAGCACTAAGAAGATTAAGGCACAGTAAGCAGGTTATAGTATAGCTAAAAGAATAAAAGAAAGAAAGCTAATTGGTGTAAACGCATAATCCTTCGATATGTGATACGTCAAGGTCGAAGATCTACAGAGCGCATGGTGTTGTCCCTGTCGCGGCCTTAAATAATTACTCAAATGACTAGTTATGTATTATACAGGCAGATTTATAGAGTAAAGAAGCTTTTTTAACTAAATTTCAATTTCCAAGAGCCTTCCCTAGTTATGTCTAATGTCATATTTAAGGTAATAAAAATAAGTCTATTAAACATAAGAGAAAATATTGCGTGATATTTATATTTGATTTAAGAAAATAAATGTACAAGGGACAATTCTTTCGTTTTATTGATTTTAAATTCACAATATTTACGGAAGCAAATAAAACCTTACGAGTTAACAAATTTATTGTTTAATATTTGTTAAATTTCTTTCGTTCAAAATTTTTTTGTTTCATTTACTAGGATAAAATGTAATGTTGAGAGATTTTAGATATTACATGACAGATCCTTGGTTTAGAATAGATTTTTGGCTGATAATATTTAAAATATTATTTGTTTGTTTTTTAAATTTATAGTATAAAAGTACGTTCGAAAAATATTTTATTTTAAACCCAAATATTTTTTTTCTAAATAAACCACGTAAAGAAGTTTTAAAAAATGCTATTCACATCTTAAACATTTTCAGTAGGACCTCAGTTTAACGAATTCAAAAATTACAAATTTTTTGCACTTATCTTTTGGGAATTTTATAATAAGCAAATATATTAAAAATATTCATAGTTAGAAATTACACACTTTTTATTCAACAGCTAAAAATACTATTAGAGAATTATTACGTACCAGTTCATCAACTTCATGCAGAGAAGAAAATATTGCGTCATTTACATCCTACTGAATAAAACTTGTTTTCACAGTTTCCAAACAATATAAAACATTTGAAAGTTTAACAGCTTTGATAGGATGTTAAATATTAATTTCTGCATTAGAATCGCTGTTCATTGAAATGAAAGCTGACAAATGAACAATTTCCTCAGCTTTACAAATGTTCAAAAGCAAACTTTTCTGCAAAACCGTACGTATAATAAACCTAACTTATCTCAAGAAAGAGAAAGCAATTGGTAATAACTCTTAAAATATCACCTGCGTTGTGGAGTGGGACAATAAAAAAAAGGAATTTCCTGTCCTATTCAAAATTCACGTGATAGGTTACGTTCGTGACTCATCTGCCCCTGTAAAGTCCAATAACGGTCTACATCATTTCCTTACAGTTTACATGAAAAGTCTTTCTGTTCAGGGCACAAAAAAAAATATGCAATTTAAAAAAAAATTCAATTTTTTCTTAAACAAACTAATAGCAAAAAGTTTTTTCTGCTGTTGCAATAATTCTTTAATTCGGGGTTTATTATTGTTGAATAGGGATTTCTTGCCTTCATTTTAAGCAGGGAGAGCAAAAAAAATCGTTAATTAGGGGTTCTGTAAGTCGGGGTTCGATTGTACATTTATCTCATAATTATTTATATGTCTTTTTTTATTGCATTTTAATCAAACTAAGTTACAAAATTGTTAACTATTAATGCAAGCAATAAATACATACAAATTATTAACTAAAATCAAACAGTTAATAGAAACAAGTCTTATCACTAGCAATTAAATTGATTTATCTGATTAGCATAGGTGACAGTTGTCCTAATGGATCTCAGAAATAAAAATTTTATTTCATTAGTTTCATTACATGTATTTTAACTAATTAATGTTTTTGTAAAGTATTTGCTGAAAAAATTATATGAACGAACATAAAAATCACAAATACAATTTAAACTTTAATTCTTTGACCTGTACCTTATAAAGATAGAGAAAAGGAAGAATAAAAAAAAAGTTAAAAGTTTCATATAAACTATGACACGTATCACAAGTAAAAACTTCCAATTTAGGAGCATCATAGCCTTAGGCAACATTCAGCAAATTGTTCAGAAAATTGTTAACAAGAATCAATAACAAAGATAAGCAATACAAACTATTTCCTCGACGGAAATTGGAATCAGTATTACATTTTTATAAACTCTAGTTTGTAATATAAGTTTTTACAACATTGATCACAATTTCTTCTAATAATTCCTTTCTTGTAGTTCAATTCCTTTTCTGCAGTAGGGTTAAAAACCCCTAGAAATTCATTTTTTACAATATCCAATGATATTGAGTTGTGTTTGTTTTGTTATTGATTTCATTACTGTCTGCAATACGAATAAATGAATGTTAGCACGTGTAATAGGAATCTATAGTATTGAAATGATTTAACCCATAGATCATTAAAAAAATATAGCAGTAAAAGTAATGAAAAGATTTAATCATTTTAATCCATTTAATAACATAAATTAAATGTTCTCTTAATTTCAATACGTGTTTTGTTTAGAAAATAGATGCTACTATGTAATGAGTTTTTGGGAAATATTCAAATGTTTTTATTATTTGTTATTGCTATAGAGTGAAAATTGCTCATTAAAAATTTTTAATAATTCATGACAATAGTAAAGCATAAGATAAAATACCGGGTGTTTCTAAAAGAATATCGAAGCTTTAACGTTTTATAGTATTCATTACATCTAACATATTAGTATGACCCATACATCGAATGAAAGAGCAACTGAAACAATTTTGTTTCCTGGCATGTGTGCGCGAAACGTATGCTAATTTCCCCCCTTTCTTGCCGATCGAAGCGCTAGTAGAAAAATGACGATGAGTAAACAGAAAGCGTTTTGTGTTCTCCGGTTTGCAAAGACAGAATCTGCTGTTACTGTGCAACGAGCATTCCGTATTAAGTTTGGTTGTCAACCTCCAAATGATAATAACGTTCTTAAGTGATTTCATCAGTTTGAAACAACTGTCCGTCTTTGTAAAGGCAAAAGTACGGAACGACAAAGGCCGTAACTGGTTCTACCTATCTTGATGCTCTACAACTATGGCTATTTCCTCAATCGAAAGAGTGAACCAAATAACTTTATTTGGCAACAAAATAGTGTACCACCTCAATGGCATCTCTCAGTACGAGATTGGTTAAATGTCACTGTACACAACCAATGGATTGGCCGCAAAGAGCCTCCCGATAAAGCTTGTATCCCATGGCCTACACGTTCAACCGATATGACGCCATGTGACTTTTATATGGGATAAAAGATTGTGGAGGATTGTGTGTTCATAAAGGATTGTATGTACGTTCCTCCGCTACCAGTTGACCTTTCATACTTAAGACACAGGAGGGAAGCAGATATTGCAAAAGTTTCCTCAGACACACTGAAAAAAATTTGGGATGAACTCGTCTATCGACTTGATTTGTGCCGTATAACGAATGGGGCTTACATTGAACATTTATAAACTTGTAAGTAAAACTGTTTCAGTTACTCTATCATTTAATACATGAATTATACTTGCAACTTATATGTGATAAATACTATAAAGTGTTAAAACTCCAATATTCTTTTAGAAACACCCGGCATAATGTTTCTTAGACAAGATCTAAATTAAAGACTATGTATATTTAATGAATGAGTGGAGGCTTATTAACGTTACACTATAAAGCAACACGAGGGCTATGGTTGACAGACCCCGTAATTTTAAACCACGGTCAAGAGAAGAGGACGACAAGTGAGCTAGCCCCTCCTTCTCCAAACTACCACACACACAAACGGCAGGACTTTGAGCTGGAATAGATTTAACTCACATAAATTTTTCTACATTGTGAATCTTCAGTGATATTAAGGCTCGCGAGTGAGTGAGTGAGTTTGGTGTTTTATGGCGCAAGAGCCAGTTTTGGCTATACTGCGCCAAACATTAATAGGTCTGTGGTATGGACGGGAAAAGGAGAAATTGGATGATAAGATGGAGGGTCGAAAATAGAGAAGGATCACTGGGTACCCAGGGGTCGTGACACCCGTGTTTACCAAAGATAGTAAACCCCTTGGGAAAAGGAAAAGATCACTAGGGTACCACGGGTTTGTGACACCCGTACCCACCTAAAGAATGTGAGCCCCCTGAGGGGGTATTAAGGCTCGCATTCATGACACGCCGACCATGAACTCTAGATCATAATCACTAGACTACCGCGGGCACAAACGCGACTGAATACACGAGAAATATTGATAATCCACTAATATGTCATACATATAAAGAAAAACTTATAAAAAGTACTAAACAGCATATATTATATTTTTTTTTACATATAATGTTACCATTACAATACAAAGCTAGCGTAAATTATTCATTCCGTTTGAAAAGGCTATATTTTCAAAAGTTTTGCGCATACACACGTCAAAGATGATGAAAAGAACCACAAACTCACCAATTATATATATCCTCTACAAATGTTCAGTATGTGCCCTTTTGGAGACACGACACGTCCAGACGGTAATCAAATTCATTCCATACAGTTTGTAGCATAGTCCTGTCAATTATCCACACTGCAGCACTGATGTATTCTATGAGCTGGACTAAGAATTGCAGTAATGGGGATACATAAACAAGGTCCTTAACGTACCACCACATGGGAAAGTCGCAGAGCATTTAATCGGGGAATCTGGGAGACCAGGGGATCAAACCTCTATTTCCTTCTCACCAATACATCATGTAGAAGTTCATGATTCATTCATGATGATAATGGACTCTTGTTGCCACCTAGAATACACAATAAAAACTTGGTGAGTTTGTGGTTCTTTTCACACATCTTTCATGCATGTAAGTGCAATACTTTTGAAAATACAGCCTTTTTAAGATGAATTAACCATTTATGCTAGCCCTGTATATTCCTCTAAATGTAAAGGCGAAAAAAACTTCTTTTAAAAAAATCCATTGCAGCATTTCTTCAAACACTAAAATATTAAATGATATAATTTTTTTAAGAAATTCAAAGTTCTGAAATATTAATTGTTTGGCAACTGGTTAAAAATGTTTTCTTAAGATTTTATTTCTATTTATTTTATTTATTAAGCTGACTTCCTCATAAATTTTCATTTATTCTATTTACTGGACAAAACTATACGAAAAAAAATTCGGGAATTATATTCTAAGTAGAGAGAATGACTTAAAAAAATGTAAAGACCCGAAGCAATTTATTTTTTTCTATGAAAAGTGCAGGTGAAAAAATTTCTTCCGAAACACGAACAAACACGCTCTTTCATGTTTTTCCATCTCGGTATTTTATTTTTCTCCGAATCAATACAACACATCTGCCGCGTGTTTTTCTTGTGTAAAAGTGCTTTCTCAATGGTAAACATCTATTTCCATTTACAATTGGGAAATATTTATTCTGTGCTTTTCAACAGGATCCTCTCTAAGGACCATTGAAAGGTTTGTGATGTAGAAAGTTTGCTTAGAATTCATTTGAAGATCGACTTTTCAATGACTCTTTAAGAGGGATAGATGTGAAATAGTCTGCTTTTGTAGGTTAGTTTAAAGACAACGTGCACTACTAAAGTACAGGATTTTTATCCTCATAGATGATGCACACTATTGACGATAAAGAAAATTGTTATTAAAATAATATCTTTATACTTTATATATACACATTTCCTGTAAAAATCAAAAAGGCAAAGAAACTCTAAATTTGCGGGTTGTTTTCTTTTTATTTATAAATAATGTTGTTCTTAATCAATTTATATCAGAATATAGTGTTGTATAGATGAATCATAAATCTAGTTTATTTAGAAGAGGTAAAAATTTACCAAAAATACTGAGAAATTAATTATTTTATGCACAAAGTAAGACAACAATGGATATAATTTGCGAAAAATTTGCATAAATTTATATAATTTGCAATTTTTTGTCATACTTCTAATAATGTGAATGCAAAAAAATAGAAAAATCCCTGAATTAACTCCAAAACCCATCTCAAAATATTTATATAGTAAAAAGTCCTAGCCATTGAAATCGATATATATGTAGTATTATCGGACCAGACATTTTGAATCCTAAATAGAGGTGTCCCCAGAGGGTATGTACTAAGAAAGAGCAATTTAATTAAAAATTCACGTTACATATCAAGTTTGAAATAAATCTTATATAAATAAGTAACATGGTCTCAGCGATTTATTTGAATTTGAAATTGCTACAAAATAATATTTTTAATTGAAAACGAATAATAATTGTAAAAATGTGTAAAAAAAAGCAATCAAGTTCCTTGTTTACAGAAATTTATTGAAAATAATCCGTTGCACTGGTTGGTTTGAAAGTCTGTATATTGCAAGCTTTATTATCATTATTTTGCTACTGATGTGTGATCTTAAGTGTCACACTGGTGCGGTAACCGGGTGGTCACGGTAGCGAATTCGTGGCGGGCATTGTCGAGTCGCAGATTCGAGTCCTAGTACCACTGAAGACCCGCCACATAAAGGAACTGATGCCGGTTAAATCTGTCGAGGCTGAAAGTTCTCCCGTTATTGTGGTGTGTTAACTTAGAGATGAGGTACAAGCTCAGGTCTCATCGTTGTCACTTGACAGCTAAATACAAAATTACGAAGTCGTCTCCAATTGTCCTAGTGTTGCTTCAGAGAGGGTATAAATAAAAAGCAAATTAAATCAAGCCTGACGTTATAGCATACTTATTGTGATGCAAATGAACCAATAACGCTTGTGGAGTAATATATATGAATCATCTTGATGTTCTGACCATTCCAATTACAAAGGCTATTTAAACATCCTTTTCATCTTACAACAAAGTAATAGTCGATGAGACGTTCCATGGAGTTTTTACCACTGTAACGTTTTCGTCCTGCAGCTGTGATCGGCGTCTTTGTGGAAATAATCACCACACGTGCAAAGACACCTGCGCAACTTTGAATTACAGCGTAGTACCATCTTGAATTGCCCATCGACCTTTGACATCACGAGGGACCCTTTTAACGTCACTGGTAACGAGAATGTAACGAAATGCTAAAAAACGCCGGCCCCTTGATCCCTGAACAGAGGGAGGGAGAACCAGAGAGAGATGCTTTGAACTTTCAAGTGAGCGGTCACCTAAAGGGAACCCTCCTCTCACAAACTACTGCTTTGAACTCTAATAATCTTTTAATAAGTTAAATAACTTCAATGTATAGTTCTGTAAATAATAGCCGTGACATAAATTGTGGTAGCTTGGAGAGGGGGATGCCAGCTAAGGTGTCATTCTCGTCACTTGTGATCGAGGTTTAAACTTACGAGGTAAGCCTTCAATAGAGCTTACGAGGTGTTGCTTTATAGTGCAAAGTTAATAATAAACATTTATTCACTTTACTATTAGTCCCTGTCTTGAAATACTTCGCAACTTGCTGAAATACTGAAATAAATTTACATTTGGAAGTAATATTTAAGTCATTAATAATTGTTACATGTGCCAAATACTAATCTAAAAGTGTTCAGTCTTTCAAAGTCAGCGCTTTTATTTCTGTATATCCAAAGAAAAAGGCATATAATTGCTACATTGCACAGAGTGATCACAAAAACAAGGAACAAACTTTAAGGTCGATACATGATACAATAAATAATATATTAATATATACAGGAACACACAAAAATGAAGTAATAAGAAATGGAAGGAAATAGAAGGAATTTATTGACAGTGCCAATAAGGGAAAAGCTTACAATAACTGTTCAAAATTGTGCCCACAAGCAGTGATACATAATTGACATTGTCTGTGGAACAATTATCATACACTTCGAAAGATATCAGGTATTTCACTTACACGTGCAGCAGCTATGGATATTAGAGTATCAAGATCCTCATCTGAAGCAGTTATAATCGAATAAGCAAAACTCCTTAGATATCCCCATAAAAGTGAATCGAGGATCGATAAATTGGGCGACCAATCTATTACACTTCAAAGTGGATTCAGGTGCGTGCCTCAGGGTTGAAGAGGGTTAGTGCACTATTATGCTGAAATTACAATCGGTTACGATTGGTTATCGGAACATTTTGCAGCAGTTGTGGTAAAACCTATTACAGAAAAATGAGATTACCTTGGCCACATTGAGTAGCTTTGATAGTGGGTATAGGTAGAGCAAAATGTCGTCGATCTAACCACACATTCATAGAGAATCATTGTTGATACGCATGTGGCCACATTTCGTTGGATCCTCTATTCCCCATTGATGGAAATTAGGCTCATTTAAGGTATCCGACTACGTTCAGAACCGTGATTTTGCAAAAGCGTATAAATGGATACTATTTACGATATTTAGGGTCACTTAGATTAGAAAATGTATATAAAATTGTTTTAAGAACAGTATTACAATAAAAAATTATTTAAGTACAATATTTTGACAAAAAATGAACATAGAATGACCCATTTTCAAAATATTCTCCTTTTGAAATAATGCTTCTATTATAATAATATTTTGCCTGTATATAGCTCAGACCTCTGTACAGAGGCTCAACTATGAGTTTTGAAAAATTCACATTATTTTCAGTTACGATCAATTGAAATAATTATCAGTGTTTTTTTCTTAAAATTTTTTCCTTCTGTTGTCGTAAAACATGGATAAACCCACTTCTAAGTTATATATTTCAAAAATTCTAGTTGAGCCTCTATACAGAGGTCTGAGCTATAGACAGGCAAAATATTATTATAATAGAAGCATTTTTCACAAAAGGAGAATATTTTGAAAATGGGTCATTCTATGTTCATTTTTGTCAAAATATTGTACTTAAATAATTTTTTTATTGTAATACTATTCTTAAAACAATTTTATATAAATTTTCTAATCTAAGTGACACTCTAAATATCATAAATATTATCCGTTTCAACGCTTTTGCAAAATCACGGTTCCGAATGTAGTCGGATACCTTAAAACACCTTAGCATCTGAAGGTCACTTAACTTGTGAATAGCACATGAGCTGTAAAATTCGGCTGCAGTGCACATTGCTGCAGTGCATTGCTTCAGGGCCAGAGAATAGTCTTCCAGATTCAAGATTTCTACTTTCCGAAAATGGAAAGTGTGCGTACAATTTTCATTTAATTTTCTCCAAACGCTTTATTCACTCATAGCAACGTTATATGCAACAACTCTTGAACTCTTGACTTAGTTCTATCTGCCACAAAGTTCAAGGTGCTTTCTTCTGCGTACAACTCTCGTCGACCAGCTTCATGTGTGGTGACATGTAAAAAACCTGTTTCAAGAAGTCGGCGATGTAACTTATTGAAATAGGTTGACAGGTAATTTCTTGAACTTTTGTGAACCGGCGTTTTTCTAATCGAAAGCTACTCAGGATCATTCAGTAGCGCAACTTTTCTTTCGCCATTGCAGTACACATCTGCATTTTCAGCATACATAAAGTCTTCCATTACGAACGGCAGCACAGTCAAGAATGGCGCCCTTCCCTTCATTGGTATATACCAGTAACTCTAAACCTTTTTTTGTTGCGTTACGCTTTTAACAATTTCAAAATTTGGTGGCACACTAACAATCAAATATGTCCAAAAGAATTTTGCTTATCTGTAAAACACTTCCATCTATCCACGAAAGAATGAGTTAAATATACCATGAATATCATTAGTTTATTTCTATAAAACGGTCGAATAATTAAGTTCCGGATTTAATTTTTTTCCTCAGAGTATAATTAATAATTTTTTTGAAAAAAAATTTGATGGCACACTTCAAAGATTTTTGCGGCACGATAAAATTCCGCTACACAGTGGTTGCGAATCAATGGTGTTTTAAACAGTGGCTAGCCACCTACTGCCCTCTGTCGGAAACAGAACCAACCAATATCTCCATTTGTCTGTTCTTATAAACATCTCCTGTGTTTGCGGCTCATTGCGTCATACGAACATACATTCCTCAATAAATGGTTATTACAATGTCCTTAAGGAGTTTGTACCTTGAAATCAGGATTACCTGAAAAAATTCTCTTTACCTATAAAACGCAGCCTTCAACAAATTCACGCACATTTTTTTCACTCTCCTTATCCCCTTTTGCTAAATATATCTGATTTTTTAAGAGGAAGATATATGAAAACAGTATACATTATTTTTCACTAAGCTCAAACTTGGTTTAAAGCCTCAAAAACCTAACAAAGAATGCTTCTGCATATACTATTTATTTCTCTGCTTTTATCTTGTTTTTGAAACATTTTCACAATATCCCTTAATAAGAGATAAAGATATTAAGATCCGTATTCAAAGAGACCGGGACCAATAAACAGTTCCCTTAAATAGCTGTATCTTTTACACAGGAGGTATATATATATATATAAATGATATACATGATAATGATTAACTTAATGATAAATTAATTTATAACGCAAACACTTTTAAGGGTTGTAAGAATTATATGTTAAATCTTATATCTCTATACTAAAGATAAAAATAAAACGGTAAATTAATCTAATAAGTAAAGATTTAAAATATATAGTAAACTATCAAATATATTTTCAGGTAAGGTAACAATTTTTACATTATGTATCAGAAAAGAAAAACAAAATAATTTAAAAAATCAATTAAATAAAAAAGTTCAATGCAAAGATCGATGCCATGTCAGATAATAAATAGCCTTGTAACTTAGAATCTATACTTTATGGTATTTAGTAGAAATAAAATTATAAGCATATTAGGAGCTCTGAAATTTGATATACCATTTTTTTTCTAGATTACCTGAAAGGTTGCATAATTTTGTACTAAGTTATAATACTAATTAGTTTGAGTTTGAATGAAATGTTTTTTTTTATAATGGGTTGTATTTTTCTTTTTAAAATAGATTTTGAAGATTAATTACAAGCATTGATTTGTTAAATTCATCATTGCTTGGATGTAACTTGAAGATGTAGTTATCAATCAAACATTTAAAATCCCATTGTGCTAGTCTGAGAAACGGATGGTAAATCTTCACCTAAAATTTAAGACAATTTGACAAAAAAACAAATGACCATAGAAAAACTGGAAAAACATCGAGCATTTAAATAATCAATGGTTTAGCTCTAAAGTCCACCTTTTGTATTAAAATTTTACAGAGACTTTTAAAAATGTTCATATTTCATTAAATATAAGTAAAGAATTTTTACCTTTACATTAAAATGATTTTTTTTAAAAAATGTAAGTATAAGTTTAATTAAGTTTGATTTTTCTGCAATTTGAATAATTAAATTCCGATTTTTCTTTACTTTATAATTACAAAAAAATTGTCCCACATCAGAATCTAACAAAATCATTAATATCAGTTTGAATCATTTATCATTATTCCTTTAAGACATTATTCAGAAGTGCTGTATTAAGAATAGTGAAAGTACAAAACATTAATGACAAATTTTTTTCACATTTTCATTTTATTTTCTTCATATTTTAATTTTTCAAGTGATTATAAATGATTTTAGCAGAGCTCTCAATAAATTATTGAAACTTAGAACACTAAAAATATACACGTAAATACACCTAAAGAATTCTAAAAGAAAAAAAAAATTCTTAATACGTATCAAAATATGTAAGGATTTGTGTGGACTCTTGATTTTGAAACAATTCGAGAGCGATATTTTAGTTTTAAATATGAGCACTAGATGTCAGCGCAAGGAAGACAAGATTTCTGAATTCTTTTTCCTTGGAACAATTTTTGCTCACGATGAAAGCAAGAAAATATCTCTCATTATGTATATATATTTATAAAACGCAATTGAAGATCTTCTCTTCTATATGTCGGTACAAATATCGAATTGTGAAGATTAAAATCAAATTATATGATATGTAATGAATATTAGTTTTTCAGAAAAGAATGCATCCTAAAATATTTCTCAGACTGACCTACACTGTACGAAATCTCATATAATTCATTTTTCTCGTAGATATCCTTTGTAACCTCATAAAATCTGTTAAATTCGTCGTATTTCAGGCAGATTCTGAGGATATAAGTTGAAAATATTTTTTCTTAGTTATAAGAATTCATATCTTTTCTTTGTTTTGTTAGATCTTAACGATAAAAGTAAAAAAAATTTCCTATAACTATACCAAAGAAAATTATTAATTTATCAGAATGTTACGATTGCATAGTAAAAGCTTTAAAAGCAGTTTCAATATAATATTAATATAAAATTAAGAATTGTGTATTCTTTTCGTAAAAATAATACTTCACATCACTGGCTTAAAAAGTCTTGAGTGGGACCAGTATCAAAATTCCTTAGGGGCTCATTTTGGGGGACCCTTAATGTTTTAAAATTGTTTGCTTACACATGTCGGGACCCCTGTAGGCTGGGGGCCCCGTATCATTGATACGGCTGATACGGCGGTAGCTACGCCCCTGTTTCACATCAAGAAATCATTAAAAAATTTAAAGATCGTAACCAATAAAAAGGATTGAGCGTATCATTCTCCCGAAGTTAAAAGCACGAAATATACGTGTACCATTTTGAATTGTCACTCCTGTTCTTAAAAATATTAACTTCTTTAAAAAAAATTTTAATTTTCTCAAATGTTTTTTTTTTTCCTATAATATCTAAAATTTTTAATCAAATTTCACAAAATAGGACGCATTGTTGTCAACATATAAAAAAAATTGTAATGAATATTGAAGGAAAAGTATCCGTATTTTATTAGATATGAGTATTTGAAAATATAATTTTTTTTTACTGCATATGAGCTAAATATATAATTTCTCTTGCATATTTTTATATAAAATCATTTATATGGAAACTTATATACAAAAAAATTCAGAGTTGAGTATCATGAAATTTTATAAATACATGGAGAATACAGTTTGTTACAATTATGTTTCTCTCTGAGAGGCAGAGAAGAGAAAGAGAGAGTAGCTAGACAAGATTAAAGATTTTACTAAATACATTGCAATAAATGTATATTTACAAGATTAGTAATGCATAACTAAAATTAACCATTCTGTATCATCATTAAAAATGGCACTTTGGAAAAACCTTTTCTCTTCCAGCTATTCACAGTGTAACAAAAACATATCTTACCATATCACTGCGTTAGAGGCGGGTTAACTTTTCCAGGGTACGGGCTCCAAAAATTTTTCAATGTGTTCTGGTCCACCCAGTAGCGTAGGTGTGGTGAGCTAAGAAAAAAGTCTACAATATTTAATAAATACGGAATAAGTGCTTACATCATAATTACAATAAAATGAACTTTTAATACCACGATTAAAGCCAAAACGTAAGATACAAACATAATAAGAATAATTACAAATATAATAATATCAAATGATACATTTACTACAAAACAATTCAAAACACATTAAAAAATAAAACTTTTTTATCTAAAGTTAGTGCTAATTGTCAGTAGAAGACCTTGTCAGCGCACTGTCAGCCAGTCTTGAATATTTCTGTCCATAAATGCTAACTACTAATCTTCAGGCGGTCACCCCAAAATGTCTTGGGGGTCCACCAGTCAACCGTGATCGACCAAAAATAACCTACGTCTTTCTGCAATTTTATGATATTTAACTTATAATTTTTATGTCAGCAGTACAAAAGAGCAACAATGATACATTTTGCTTATGTCCAGTAAAAAAATATTATTTAAATACTCACACATATCGTACTGAATGTCTATACTTTTCATTTTAACTTCCATTATAGTAATTTTCTTGTATTTTGTCAATGATGTTGAAAGTTTTGTGAAGTTTGGTAGCAAATTCTGGATATTATTAAAAGAATACATGTGAAAAATTTAAAATTTATTAAAGAAACATTTACATCTGCTTGAACACTAGTACTGTATTAACGAATATCCATACAAAAATTCAAAATAGATTATTTAATATTTTGAGAAAAGGACACCATTTGTTCATATTCAGAGAATTTAAAAAGACTTTCTTTTTCTTTTCAAGTTTTTGTTGGCGCGCTAAATGTTCAAGTGACTGAATCTTCAATGCAAGATGTGAATTAAGGTATGTTCTTCAAACGTGTAACCCATAAAATATTTTGTCAGGTATTTTTCTAGCAATTGGAAAAGTCCGGTGAATTTGTGTTACAAATTATACAGTATATGAAAAATCACACTCACTTAAAATATAATATAAACATATTTATTCTTTCGATATATTTTAAAAAAGCCAAAACAAAAAAAAATTACTAAAATTTGGTTAGAACTTAATGCAGTTTCTCAAAAACTTTACTGGTTTTACTCTGTTAAGGAATTCAATACATTCAAGCGGGGTGGATGACCAATACATTCGTATTTCCTCCTTTTTGCCATACTGGATGATAAAATATAGCTTACAGTCATGGTTCTCTGTTAAGTACAGTGCCGATTTAAGTCTTCGTGGCCTAGGCTCAGAAGGTCTACAGGCCCCCTTTACACTGGAAGTTCGAAATTTATAACCAGAAAATATGGTTAAGTTCAGCTTATCCGGGCCCTTCTTGGCCTCTCCAGGCCCCGGGCACCTAAGCGTCCGCTCCAAGCGCCCAAAGGATAAACCGGCACTGGTTAAGTAAGTTATTTTTTGAATTCCTACTATTAGGTCACAATCTCCCTATACATATATATATATATTTGTTCAAAGTTTCAATCGTTAATTAAATACATTTTTAAGCCCTCAATTAAACTGAAATTTTATGTACACGATTATTTAGGATGACAATAAGGTAGTTTAGTCGTCATTAATAAAAATTAATTGATTAAAACTAATTATTCAAAGAAATACAAATACAGCCACGTTGGTTTTATTTTTAGCGACTTGGATCAAAACTTTAAAAGATTTTTTTTTCTCACGTTTTAAAGCATACATTTGAACTAAAATTTTATATACACGATTATTTTTGGATGACATTACTATACATTAACAATAATTATTAAAAATTAATTGCCACTTAATATTGTGATTCTGTCATATGTATGTACATATTTATAGTAATCGTAATTATTTAATAAAAAGTAACTAAAATAAAACTTTTCTTTGTAGACCTAAGTAGGAATTGACTTTAAAAAAAAAATCTATATGCTTGTTTATAAATTCATGGACAAAAAAAATTAGTGCACCAAGAAGGAGTCGTCAAAATGAAACGAAATTTTTCATACGTAATGACTACTTTGATATAAATAAATAATTAGAAAATCAAAGAAAAATGATCATTTATTTCAAAGAAAAAGGCAAAAGAACGGTGGATTTAATACCCTGTTCAACCATTTCTAGCGCGAATGCACGATGCGATACGATTGAGCATTGAGGCATACAAGTTGTCTTGAGACATTTCTTTCCATGTTTGCTGTAACCTTGCCTCTTGTTCGTTGGGATGCCCAACTCGCCATCCTAAATGATCCCAGATATGTTCGATTGGAGACATATCTGGGGATCGGGTAGGCCAAAGAAGAACAGTAACATTGCGGAGACAGTCTTGTGGCACCCTTGCTGTGTCAGTCCAAGCATTGTCTTGTTGAAAAATGGCTCCTGGGAGCCATTGTATGAGTGGCAACATATGTGGTTGCAGGATGTCATGGACATACCGCTGGGCTGTCATGGTGCCACGGATCAATACTAAGGATGACCGTGTATTGTAGGCAACGGCACCCCATACCATCACACCAGCTGTGGGAGCGGTGTGTCGCTGTAAGGCAAAGCAGGATTGAGGTGTTCACCACTGGGATTCCACACACGAACACGATTGTCATCACTGCTGAGATTGAATCTGGATTCGTCGATAAAGACGACCTGGTTCAATTACGCTGCAGTCCAGTTTCCTCGTGCGCGCACCACTCCAAACGAAAGCGTCGATGGGTGGGCGTCAAGGGCAGCACACGTAATGGGTGCCGCGATCCCAAATGTCCTTCAACCAGACGCCTTTGCATGGTTCGAGAAGACACAGGGCCCCTAGTAAAGGTGCTACCTGTGCCTAGATGGCAGCCAATGAAGCAGTTGGCTGTACGCGAGCATTTCTTACGATGTGGCGGTCTTCTCAATGACTAGTCTCATGAGCGTCCTGATCCTGGTCTTCGTGTAAATGACATCTCTCGGATCCACTGGTTCCAACACCTCCTCGCAATACAATCAGAGCAGTCTAATTGACGGGCTATTCGCCTAGCTGATCACCCAGCTTCCATCATGCCGATGATTCTCCCCCTCTCAAACTGCGACAGCTGCTCATAATGTCTTCGAAAATGGCGTAATGGCATGTCTACCTCAGCTCTTCCTTTGTAAACCATTCAGCACACTCAAACAAGCTTTGGTTACCTGTTTTATACTGTACGGAGAACGACGTTAAACGCCCTCTACCTCCTATACGTAATGCGCAATCATGTTGTATTTCTAATCATTTGCATATCTCCCCGACATATACCTTCATGCCAAGTTTCGTTACGATCCCGCAATTATTTCTTGGTGCACTAATTTTTTTGTCCATGAGTGTATATAAAACCGTTGTACATTGTGGTATTTATTCAGTTATTAAACTATTGTAATCCTAACGTTTCTTATATATATACTACTTATTATTTCTATTTTTAAACAGATTTAGACCTTGTATTTGTTTATCAAAATAAGAAATAACTGAATTATATTCGCAGTAGCAACAATTTTTAGCCTATAAAATCACTCGTTTATTGAATGTTCAGAACTCAAGTTGCAGTAAATTTCCTTCTAATTTATATTTTGCTGAAGCAATGGATATTTCTGTACAAAACAGATCTTAATATTTAAAACATCAGAAACGGATACCCAATTTATATTGAAAAAAATGTCTACAGCATAAATAATATAAATCATAATATGAATATTATCATATACTGAAATCTAACTGTAATTTCATCCTAAAATTACTCAAGAATGTATAAAGAATTTAAAGACAAGATACAAGATAATTAAAGATTTACAAGATAACAAGATTTACAAGATAATTAAAAATTTTCAGAAAACTTTTTCAAAAAGATTACATTTAATAGTTAACAAAGCCACGTGAAATAAAACTC